>VWZG01009770.1:380168-537289 GCA_013396735.1 Grallaria varia | reverse complement strand
TATATATATATAAAAAAAGCCCATTTGTGAAACTGCACAGTAATATGAGCTTGAGACAGGCTGGAGTCTGGATGGAGCATCAGTTACAGTGTCCAGGTACTCCCTGTGCTCACTGCAACTTCAAACCAGCTTTAGTGCATGAACTTCTTCTCACTCTCCCATTAAGGCCATAATACAATTCAGCACAAAAAGGCAAGGCTGTATGAAGGTGTTTATTTGCACAGAGGTGCTGAAATCCTCCACTTTACCACCTTTGTTGGCCCATGCATCTCACTGTGCAAAGGCCAAGGCTTCTGTCCCAGGACAGAGCAAGGCTCCAGGTGATGGCCACCACCAGGCACCAGAGCACATGTTGCACCCCCACAGTCCGGGACTGGACCTCTGACTGCATCAGGGTGAAGGGAATCTGAGACCCTGTGGCTCCTTGGCTTGTTAGCCCTGGATCTGGCCACATCTGGGAAACAGCATGCTACAGAACCTATCACTGTTTTCAGCAGCACGAGTTGAGCCAAGAGATAGCGAAGGTACTGAAAACCACAGCTTTGCTGCTCCAATGAGACCCCTAAAGTTTCAGTTAGGAGCTGGAGGAGGGGTGTTTTGCTACCCACTCCTAGGAGAGGGCCAGTTCTTCTTCAAGATCTTGTGAGTCACCTTGCTAAATCCAGGCTCAGCCATGCCAGAAACAGCCCAGCCTTTTGAGCATGCAGTGGGTCCAGCAGTTCCTGTCAGCCAACACAATTCTCCTCACTCCTCCATGGCCTCGCAGATGGAGTACTGCCAACCACTCAGCTTCAAAGCATTCACATTTTCAGAGCACTCAGTAAAATTACTTCCTATAAAACATAATTAAGCATCTATCACAGGCAGTGTCCAGGAAATGTAATTACCTTAGAGAGCAACATGGAAGCTGGTCCTGGCTCACCCTAAGCCATCCAGAGCACTGAACTCCTCCACCACACTGTAAGACAGGGCTGTGCTGCTACTGCTTGGGGAGCCTCCCTTTGCTCAGGTAAATGTTTTCCCAAGCAATGTCCCACTTTACTTAGATGTTCTCACCTCCAGGATTCTTGCTTGAAAAGCCAAGGTCATCTGGTGAAGAGTAAAATGGTTGATGAAAATGTTTTACTGCAAGATGCATGGCCAGGTATGCTTCAGTGCTTTGGGTACCCAAGAGCACAGAAGGAGCAGATGTGGGTCATTAACTCTTCCCAGGTGCCCTGGAGCCATAAAGATGATAGTACCAGAGCTTCCAGCCATGTTCCAAGGACATTCCAACAAGTCACAGAATCATGGAACAGTTGGGGTTGGAAGGGGCCTCTCTAGTTCATCTGGTCCAAGTACCCCTGCTCAAGCAGGACAAGTGAGGGTTTGTTGCCCAGGACCATGTCAAGGCAGCTTTTAAGTATCTCCAGGGGTAGTCTCCACAACCTCTCTGGGCAACCCATTCAAGTGCTTGGTCACACTCACAGTAAAAAAGGGTTTCCTGGTTTCAGAGGGAACCTCCTGTGTTTCAGTGTGTGCCCAGTGCCTCTGATCCTGTCACTGGGCACCACTGAGAAGAGCCTGACTCCATCCTCTCTGCACTTCACTTGCAGGTATTTGTACATACTGACACAATCTCTCCTGAAGAGATGTAGTAATATACACCACAGCAACAGAAATACTATCTCATACATAGGAATATTTATTTTTTTCCTTCTTAAAAATGTACAAAAAATAAAATAACTGTATTTACAGTTTATCAAACCCCTCTCCCAGTTGCAGCCCTATTAAGTTACATGAGCTATATTCTTAATATAAAAGCACACTATTTATACATAAAGTTTCCTTGTTTGCCAGAAAGACGGCTTGTCACAATCTTTGGCACAAACATTCTTGTTTGTATCTTGTCTCAATTAATAGGAAATGGAAGAGCATATAAACATTTAATAAGCTTTACATTTTGAAAGTCATAAGATACTCCTTTCCAGTTCCATTTCAATCAATATACAGCATCTCTGACAGCTAGAGAGTTTAGATTTTACTAATTGTTTGGATTCATTTACAACATTTAAACAATCCATAGAATGAAAGAGGAAAATATACAAGAAAGACATTTGATCTCTGAATTCCATTGACCAAAAACTTCATGAGAGAGGGCACAGGGGAAGAAAACATTATTTTCTTTGTAGCTTACATTCAGTGGTAAAAATCCTCCAAAATGTCTTGATGGGGATATCACTGTGCATCCACAAAGCTTCACTGAAAGGATGCACTTTATTTTGGGGGTATCAGCACCTGACTGTGAGAAAGAACTAAACTTCGAGAATTTGGATGGGGTTTCATAATAAAACATCAAATGGATGGGAAAAGTGCCAAATCTGTAGCAGGAACCAAAATTTGAACTTAGAAGACTGTTCTCTTTTTGTACATCTCTACCAGAGTCTTTCAAAACACAACATCTACAGACACTGCACTGCTCAACTTCACAGGGAAAATGCACTGAGCAGCAAGCCACACTTCAGGCTGCACTAGTTAAGATTCAAGACTGCTGTCTTGAAGAAGGAAAGGAAATGAGAATTTTGTTCCTTTAAATAAACAACCACAGCAGTGCCACAAAGAGATGAAAGGAGGCAAGGAAGATGTTCCTGTCTCCCGCTGAACAGTAGCCAAATCTTACTTCCATTTAACTCATAATATTTGGAAGATCCAGCATTAATCAATATTTTTCATTGTTTGTTGAAAGCAACATGTATGTTTTAACAATACACATGCAAGCACTCGTCAAGATATCTGAATCGAACAGGGCACAAGGCTTGCACAATTGCTTCAGAAGTTTGCATTACTTGTACTGTCCCTTTCCTCTCAGGTGAACCCTGAGAGTTTGTAGCTTGCCATAACCAGCATCCAAGGTTCAGTGCTCCTCCAGCAGCTGATGCTGTAACTACAACTGAAGAGGTGTAGGGTGATATATTCTTTGTAATGTCTTAGTGCTTGTGATGCACCTGCATCTAGAGCAGAGAAACAAAGCCCTCGGACCCTGGCAGATAAAGTTCAGGAAGATCATCCTTACCTAGCTCTAGCTTTTGTTTTAAAATAATCTTACCACCAATCTACTTGTCTTCCTCAATGCTCCTAACTTCATTGAGACTGGAAGAAGGAAGTAAAGGCAGGAGTATCAGCTTTCAGCTATCAGAAATCCACACACTTTAAGATGTATTCAGAATAGCTTTCAGTTAATCTTGGAAG
Organism: Grallaria varia; assembly: GCA_013396735.1. NCBI lineage: Eukaryota > Metazoa > Chordata > Aves > Passeriformes > Formicariidae > Grallaria > Grallaria varia. Next base: position 534,061 of record VWZG01009770.1, on the reverse strand, counting down.
CAACTTTCTCTCTTTGGACAGTGGTTCACTGAGAGGTCCTAAAATGGTAATGGAAAGACAGCTCCTTAAAGCCCTAGTATTTCTGGACATGGAACTTCTCACTGATCCTATGCTGCTCTTTGGAGCAGGATGCTGCAGAGCTCAAGAAATCCCAGCTCATCTCCACCCATATGTAAGACAAGAATGTCCTATTAACCTGAGGGTTGACGCTGTCTGTCCTCTGTGAACCCTAAATTCTCACTGTCCTTTCTTAATGCAGCACATTCCAACCCGGGCCAGCCACAGGCATTCCCTATAAGAGAGCTTATGTGGCAGGTTTGTTGGGGACAGACGTACGGGCCAACTCCTGCATACATCTACTCCTGTGCTTCACCTGCAGCTTCTGGCCAGACATCATGACCAACTGAGAGATTCCAGATAACATCCTGAGGGTTCCAAACACCAACAGAGAAATACAAGAACTAACAGCATTGCTACCAGTATTGTGTGCTGGACCCAGTTCCTAATGCCACCTGTCAAAACTGTCCTCTTTTTTTCTTTAGGAAAAAAGTCTCTGGGATAAGTCAAGCATAGACTTTTTATCTCAGTCTGAGGCAAGTAGAAGCAAACCAAACCATCATAAATCCCCCATATTCTCAGGGTATCTGCTCCCGAGCAGGGTAGCAAGAGCATCTTTGCTGGAGTGCATTCTTATAAAAAGTTAAGGAAATTAACTACAAAAGTCTGCATCAGAAGGGGAAAGAGTGCATGACAAAAGACGAGGGCAGTAGGAAGACAGAACACACACTTTGCTTTCCAGGCATATGTGGATTCTGGGCATGTTAGCCCTGACACTAACAGCCTGAACCTTTTATAGTTTCTGGTCCCACAGAAGCTTCGACATCTATTTAACATTTCTATTGGAAGTAGAGATTTTAATGGGATGTTATTGCTAATGAAGCTAAGAAAGCAGGCAATAGCTTGCAGGACAATTCATGCAAAAATACAGCCAAATCGGACTGGTGAGCTATCCCAGCAGCTTTGCTTGAATCCATTTCTTTGTTATTTTAGCTTGCACAACTTTATTTCTTCACAGAATTCATGGGACAGGAGTGGAATGTGATGGGATAACTATGTAGTTCAACTTGAGTTCAGATCCAGCCCTTGTGAGAGAGACCTATCTCCACACATCGGTTGTGGGATACTTGGTCTCCACTGGCAAAATTATTCCAGTGTTGATAAAATATTTACAGCTAGCCCAGGTTTATACCTCACCCAACTGTCCTAGGAATCAAAACAGAATCATTCAACAGAGATACAAGAGCAAGTACCCTTAAGAGGAAGAGTTTGAAGTCCTGTTTGAAGTCTAGAGGAATGCTTTAACAAGCAGGCTGCTGTGGAAAGCACCTTTCCCACCACAGGTATAAGAAAAGGCCACATTGGGAGCCTCCCTTCCATACCTCTAGGCACACCAGGCAGCAGACAACATGCCACCTCTTGGATTTGGTGACAGCTGGATGAGAGACTCAGGCATCCGCAGGTGGGAGATGGGCACCAGATTGTGCCAAAGTATTCAAGATGCTGTAGCACAGTTTGCTCTAATATTTCAATATATAATTGTGTGAGCGAGGATGGAGCATGTGAGTGCAGATCAAGTTATCGGCTTCTCAGTACACACTCCTTAAAAGATTGCAGCAATTTAATCCTCTAGGAAAGATTCTGTTATACCCCTAAACCCAATACATAAAAAAACATAGTGGCAGTAAACATGCCCACATACAGTAGTTAAAATATATTATTGCATATTATAAACATTATATACAAGGTTAAAATGGTTTCTTTACCATTTACTTACAAGTGACATTTGTAGCTGAATGCCTTACTTACAAGTCCTCATTGCTACGTGCTGAGAACAACCAGAGGTATTTGGCAAGACTATACACTATATAGAGATATGGATCAGTCTGAGCAAGTGAACTGTCAGCCACTTTCCCCATCTTTAGCACTGCAAAAGCTTTTTAGCACTGATGGAGACAACTACTGCTAAAGTAATTTATACCAGACTTCTGAAACTAGACCAGCATGATTCCTTAACATGTTTTAGAATGAGCTTATCCACACTACAGTATGGATTAAAATGCTGCGTTTCACATTTGCAGTGGGTCATCTGGTTACAAATCTGGGGGCTGGTAACTGCTTGTACACTAGAGTGGGGAACAATAAATAAGGGACCAGGTTAATGTGAGTGGCCTTTTGCTGGACAACCCCAAGTCTATATGCAATGGGTGCCCATGTGCAGAATGGACAGTATTTTAAAAGCAGTTTTGTAACAGTTTCTCTGATCAATGTCTGTCAAATTCCTGGGGAATCTTCTGCTTTCCAAAAAGGATGAAATGCTGTGGTTCCTTACAAAAAGGCTCTGCCTGAGGCTAGATCTCCGTCAGTGTGATCTTGAAGCCTTCAACCATACTCTCCATGTGCAGGATGAATGTGTCCTCATTGGAGTAGTGCTCAATAATGTTGTCATCCATATTTACCAGGATACTGGTGACAAAGGCAAAAATCAATGTTTTAATGCACTAGGACAGTGGAAAGCCACACACTCCGCCACATATGCTCACTTTTCTACAACACAAAACGACTCCAGCACACACCAGTACAGGGTCACTAGTGGGAATCATCACCAAGATCTACCCTATAGTCCCTTATAGTCTTTGGATTAGAGGCTGCTCCTTGCCAAAGTAGCTGAGGTAAGAGACATGCCAGTGCTGAGATGTTAACACCCTCGAGCTGCCTACAAGATGAGCTGCGCTCCAGATTCCTGTCAGATCCAGCTAGCTGGTGCTTCCCATGCCTGGTATTGGCTCCCCCAGGGAGTGCTATGCTGTGCTACTCCTCAGACATGCCACATGAGCTGCTGCACCTCTGTGGTGTGAGCTGCTAATACAGGGAAGAACTGTGATTTGTGCTTTGCACATAGCTCACAGACCTAGAACTCAGCTTGGATGTGAGAATATTGACAGCTATTAGAAGTGTTTTTTACCTCGAAGTGTTCCTTCTAACAATCACCTGGAAATGGTATCAGAAAGAAGCAAAACATGAGAAGTTTCAACTATCTTCTCAAAAGCTAAAGAAATCTCCAGACACAACAGTGTCCTAAGCTAGAGTTACAGCTCTGTAATGAAAATAAATTACTGGTTTAAAATTATATCACTACAATATTGTGGTTAAATAGAACTAAAAAGAAGTTAATGTGGAGAGATTTAGATTTATGGCAAGCAGCCATAGCCTAGCTATTTTAAAAGAAATAGCCTAGCTATTTTAAAAGTCCAGCTGTGATGTTCATGTCTAAATTTACTCAGCTGAAACCGCTGCAGCAAACATTGTCTGCCTGTCTTTCAGATTCGGACAGTGGCCTATTCCTTTGTAACACTGCAGGGAAACTCCACACTGCACTCACAGCAAGGGCAGCATCTCCCATGCTGGCCCTCCATGATGTTATTAAGCATACCGCCTCCAAAACAAGACTTTATCCACATTTCTTTTTCAAACACAAACTCTTTCTTCATAATAAGTTTATGAATACTGGTCAGACAGACTAGAGATCCATGTTTCCTCTGCCATCCCTCACTGTCTCCACAGACATGAATATTTCAAGCGCATGGGCACATCTCATAAAAGTGTTTATAGTGCCCAGTATCATGAGGCCCTAAGCATAACTGGGATCTCTGTGTACTTCTAAAAGATCCTGTACTTAATTAACTAACTTACCCCTTTTTGCTCTTCTTATAAAGTTTTGCAATCTTTTCAACTGGCAGCCCATATTTCTCAGAGATCTGAAATCATAAAAATAAAGGAAATATCATTAACAACTAATGAGAAATATAAAATTATCACCTCTTACCTTACTGTGGTGGATTCACCTTGGCTGAATGCCAGGTGCCCACCCAGCCGCTCTGTCACTCCCCTTCCCAGTTGGACAGGGGAGAGAATAAGGGTGGAAACAAAAAAAAAAAACCAGCACAAATCGTGGGTTGCGATAAGGCAGTTTATATTTATACAAATAGCAAAAGCAAAAGCAGGGTGCGCGTGCGCAAAGCAAAAACAGCAATTCACCTCTACTTCCCATGTGCAGCGATGGTTGGCCATGTCTCTGGGAAGCAGGGCCCCTACGCGTGTGTCAGATGTTAGCAGGCAACTATCAGAGACAATGAGTGCCTGCCTTTCCTGCTTCTTGCCCCAGCTTTTATATCTGGGTTGATGTCATATGGTATGGAATATCCCCTTGGTCAGTGTGGGTCAGCTGGCCTATTTGTGTCCCCTCCCAGGATCTTGCCCTTGACTGAACAGTGCTGCGCTCAGTGGTAACCAAAACATGGGTGTATTATCGACACCAATGCAGAGCACAGCACTGTGAGGGCTCCTACAAGGAAACAAATTCGGGCTCAGCACAAAATCTCTGCAAACTCTTAGGGGACAGTTGTACAGAAAAGTCACTCACAACCATACCATGGTTTCATTTATGAATGACTTGGGGAGGAATAATACTGAACAGCCTGACCAAAACCCACAATTGTTTCCATCCAGAAAATAGAAGACTATAGTTATTATAGGGTGTGAGTCATCAAAACTGCTTCAGCATCTCCTACTGCTCTGCTCAAGGAGTCAATGCTCTTTCCACCTTCCGATTTTACAAGGGAATTTCAACCTGATCTTTCTGTTGTTGCTTAATCTGATTTTCTAGGTTCATGGAAGCAAAGGCTATTTCCATCAGGCAGAAGGCAGATGTATGGCAACCCAACAAGAGCTGATGGACCAATGGATCAACAAAAACATGCACGTTTCTATTTCTCAAAGATATTTCAAGGTTTGTTAAGCTAACAGGACTCTCCATGGTGGTACTTTCATCTGAAAAGTATCTTCAAGGTACTTTTTATTGTGGGAGGGCTACCAACATGCTATACAAGGGGCTAAGAAGCTTTTGTATTGCCGGGGAGGTGACTCAGTCTAGTGACTACGGTGGCAAAATGAGAACACTTTGGCTCACAAAACATCATCTAAGTGTACAGATAAAAAGATGAGATGTCGCAGAGAAGTGTGTTAACAGGAAAAGGACTTCTAAAATAAACCACTTGCCAGCTACCCAAATGATAAAACAGAAAATAGGGGAAAACTTTAAAAGGAAGAATTACTTAGCTGACAAATTACCAATGCCAGCAAGTACTTCACTGGGATGCTTTGGCATTGCTTTGCATCAGTGTATTAGTAACTCTTTTGGATGTCCATTCTGCAGTGAGTCTGTGGTGTGCTCATGGAGATGGTGTCCCTGAGCTCTCCATCTGAGCCAGGCTTCCTTTCTGTCCTAGTTATAGTGGCTGGGACCAGTTTATCACTGTGGGAATGTAACTGGAACTGTATACTCCATACCCTCTCTGCCATTTATCATGAACTGTTAATGCTGCATTGTTTGCAACAGCTGCCCAGGACACACCTGACACCTCAGGCTATGAACTGTGCGCATGGGAAAACAGAGATAAGAAGGTTCCCTGTCTTCACACCAATGATTCAGGTGTGATAACTCCCTTCCAGGAGTCATTAACACCTTCACACCCAACCTGAGGGGTCATGTCTGCTAATGGGCCATCAAGTAGACCAAAAATATCCTGTGACTCACTGAGTAAATTGCCCATTGTGAAAACCCTCACCCTGGGAGAGGTACTGGGTGTTCCTATCTGAACTCAACGCTCTCAACCAGACTGCCACCACCAACCTTCTGGAAGGAAAACAGGTTTTCCTTTTTCTTTTTGCTTTGGACTCAGGGAACCATGTGGTGCTCAGCACAGGGGCTGGTGAGCACCATACTGTTTGTGCCCCAGGGGGCTGGGTTGTACAACTGGGTTTTGAGGGCTGAAACCAATTTTCCTTTGTATCAGTGTATGTATTGTAATCTTTTTATTAAATTGTAGTTCTGACTTCTAAACTTCTTTTGAGTTGGATTCATTTCTCCTGCCAGTTTACTTTTAAAACCAGCACACTTTCCAAATCTTGACCCTTCTTTGAGGGAACAGGTGTCACAGCTCACACTTTGGAAAAGAATTGCCCCAAAATGCAAAATAATTACAGAAAAATTTGTCAGTGATTAATGTTTTGTGATACTCTACTGCCAAGCAAAGTAAGTTTCCAGCTCTTCCCAGGTGAAATGAAGTTGCAGCTAAATAGCTGACTAGTTATCTTTTGCATTAGACAACTGAAACGTACAATTAAAAATCCATTTAAAGGCTTGCAAAGATCAGTCTCTGTAAAATCCTTTCTTTGTATTTACATTCAGACTTACATTGAGAAAAACTGGTATTTTAGAGAAGCAAATTAAAGCAATTATCATGAAAGAGAAAATGGAAAGCAGTGATGGATAAACTCAGCATCGAGGACAGATTCAAACAGTCACAGGTTGAGCCCCAAGCACGGCTCCTTTCCAGAGAGCCAGGATTCTCTGAGAGAGACAATTAGCCCATACTTGCCTACATCACCAGTAATTGTATAATTGTCATCTAATCCAAGATTCAATTTTGTGCTTAAAAGTATAGCATAACTCCAAGATTCTGATGAACCAATAAAAGTTCTTTTACACTGCAAACAGTTTCCTCTGATGGTGTTAGCATACATCTGTGGCTAACAGAAAGGGAACAAACTGATAAGGTACACTAGACCCATCATCTCCCTAAGCTTTTCACCTAGCAGAGAACAAAATACAATTTAAATTTAGATGGTATTTGCTACTTCAGTTTTACTTGCACCAGCACGTTTCACTGCCCTTTTGGATACTGTGCTGGAGATACTGATCATAGTCCTGGTTCCATGTTCTCACCTGCCAGGAGAGAGGCCTAATTCTGCATCAAGGCAGTGGAAGCTCCCACAATGACCCTGCTGTGGGGAGTGGACTACTTTGCACATTTATAAGAGGAAGAGCTTCACCCTACTTGTCTTATATCTCACATAAGCATTCCCATTATTGGACTGCAAAACAAAACTTTTCCACTCTGAGCTCTATACAGCCCACACAAAAGGCTCTGTGTAGCCTATAGAAAAGCTGTGTAAACCACATGCACAGGGTGGAAATGCATCCTGCAAAGAAGTTCCATAACACACTCGGCTTATCTGGAGCGCATTTGAGTCTTTGCTCCAAACAGGGTTGAATAACTGTGATTTAAACCCAGGGTCTACCCTATCCCGCTGAGAGATGTCCTAACCTATTCCGGATACTCTCCATCACAGACAGGACAGGTGTCCCACCCAGCTTTCATCAATGCCTGACACAGCCTATGCACTTAAATCCAAAGGAGGATTCATGGGCAGGATTCCCAGCAGAAGGAATCATCTATCACTGGCCAGAAGCACTTGGTGCAGCTACCCACACTTGACCCTCACTTACTATCTATCCCTCCCTACCACCATCTTTCCATGTCTCCCTTCCCTCAATGCCTCGTCCTGTTCTGGCCATGGAGGGCATCTGACTGACCCGAGGGTGGTGACTCCTCTGGGGTACCCAGGTGCCATACTGTGAGGGCAAATCTTGACTATCTTAGAGAAGTTTTCAAAGAAACTTCTATGTTCTTATACTCTTTTCTTATCCTCTGACTTTGCTTAGCATGAACAGAATTATATCAGATAAGCAATATTGCATTGAACTTTTGTATCTGTGGTTTTATTGTAGCCCTAAATTTAAGATTTCATGCAAAGCAATAATAAAAAAGGCTCCATCTCATTAGATTGTTGAAAAAATCCTCTGTAACAGGCAACAGAAAAAAACTGCCACCTGAAACTGCAGAGTGTCACAACTGTGCAAATGTGAGGAAACGATTTATCTTCCTTTCTGGGTTGTTAACTATGAAATCTAGTGATACTGTAAAGATCAGTACTTGAAGACCCTTTTCACTGACTCCATGCAAATAAACAAGCAGACCAAAACATTCCTGTGACAAGGAGGTTTAATGGCAGCTAATATACAGCATTCTGCACATTCCAGCATAAATCTCCCCCAGGATATTTGGGATACCCAGCACTCATACAGTCCAAATGTTGCTCAAAGCAGTTTGGGACTATGGGACACCACTTCGTACATAAATTATGAGAGGCTGGGGTGAGAAAGCCTTGCCTGTCACACTGCCTGTGACAGGTGCAGGATTTATATAACATGCAGGGATTAGTGAGCTTTGCCAAAGACTTCCAGCTGACTGAATGAGCACATTTCTCAGGAACCCCTAAGGATTCAGCCAATTATACCAAACGGCAAACTGTGGAAGCAAGGCTCAAAGTGGGGATATGGGAAAGCCTCCTCCTCACAGGCTCAGAAAACAAGACTCCAGTACAAATGTGCTAAGTCCTGCTGCAGAATCCAAGAAAACAGAGCCAGCATCTGCTAGGGCTTCTCACTTAACACCCTATTCTCTGGGTGTTTGTTGCCAATGAAGGGAGTATGGTAGGATATTGTGGATAAACCACAATTTGTATGGATGCTGCAGCCAACTTCCATACAAAACAGGATTTCTCATCTGACCCCAAGCAGGTCACATTAGATTTTAATATCTTTATTTAGATGAATATTTTTCTTTATCATGTCCATTGTCTATCTGCCAATCTTCAGAGCAAAGTATACTTTTCTTTCCCTTGGGATGCCTGAAGCAGTGTGACAGCCTTCAGACTGGCACTGAAATAGCAGTCTGGGTGTCCCTTTGGGCTGAGGTCCCCTGGCATGGCAAGTTTGTCTGACTGTACAAGTCAACAGAAATCCTCTCTGCTGGAGTCAGGAAGGCAGAAAGGGCAACATCTGGACTGGTTGAGGCATGTAGAAAAACATGTTTTGGTTGGAAGATCATATATATATATTGCCATATATCTAATAAACTACCTCTATTGAACTTATTTGTTTGTTTTAATTATAGAAAGACTTTGGGACACTTGAATTTCCCAATTTGGACTGTCTTCTATAATTTGAATAAATACATGATTCTGCACAATGTAAGACTGGGGTACCTACTGAGATACACAGAGTTATCCTGACTTTGGATCAGGCTAAAAGCAGGATTTAGAGCTGATCAGTCACCACATGTGTGATGTTTTATGACTGGCAATTGTTTTGATATTTTCTGTTGATCAAGACTGACTAGTGAATACCAAACATTTACATCACTTCCTGAGATGTACTGTATTTCTGAAACCTGAGACTTCTAGATATTTGACAAAAGAAAGAAATCTGAGAAGGAATCCAAGTGTTCATTTGGATGGGGTGTATATGTGAGAATAAAATAAACACAGCATCTAAGAAAACAATATCATTAATAACAGAAAATTAGGAGAAAACCACAGACCAGGAATAGGGATTAATGACAAGAAAAAAAAAAGTAAAATCCATAAACAGAGAAGGATGGTATGATTCAGGATCACTGGAGCTCTCTTTCAGATCTGGGGTTCTGTAATATTCAGAGGCTCGCTTCCTAAGTTCTTAGTACTGGGTTTAGAATTGAGCATATAGGATGTGCACAATTAGAAAATTACATGATTTGCTGAAATGACTATAGAGAGAATACCTAAGAATACGCAGTTTGACAGCCTTTTGGCATTGGTTTATCCACAGTATCCTACCAAAGAAAATTAAAATTTTTGAATGCGTTCCTTCCAGTGAACTGGGTCACTTTACAACAACTTAGACTTCTCTGGTGCCAAAAACATGCCAATGAGTCAGCAGCTGTGCTGACTGAGGTATGCAGAAACCTTTCCTGCTTCTGTACCAGCTTTGTTTTTGTTATACGGTGGCTGGAGAACAGGCATGGGGAGGCACAGACTACTGGAGACAAAATATTCATGCTAGCTTGAAAGGTTATAGAAGGATTATAGCATACTTTTAACTTCCATACAAAGACAAGATGAAATCGTGTTACAGCTTACTGTGAATCAGACTGCAGTCTCTTAAAGCAAAGCCTGGTTTTTGTTATACATGTGCTCTGCCTAACAACTGAGCTGCAGTCACGGATAACAAACAGCACTGGCAAAAGCATAGTTAGGACATCCTTAGCATGCTGCTGACTCTCCTCAGAGACACCCTGACCTGAAGAGGTGCTTTAAACAACTTCACTAACCCACAAATCCTTTTCTGCCTTCTGCTACTGGCCAAATATTGACCATATAACTCAATCTTTACTGCATTAGAAGTGTTTGGTACATGCAACAAGACACTCTGACAGTTTTAAGAGAGTATGAATATACACACTTCTAACGCTTGGCTGAGCTCTCTAGGGACACTTTCATCCATTCCCATCTTTTCTCCTACATGTAACCAAGGCTGGAAATCAACTCAGCATCCCACATGTCAGTCTCAAATTAATTCCCCACTGCAGCAGTGAGACACATGGTTACTTAACTCTTCTCTCCCCAAATTTCACTCATCTACTAGCCATCAGCTCATAGAAACAGGATTAAAAGGGAAATAGAAACTCTCAGTGACAGCTAATGGGTAACAAGCAAAAACTCAAGTCAAAGACACAGCAAAGAGGCAGGCTGCTAGGTAAGTCACTCTGTGAGTGAGGGCTAAAGAAGGAATTTGAGACAAGAAGTATGAATGTCAAGTCTGCAGTGGCTCAGCACATGCCTCTTACACGCTGGAACAGCAATTGGACAAAAACTATAATAAATTCACATGCAAATGGTGCATCCTGGGCCACTTCTTGAAAAGATGACTGTGAACATACTGATGGGCATTGCAGGAAAAGATCCAACAGGCTCTGAACCATCAGTTAAGTAAGAAACATTTCAGAAAACAAAACCTCCACCTCTCTGCTTCCCTGACACTTGTTAATTACTGTCATTCCTCAAGGCTCAGGCCTCCAAGAACCATCTCTGTGACACTTTAATCCTAGCAAGCTGCTGACAACAATGAATTCAGAACACTCCAGCATTTCAGAGGTGTGTTCCAGAAAGTCTTTATGAAATGCTTTAAATGTACATGAGAATAACTTCATCTTTATATTATGATTTAATCTCAATAATACATGGAAAGCCTGAAGATTTTCTTGCCAAGAAAGACAAACAGTGTGAGAACATCAGATACTTACAGCTTCCATTAGCCCCTTTACTGTGGGTGATTTCAGCATCAAAGCATCAAACACCTCATCTGCCTCCTTTCTCACATACAAAAGCACTGAAAAAAAAAAAAAAGTCAAACTTGGAGCAGACTCAGTCAATTGTCCAGATGAAACACCCCACAATGAGTAGAAAAACAAATATTAATCCATGACAGATAAAATGAAGTGCCAAAGATGGTTGGCACTTAAAAAAACGTACTTTCAATGTCATCAGTAATCTAAACATAGACGATACATCATAGTTGCTTTAAAAACATAGTAATGAAAATTCAATCTAATGTGAGGAATCTGTATCTTCCAGAATCTAAATCTTTTTTTTACAGAAAGAAGTTAAAAAGCACTTGGTCCCTGTCCCTTGGTCATAGGACAAAATGCACAAGCTAGGTCTTCCTGAACCTGTGTCTTGGCTTGTACCTCTCATGGTTTCATCTAAAAGGCTGGGAAAGGACATTCAAAAAATGTAAGTCTTGTTTGTCTTTATCTGTGCATTTGAAAACAAAATCAATTAAAAGGTAAAGAAATAGTTCTCTCTGATGTGACCATGCAGACGATTACAAATGGTCTGACAGTCTGAAAATAAACACTGAGAAAATAAGTTCAAAGTAATTTGAGACTTTACAGGGGAGACACTCGAGTATAGCCAGCAGGCAGGCCAGTGTGCCCACACTTGCTCCAGTACCCAAATGCCATTTCTGTTCCTCTTCCTCTCTCAGATGCCCTGACAGGTCTCAGTCATTCACAGGCACAGTGCCCTGCCCTCTCTAGCTCGTTTTTTCCCGACTCATACAAGTAAAAAGAGGAAACTTGCTGCCACATAGCAAAAGCAAAGCAGACAGCTAGAAAGCAAATAAGCATAAACACCGGAAAAGTGTTTTAGGCATAATCTCACATGACTGATAAGTAACAGGTTAAATAAGATGCTCTGCAATTGATTTTGTTTCCTAAATAAACTGCCTTTTCAAATAGGAGTGCTGCACATGAGGTACAAACACACATGCACTATCAGGTATTTTATGACTGTGTGACAAATTAGATTGGTAATCTCTTTTTTTGGTAGACACCTTTCAAGACTGCAAGTTCTTGTGGTACAAAAGATATCTTCACAAGGTAACTCAATAGATGACATGCATATGAACCAACAGAGATTATGGTATTTTTCATACAGAAACAATTGTTTTGAAGCTAATTCTCAGGTCAAGACTAGCAAGGTGGTCTCTGGGCTATTTGCAGAGAATTGTAACTTCTTTGCCCAGGTTCTGAAATTATCAAAAAAAAGACTTAAAACATGGGCAAATCACTTCCCTGTCTTGGTCTACAAGCCAGACATGTAGAACAACAATGGGTTTTTTTCATCTTTAATTCAGAAGTACAAGCCACAAAACTGCTACTGGCATTCAAAGCCACATCCTTTTCACCTACATTTTAGCAACTCTTTGGGACCTGCCTGAGAATGCCCTTTTAAAGGACTTTGAAGCTGATGTAACTTGGGGTCACAACTTAACTAACTGTCAGAATGCAAAAGAACAAAAAAAAAAATCCACATCAGAGTTAAATTTTACTTGGTCTGACATGTTTAACTCCATGAGCAAGAACTCACTCAAAGTGCCAATTTTACCAGCAGTAACATTTACATTAATTTAGTAATTCTTTCCTTTGAACTAGAAGGCTGTCCTGTAACACCGGGAATTACAAACATCTGGACCTCTGTCAGCCTTAACAATTACAAATATACCTGAGAGGAGCAAAAAAAAAAAAAAAAAATATCATTCTGTCCAAGGTTCCAGCGGGGGACATTGCATAGTCCCAGTGCTGAGTTTTACATCTATCTGTTGTGCTTAGTGTGCCAGGCAACATTATGCTGAATGAAGGATCCATTACAAGGATAACAGAGAACTTGAATTACTCTTAAACACACAGAGAGCCAGGATTAGTAAACATATGGGGGTTATTGGTTTTTTCTTTTCCCTAACAGGTGTGAAAATCCTGGCACTTTTCCCAAAATGATCTGGTGACAGTGATGCCTTAGGAAGCCCCTGTCTCATCCCCACCCTTATGCTCTCTTACTCTGGCCCGTCTCAATGAATTCTCCTGGATGATGAACTCTCTCAAAAAGCAGATGTGAGTGAAAAAAACAACCCTTTTCTAAGTTGTTCTTCAAATAGATCAGATCCCTGCTTCAGCGTACAGTGAGCTCCACAAGCCTTCAGGCTGGCAGAGCAGTGGAGAGGTGGCCAGTTGGCCTGGAGCAGGAGGCACAGCCAGGGCAGAGGGAGAGAGGCTGCAAAGGCTCCACTGGACTCAGGAGCTCCACTGCTGTGAGTGACTGTGACCATGTAATAGAAGTCATACCTACACCTTCTGATCCTACTGTTCCCTGGTTGATGGCATCTAGATGGATTCAGTTTAATAGTACAGATTACAATACTGAGGGGGAGGGGAAATCTCGTACCAGTAATGAGCTATTTTTGACTGAGACTTAAAAAATAAATTCAAATTTGCCTGACATCTACACTACCTGGCCTTAGTTCTTAACTTTCTTACCAGCACTGAAATCCACTGCGGTCCCCAGTATCCTTTAGATGTTAAAAAGAATTGCAAAAGATGAAGAGCGATAAATTTATCTTTAGTTACTGAAGAAATAGCCCTGATACACCTAATTGCAGCGTGGAAAACAGCTTTTGCTGAAGGCAAGGGATGTTGTTGCACTCAGCAGATTTTTGGAAGCCAGGCCATAAAACTGAGGATTTATGTGTAAATGCACAAGAACAATGTTAGGTACTTCTTTTAAAAACATTAACAACGACAGACATGTGGCAAAAATGAAACTAATGAGACAGTAAGACTTAGGACATTAAGAAGGTCTGAGCCCAGGCACTACCAGTGCTGCAACTGACACCCTAAGAACAATGACTATAGTATCTGTAAAGTGGTCTCTGGATGGAGATGTGACACATCTTAGTCAAGGAAAGCAGGGGTGGTAGTTGTGACATGGCTTTCCTTTCTCACATTTGGAGTTCTCATTATTGCCTAGGCTAGACAAAAATACAACTTCCATCAAGCTGAGAACTACAGGACTGGAAATCAACCTGATCTGTAACTCAGCTGCTGGATTTACAATTAATGGGAAACTCCCTATGAAATCTGAAAGAGAAAGTGATTTGAGAACTCAAAACAGGAAAAGGCCACAAGGCCGGCCAAGTAACAAGCTACATTGCACATTTGGTACAGATTAACATACTTCACATTTCTGTGTTGGGCACTTGTACCTCTCTTAGAGGCCAAGGAGATGAAAGAATAATCCACAAAGATCCAGCTACCTGAGTGAGAATATGAACCTTGTTTTACTGTGGTTTGCAACCCCCTTCAAACCTGTTCTCTTGAAGGCTGCACCCCCTAAATACCTTTGCTTCCACCAGACAGTATTACAATTAGGTCCACCAGACAGAAGTGAGGCTACATGCTGTCTCTACAGATCTTTAGCTGGGCTTGGACCCCTCACTGGCTGCTCTGCTAATGAGCTACCTTGGGATTACATTGCTTTTAATGTGTATTTTCATGTATCAGACCCGCTCTACCTCAAACACTACATCAGCGCCCTATCTATATCTGCTCTCTAGGAGTTGTTGATTCTGCTGTACCAAATAAATCTGAGAGAAAAGAAGCTTCTAATAGGGCTAAGCTAGGAAAAAAAAACCCAAAACATTTTAATACTCAGTGACTTCTGTGGCAAAGACAGTATCATCAAATGGGCAGATTCAGCTAAACTCCAACAGCACAGTCCCAGATGCAGGAAGTTCACCAGAGCAAAGGCCATGCTGGAAAAGACTTGGCTTCCAGCCAGCAAAGTCCAAGTTGCAAGAAACATTGAAAAGGAAGGGGATGTGAAAAGAGCATCCTCCAGCTTCTCCGGCTTTGAGCCTCTCCTGGATTTACTTAGTTAAACACAGTTCTGCCACCAGTTGAATTTTTTTTTCTTTCTAATCTCACCCTTGAAATGCATGCAAGTCCTGGACTATATTAAAATAACTAACCATGGCAAAGGACAGAAATTACCAAAGCAAACCAATGTCTCCTTGCAGGCAGCTTCCCAGGCCTCTACCTGAGAAACTCAGGTGAAATTGTAGGAAATGACAGTTCTTTTAGGTATCCCTCATGGCTGTCCTCTTCTGCTTGACAGAGACCTCATCATGTGAATTTGGCCAAGGTTTGAGTCAAACAGATGCAAGTCTGTGGTCAGTGCTGATCTCACATAAATAATTTAAGGTTTAATTAAAAGAAAAATATGTTCACATTTATTCCAAGAAGATACCAGTCTCTAGCTTATAATCTTGTATGTTTCCCCCTGGTTCAAGCACACCACCTTAACCAACAAAAAAACTTGGCAAATGCAGGCTCATGCAAAGTTACTTCTGTATAGCTCAAAGGAGTCTTAGAAATGGTCAAACTGAGAACAATAAAGCTCACTTCTGTGCCTTGTTGCTTTGTTGTCTCACAAACTCAGAGGTGAACCTCAAAATAGTTGCAAGTTTGAGTTATGTAAGTTGGTCAAACTGACAGAACTCATGAGATGGAAGGAATGCCAAGTATTCTTCAGGGTGTTTAACTGTGAGAGTGTAGGAAGTTATCATCAATAGCACTGCACTGGAAGTGACTGTACAAGAAACTGATTTTTTGGACACAGCCACCTTGAGTGCAAGGTTTAACAGCTCTACCTAAACCATTGCTTCAATGCTATTCAACTTAAGCTTCCCTTGTAGTAGACTGGAAAACAGGACTTGGTAGAGCATATGAAATGCAACTGTAATAATACTCACTCGGGCAGTAAAGAGTGAAGGGAAACAAACTCAAACAATTCCACTAGGTCTGCTGGAAGATGTCTCTCCATGTCTTATATTTTTAATTGGGTAGGAAATTTCTAAGACTTTATTCCAGCTAATCTAAGTCTGCAGTCAGCAGGAGCTTGCCTGCTAAGGTCTCTGTATTTGACCTAGTGCATCTTGCATATTTGCTCGTGATCCCAGGCAGAACAGAAAAGATGAGCAGAAGTTAAAAATAGATAATCACAGATTTGCTACTGGAACATCTACAAACTATGTAGCTTGGCCAAGAATCAAGAAACTTTCTAGTTTTTTTATATTGTATATACACTTGTGTCCTGATCCCTTCTTGAGAGAACACAGTCCCTTTTTCTTTAATTATTTTTCTGCTTTTGATTAATTTCTAGCATTCGTTAAAATGCCTCATTGTAGACCTCCCCACATTTGCACCAGCATCTAACAATTGACTGTCCAAGCCACATCTGCCCTTCCAAGCTTGAGGATTTGAATTCCACAGAATTATTTTTAACTGCTAATTGACTGTTACCTCTTTTCAGGCCTTCTTCTTTCACTTGTTTCAGTGGGGATGGACCAAACTCCTCCTCCACAGGCCGGAACATCCTTTTGACCAGGACACTGCTACTAGAATACACAAAACACGAAACATATCACAGTAAAACTGTGCTTCCAGCAGAAGAGGAGACAACAGCAGCAGTCATGACTCACTTTGTACTCTGGCAAAAACACCCACCAGCCACTCAAGTAGCACCAGAGCAGAAACTGCAAGGATTTAGCTTTTGATGCTTATCTGAACTATCCAGGCTTCTTAATTACCCAGACTGACTGGCTGGGACAGGTGACAGGAAAATATGTGCCAATGTTACTCACTAATCTGAAAACCCCAAAGGCTCTTAACTGTTTAAATATTGAGGGAAGGCAGGTAGGGAGGAAGAAACAGCTAAGTAAGGAGACAAACTCACATTTGCACATTGATTCACCTCCTCTTTGGGATGAAGGAGACAACTTCAAGAAACACCACAGTATTTCTAAGATCCAACACCATATAATCCAGCAAATTCAAAAGGAATAACGTGCTGGGCCAGACCCAGCCCAAAGCTGCAATATGCTTCACCAGGGGGGCTGAGGGCTGAAAGAACTATGGCTGCCCCCTTTGCTTGTCATAGTTCTGGCAGGACTTGGAGTCCTGGAGGAGGGAACTTAAGCTAATGTTCTTGGTGCAATAAACCCTTTTGTTTCTCAAATTACACTGTGAGCCTTATGAAGAACATTAGTTGTAAAAAAGAAATAAAAAGGGCCTCATGTTTCCAAGTCAGTGTCAGCGGCAGGTCCTTGGCCACTCCTTCCCACAGGTCACTTTTTGCGGGTTTATGGCAGTGCATTTGTCTTACTCCAAACTCTCAGATTTAAGGGTGCTCACTTGGGATTTAAGCAACTCACAAAAGTGGGGGGCTTGTGCACATTATGGGCTGAACTTCAGCCACTCATATTAAAGCCCTCACTTCATGGCATCTGTAACTGTTAGAGGGACTTTCATCTATTCTTCCAGTCCCTCCAAAGTCAGATAGGGGGTGAACCCATTTCCAACCTTTTCCCTTCCCAGCATCTTCCATTCTCTTTCTGCTATTCTCTCCTGGCACTTGGCCATTCTCTCTGCAGTTCCTGTGTTTGTCACTGACACGAGTGTGCTGCTAAACAGCTTTCAGGAATGCCGTGAAGTTCAGTGCTTCATTAAAAAATTCCTGTTTCTTAAATTAGTTGAGAACCCTTGCACTTATATAAAAGGCACTTTATTATCAAATACATTGTCCTGTCCCTGTATTGAACCTTATGGCTCTTTAAACTGTTTTACTTGGAAATGTATTAAAAAAAAGACATAAAAAGCAGACAGTTCACAAGAAGGAAAAGAAAGCTTCACCATAAAATAAACCTCCCCCTATCAGTCCTACATATTATTGACCCTCCATTAGCAAAGGGAGAACATGAGAGAAGGGGGAGAAAGGGGATCAGTTTTATCCGATATTGTGTTTTGTGTCCACTTTCTATGAGTTTGAACTGCTAACTACAAAGCTTGTGAAACAATGTCTTACCCTTCTCTCTCATCATCTGTATTATAGTAAACCTAGAAGGATAGAAATAAAATGTAACAATTATTCCCAAAACTCAGACACTTGCTTAATAGAATAACTTCAAAAGGCAGAAAAGACAAAGAGTTTGCAGTTTTTCATATGTTAAAGATATTTTTCCTTCTATAAAACAAAAACGCCTCAAATTCTAATTGTGATCTGGAAAAAGGGTGTCTTAGAAAAACTGCTGTTGAATATCATCTAGTAGATATACATCAAAGTATTCCTGAAAGACATTGTCCTCTCCCCTGCTTCATATAATTTTCCCAATTATTTTACAGTCCTCTAAATCAGATCACTACACACCTAAATTAACCCTAATACAGTTTAAGCCATAACACTCTCAAGCTTTTGTATGTATTTAATACTTTCTGAATATCTAATTAAACTATAGAGAGCAACATTAAACTACAGGCCTAATGGATATACAATTACTAATGGTACAGCTGAATATTTTTTGCACAGGCTGTGAGCAGAAGCCCAAGTCCAGACCACTGTTTTGTGTAAATCCGAAAAGCTCACAGTCACTGGGATCAGACTTCTAACAGCAGCAAATGCAACTAAGAATAGCAGGGGAGGTATAAAATCACAGTCTGTTGTCAAAGGCTTTACAGAAGAGTCAGTGAAATTCCTTGCAACGTGCCAGCTCTGTAGGTCTGCACCAACAAGTGTACCAGTTGTCCAGCTGCTGAGTTACTGAAGGCAGGGCACTGGAGCCCTGTGTTCTGCTGGGGCAGAGCAAGGCATCTTGGATGGGTTTCCAGCACTTGTGCTGGCAAGACTCAGAGCACACTTGGCTCTCACTGGGAGTCTTCACTTCTAAACCCGTACAATGAAAATAGCTCAGAGGTGTGTGTGTGCAAAGCTGAGGTCTGTAACCCATTCTGTGAGTTACAGCAATAAAAGACATGGCTGAACACTGCCTAAGAGCTAGGAAACTGGGGTATCTTCCAGTTAGTTCAGAAAATTATTTACAGAATTACATATAGTAAGGAATGCTTCCACCTTCTACTGTTTTGAGACAAATCTACATTCTGGTTTGAAAGCCATGAGGATAGAAGGTACCCAGCAGTTATATGTGAGTGGGTGTCTTTCCAATTTTGGAGAGTAAATCAGTGGCAGCTGCGATTGCAATGTCTGCGCTCTTTGTGCTTTGCTCTACCACAATTCTCACTGCTTTAAAATAACTGACAATTCCAACAGTGTCATTTAATCTTCATCATCTTAATATTTAAACACATGCATAAAGGTCTCATTCTACTCTCTGAGATGTTAATAAATAACAGGTTCATAGTAAAAAAATTGTCAGAGCTGACCCTCCATTCAGGTTTTCAACTTCCCAGCAAGTGATAAAGTAGAAAAAAGTCAAGTCAGCCTTCCTCATGTTTACTGGTTGATAACAATTGCCAACACTGAATATTAACATCAGCACGACAGAGTTTTACTTGGTAGAGTGAAAATATTTTTTCCAAGGAACTTCCAGATCTCTAGATGATGCCAACAGAAAATGGGCAGTAGTGTTCAGTGACCTTGCTCTTGACCTCCCTGTACAAGTATGAGCTTGGTCTTTGTCTTTATTTGTGATGGGGAGGGGGATCTCTGCCACCACAAGGTGGCACTTCATTTCATCAAGCCAAAAAGCACACTCAAAACCAGACTCTGTTTCAGTCACAAATCAACCTATTTCAAAATTCTTGACTATTTATTCAATTACTTCTTCCAAGCAAAAGAATAACAAAATGGTAACAAACAAAAACTAGTCAGCTGTGAATGAAATATGAACTCCTTCACACCCAGAGCTCAGAAAGGTACTTGCCCTTTTAAACTCTTGTATACATGACTTGTCAAGAGCTATGTTTACAAAAAAGAGAGCTGAAACAAGCAGCCCTCCGGAACAGTGATTTATTTTCCTAAAACCTGCCTTAGCGCAGAGGCAGCCAGATGGCAAGTGGGCACCAGCTTTCTCATTATAATTTCCTACCTGTCCAGTTCTTTGTAGGTTTCCAAAGTGAACATCCGGGATGAAAAGAACTGGCTGGGAATCCAGATCAGCCATTGTTTTGAAGAATGTGATATCACTCTTTTTCTGCAGAGGGAGTGCACTCAACTTCCCTTCAGCTGCAGATCACAAAGTAACAAGGTTGTGAGAGGAGGCATGTTAAGCATGACTTAGCCCCAAACACGAAAGGCCCATCTTACCATTATTACATGAGGCTTGGGATGCCTGGCCTTTGCCTTTCTTCCTGTTCTGCTTTCTCTCTTCGTCTCGGATTTTCCTTTCTGCTCCCTGATGCAAAAAAGACAACCCACAAATATTATTACCCAAAGAGGAACTACTGTGAGCACTGTACTCTGCAGTGCCTGGAACTATAGCGATGGACGTATCAGAAATGCTGAAACAGAAACCGGTTATTCCATTGCAGATAAATCTGTCCAGACTGTTGGGAAGGTAGTGTCCTCACACTGATCACCTGTGCCTGAAACTCAAACTGGCACATCCAGAGTTTCCAGGGCTGCAGACAGCAAGGGAAACATATCCACATGCTGCCTTGGAGAAGCGAGAATGGACAGCTTATGCAGCATGCAGCCTGTAGCAGGACTGATGCCACCCACCACAACTTGTGCAAAGCTGCATGTCTCTGCAATGGACAGAGTGCTCAGGCCAAACACTTTGTGTGTGTAATGCATAAAACACCTGCAGGATTGTTATCATCCTAGATCATGTCTGTGCTAAGCATTTTCCCAAACTCTCCTCCACCCACTTTGTCTGGGGGTGGCATTGCTCTACTGTGGCCAACTGTGCAGAGGCATGTGAGATCTGACGGTGCCAGAAGGCTATGCTGACAGCATGCCAACAGTGCAAGGGTTCTTACAGAAAGACACAGGCATTTCAAAGAGTGGAAAGGATCTCCAGAAACAGGAAAGCAATGTAGCACTGCCCTACTAGGCACCAGGAACTCCTGGGAAGTTGCAGGCTTCTGTTATGTAAATACATTCTCAATAAGTTTAAAAAATAAAACTTGTTATTGATATAAAAAGCAGCAACACCTCCTTTGAAGTTCTCCTAATTTAGTTTATAAATAATACTCGTCACATTGTGAAGGGTATTAAAGATCCATATGCTCCCAGACAGTCAGCATGCAAAATTACAGATTTTTTTTTCCGAATTAAAATTAGAAGATCCTTGAATAGAAAGTGGGGGGAGGGAGGTAAGGAAAGCAAAAAATACCCACTCAAGATGGCAAAATTCACACATGAGCCAATGAACCAAGCCTGAAAAGAATGCAAGGAAAGATGTAGTCCTGGTTTTGATCTATGAATAGATTTCCAGAGACTGAAAGAGGTGGAGGAAGAAACAGCTCTTTAAAAAACATGAAGGTGTCAAACAGAAACACTGCCTCCAGACCCAGGTCCCAGTCCAGTTGTCGCTGACCTCAACCACAGATGCCAAGGGATTCAGAGTCATGCCATTATCCAAATTACTTCCAGAGGTACATTTGTATCTTTAAAGGCTGTTCTTTGTAAGAAAGGAGCAGAAATATGCATCACAGCTGCTGTCCTGCAGAAGGCACATCCCTGAGAGCCCTGTGCTGACAAAGGGCTCTGCCAGGTGCCCAAAGCCCTGCCTGCTGCTCAGTGCTGCTGCTCTGCTACTCACGGGGAATGGGATGAACCGACGGCAGCAGGCACGAGTTTCCACTCAGGAAAACAGAAACTGAGGAGGACTCAGCCTTTTATACCCAGTAAAAAATATGTTTTACTGATTTACTGGGATATTCTTTGTAACTATGAAGTTGGTAAAGCTTCATTCATCCAAGGCAAGACACCCTTATGCTCTCTTGCACGCAGGCAATCTCTGAGCAGGGCAGCCATTCACACTCACCAGAGTTAATTTGTGCCATGGCCACTTTACAAGTGAGGCAACTGCAATACCCACAGAACTACCTAGCAGCCCTTTTGAGCTAGGAGCAATCCACATGGCAGGAACCAGCCAAGCCTACATAATGCACATCACTGTCATAGGGGCTGAGACAATGGACCACAAAATCATTTTTGAGTACAAGAGCATTTCTGCTGCACAGTTTGACAGTTGATTCATCTGACACATATCTGATAAACACAGTTTGCATATCTCTTCAGAAGAAATAACCCTCTCATAGGGGGACTACAAGCTAGGTTCTGACCAGTGAAAAAATTACATGGGTTTTTCAGTTTTTCATTGATATATATTGATCTTGTATAAATGCAATTAGTACTACTAGTACTACTTCTACTAACCATTAGCAAAATGCAGCCTGTGAATTTCAGCTAAATCCAAATATTTTTTTTTCCTAACTCTCCAATTCATTTAAGCTTAAGTCTTGCATCCTAGCTCAAAGCTCTTGCCATTGTAAGGACCACTTCCATCACCTTTATAAAGATCATGGGTACACCTGCTTCTCATTCTAGGCCAAAGCATTCCACACCTGATAGGGAAGGAACATAAACTTCAGCCTTCTTCTCTCTAAAGCTGAAGATTAATAGGCAATTCATCTTGTTAAATAGCCTATGATAATCCATGTTCTCTATGATGATACATACTGAAGACAAGGAGCCAGGAACTACATATATTCCAAAGAACATGTAGTTTTTCATAGTAAAGAAGGCCGAATTCATTTATTTTATTTTGGAATAATGTTATGATATTTGCCAAGTCAAATGCTTCTGCATCTTTTCAGAAACGCTAATCCCATAAAGAAAATCAAAATATTTCTGAAGTCCAAGTTCCTTCATACACAGTGGCTAAAGCATCTTGCAATATATAAATAGGCTTGGTAGCAAGTTTCCCTGACAACTTCTTTAAGGAATAAAAACTATATATATTCTTATAATAATGCAGCATCAGTGACCTGCAAAGGATAAAAAGGCTGCAAGGGCAGAGAGAATTAGCACCGAGAAAACAAAATGTGCACTGTAACAGATGATTTGAAGTTTGCCTACTGGAAAATAAACAAGGAGAAAAGACTGGAGAATGAATAGAGAATAAGGACACGATTCCAACCTTTGCAGCATTTATCTCCATGCATTTATGTCACAAAGCACACACTGGGTGTGAGTTGCTGTTGCTCTCTTGTTTATATGCAAATTAATATTACAATTAAGCAATTGCCAGAGTAAATATTAAAATATATGTCATATGTATCACTTAGCTAAATGCAGTGTTATTTCTTCAGGGATAACCCTTTCCATAACTGCTACACTACATTTCAGTTACAGGATATGAATTTATCAGTGAATGTTTTTCTTAAAAACTGGACGTCTCTACCTGTGATTTATCTAAGTTAATACGCAAACACCTCTACTGGTCCTAAAGAGGCATCACCACCACTGCAGAAAGAAGTATTTGTAAGAACACCATCAGGCACAGAAACATTTTTTTTCTTCCGTGTTTCAAACTAAAACACATTCTGTGCTTAGGCAGGAGGGATTTACCATGCAGTTCCACTTATCCAGATGATTGTAATGTACCAGGCACTTTTCTCATGAGCTTCTCTTTGAGCTTGTTAGATTGGGGCATAACAGTGCCATTCACACTTTTAAAATTTATTAAAATTATTATATGTTTGCTGGGTGTTTTTTAATGGTCCTATAATACTTCTTTAACTGATCGTGACAAAGAGGTGGGCAATAACCATCTCAGCTTCATAGTCTTTCCCAAAGATGAAGAAAGGCCTGTTAGTGTCACTAGAGGATGAGGTGCAAAAGAGGCTGAACCATTTAGCACCACCTTAACCAGTGCCAGGGTTTATTTTTACATCTTGGAAAGATGAGGATACCCAGCCCCACCAGGTACCTTCCTCTGAGCATGATGAATTCTCTTACAAAAGCCCTGTGACAAAGCGATGTTGGTTAAGATCTGGCAGCATAAGTTAGGGGAGAAGCAAGCCTCAGTCTCCTTTGAAGGGCCCATTAGCACAAACTGTCATGTGAATTGACCTCGACAATTTTCATTCAATCAACTTATTTTCAAACCAGCATTTAGCTAAAAAGCAGTATGTGTATGTATACATTTATATTAAACAAATACATATATCTCCCATTATCCATACCCTTAAGCCCTTCAGTTCCCACTTCCAATACACTTTTGATGTGTGTAACACTTTAACAACCCATCTGATTTTTTCTTCTACTTTGAGACAGTTTTGATTAATAGGCTCAACATTCATTTCCTGCTTTCTAGTCTGGACATTTGAAGCACCAATTAAGCCAATAGATGCAACAAACATATATTATTCAAAAGCTCCACCAGTTGTATCTACAGGTCACCCTTGATGAGTTTATGCTCTGAATTTCCTTCATTTCTTAAATAATTCAATTTTTTCTAATAGCTCTTCAAACATAAGGAGATGAAAACAACTTGTTCCTTTGATATTTACTGAGCTTTTAACATCCAGCTGTAGCTTCAAATCTCTAAATATTTGACATTCAAAGTTACAATTAAAAATGTAGCATTTTGACTGCAAGACCTCAGTGCATACATTTAAATTCATTACTTCCAAAGATTTTGCTCCACTAACACAACTGACTGATTAGCCCTCAGAATCCCGTTGTCAAGACTGCAACAAGGGAATGAACTGAAAAGGGGGAAGGAGCAGCAACACACAGACCTGAACAGTTGAACTCTTAACCTTTCCATTAAAAAGTTAATGTTACATGTTGCCTGGGGCATGGCCTTTGTCTTTTTATTCCCACCTGTAAGATGGCAAGACTAATTTGGATAAATTTCCAAGTCACTTAAATAGAAGTAGGCTCTTGAATCCCTGAACCTTGACTAAAATCCAGGCATCAGCTCCCCCACAGAAAATGTTTCTCAGGAGGGATGAAGTCATCGGCTGGCAGATGTTAAACACAACTGAAAAGTGGTCACACTCTTCTAAAAACTATCACTGACGTAACACTTCTGAGCAACTGTTTCTACTTGGTGATCATACAGCTGACCATGACATTGTCTAATGCATTAAGGCATGATCTATGTTTAGGCGCTGAAAAATCTGACCAGTTCCCACAAAGGAGCAGTCAAGCATACTGTAAAAGAACAAAATTTTGCAAAAGATGGACTAAGCACACCCAAAAAATAGTTACTGAACAACAAAATGAGAAAAGCTAATACATTTTTGCAGTTTACATTTAATAAGAAAACCCTAGCAACAAAAATGTCTCACTAAAACTTCAAAAGTTCTGCAATCAAGGGAGGTGGGAAATCCACCAGCTGCATCACTGGGATTTGGTGCTTTCCAATGCATCACAGAAGAGGGCTTTGCAGACCTTTACTGAAAGGTGCATTTCTCTGTCACAGCATCTCCACAAAGTGTACATGCTACCTATCCTGGCTGTTAGAGCCAGAAGGGAAAACATCAGCAGGCTGGCACTTGCATGAGCCTATGATCAGCAGTGACCTTCCAAGTAGAGATCTTCACGCTTGTACTTTCTATTCCTTTTTTGATATTCCAATATCATGACCTGCAACATGCTGTCCTTAAACAGTCCAACAGTATTGCTTACAAGCTGATGAATCAGAGCCAAAAAGGCTGCAAAGCAATAAAATAATTACATGATAATCTGTTGTATTTGTGATATAGCTTGTCCAAATGCTACCATGAAACACGATTCTCTAGAGAAAGAAAATACATTCAATTAGGTCTAAAATACAGTAATAATGAATTGTCTAACATGGTTCCTCCTCCATCCACAATAACAGTGCTTTCCACTTACCTTGTCACAAAAAACCTTGATCTGGCAGTAGGCTCGGTGGATGGGTTTATTGCTGCGGTTGTTGTAGCTGTATGTATCAATCTGAATCATCAAAGGAAGCCCTTTAACTCCTTTTTGTGAGGAGAAGTCTGTGCTCAAGCAATTCACTGTGATGAAAATCTGTGTGCCAGAGAGATTACTTTTAAAATGTGGTACAAACAATGATTAAAATTCCAGAAACACAAGACAACAAACAGGAGTATAAAAGCACATAAACATCCTACCTGCTACCTAAAAAAAGACATTTTTTTTTAAATTTAGCTATGATGTATGCTCTGGCAATTCACACATTTATTCTCCACTTCAATCCTATATCCAACAAAGACGCTCCCGTGCTGTGAAGGACAAACTTTTAAGGCATGTATTGGCACTTCAGTTTGGATCAGAAGCTCTCATGTGAGTTGAATCATTTGGCTGCCCCATTTGTGCTTTGGTTCACACCAGAGAGCTGGACTCTTTTGGTAGAGCCAGACCAGAAGATGTGTCCTAGGAGCAGTCCTCCTCAGATGAGCCAGCTGCTAATAGTTGCTCAGTCTGCGGAAACTGACTAAAGATAATCTAAAACCTCCAAAAATGTGCCTCACATGGATGTCAGCTCTTTAGCCCTGACTTGCTTCACTCTAGAAACCTGCTCTGTATGTTTGCACTACTGGTTAATATAGATCATCATGCTTTGCCCTTCACAGCTGTCTTTGGTATGGCTTGTTCTTCTGAGAGCTCACAATTCAAATTCAGTGGGGCAATGATAAGCTCTACTCTTTTAATTACACAAATTTTCTTCATACTCTAATCAGCAGTAATCCTTCCTCTATTCCATCAAGAGATACTCCTGATCTTCATTTTAAGAGCCCTTCACTGTCTTTCTTCAATTTCAAAAATGCATCTCACCCTGCCTTTCAAACTGGGAAGCTCAAACATTTATAAAACTATTCCCTACCTCTTCTCAAAAGTCCCCTTTGTTGTGTAACACTACATAACTTGACATTGCATTCAGTTTCTGAAATATACCTCCTGCTCTTGTACAAGCACCTATGTCAGTAGATAGCCGCTAGTCATCTGCTCTCTAGCTCCATTGGTACCATGGGACAAGGTGTGTCCCATCTGCCAGGTCTTTGCACAGGACCTAGGAGAAGGGTCTCCCACCACTGAAGTCTCCCAAGGACTATTCTAATGCAAAGCAAGCATTGTGAACTGAAATACCACTGACAGCTTTTGGTCAGGATGGTATGCATGAAAATCAAGAGATGAAACTGATGAAAAATCCAGTTTTCTGCCCAGTGAGGAATATGTGCATAACATAGTAATTTGGGGTAATTATGTATTGACCTGATTCTTTTAATTTTTCCTCACTTTAAAAAACAACAACAAAACACCAAACAAAAACCCAGAACTGGGAACTAAGGAAAAGGACAGAGAAAACCATCAGTAAGTACCTCCTGAAACAGGAGAGCATGAAACCTGAAACTCAGGAAGGAAGAGATCTCAAATAGGTCTCTGAGACAGACCTGATGCACACCTTGCTGGGCAGAGGAGGGAGCAGCAGGCTCACGGTCTGTGAGGATTCGAGAAGGAACTGCTCCCCGATCCACAAACAGGGAAAATAAACCAACACCGTGAGTGTCCAGAACGCAACATCCCTAAGAAAGGTAGCTGAAAATAAAGAGAGGTTCCGGCAGGACTAGGGGAGGATACTTCACCCTCATGGCAGAAGTTAACACTACAGTCAGGATCTTTATGATGGAGCCTGAGCAGCTTGTTTACCTGACTGAGCTAATGGCCCCTCCGCTTTCTGCCTCCGATTCTATCACAGAGCTGCATTTACAAATGAAATAGTTGAACTTTAACTGCGGGGAGAGGAGGGAGGCGGGGAAGGGCCCTAGGTGAAACTCTGATTTTGAAGCTGATAGTGTTCTTTCTGTTTCAAATTACAAGTTGGTCTCTCCTGCAGCTCCAAAGGTACGTGTAGATATGGGTGCATAGGCCTTTGAAATACGACGGCCTGGATTTCATTTGCCTTCAGACTCCTTTACAGTGTCAGGGCAATGGTTTAAAGTGGTGTGAACACACAGAAGGGGAAAGAGGTCTGGCATAAAACAGAATCTGGTCTCACTATACTTTAGCCCATACTTCTGCAAAGGTACTTTCTAAACTGTAAATTAAAACGGAGGAGGGAACATGCAGGCTTTGCATCTACCCTGCAGTTTGTACATCTCCAACCTTTGCTGTACACTCAGCTGAGAAGTAAAAAAAGTTCTTGTCCCACTTAATCAACTATATACACTGTGTGTCACTGCCTCCACAATCACAGAGCAGAGTAGGAGCAGCTGGGGAAGACAGACTATCATTTCAAGAGTCCCCATACAGCAATAACAGATTATTCCGCATGAATAATAGATGCTGTAAGATTCAGTATCTTGTCCTGACACAGCAATACATCAGGATCTCTCTGAGGGGCAATGACTGTACGTTCATGCACATGAAGTGTACCATACTTTCTGTCATATCATTTGCACCTCGCAGATAGACAGATGGATTTGAATTAACACAGATCATTCATTTGGGGGAAATTTTCTGTCTCCACGCAGTATTCTATTAGCTTTCCTGTAAAGCACAACACTGACTTTGGATTTGGAAAACACACGGGGTGTGCAGAGGGATGGGGAAGAGGGTGTAGTTCTGTTATTTGAGCTGATTTTAGGGTCTTTTTTTTCTTTGCATGACTCAAGATTTGCACCAGTTTTAACACAATGGTGCACCAGGATGTTATGGTGAACAGGATCTGGGGAAACATCTGGACAGACCCCTCCTTCCTCCCCTGCTAAAAAACAACAACACCTCCACAAAGCAGTGAGCAGCAATGATTTCAACTGCTTGTCCAAGCACAGCCTGCTTTGCCCTTTACAACCCTCTTCTTCTCAGCCCCTATCCATAATGCAGGTACTCCCATTCTCAATAAGACAAGGGGCAAAACAACCCCATTTTCAGACATGAAAGTAAGTACCGCTCTACTTGTCCTGGAAGATACACAGGTTTAAGATCCTCCTTGCTGTGGTCTCTTGCATAGTAGAATTAACCTGGTTAACAGAGTTAAGTAAAAATTACAGTAACAGGAATAGAAATTACTGTTTCCTTCCCCAGCCCTGTCTACACTTGTCTTAGAACTGTATTAGTAAAGTGACTATGATTGTCTACCTGAATTCATTTACAAACTTTTTTTTGCCTGTGCAAACTGGATTTTAGCAATGTTTTGCTATCAGGAACACATTTGTGGTGTCGTTATAGTGATGTCTTTTTTTTTTTTTTTAATGACAGCATATCTCAGATTAGAGCAATTAATGGCAGAGTTCCACCCATCTAGTCTCCAGCTCAGGCATGCCATTGGCAATGAAATACTAATTTGGAGAAACATTTGGTGCTGAGAAAGCTTCAAAAGTGGCCTAAGATAACGACAACTCTTCTGTTTGATATACAGCATGTCTGGAAAAAGCACTCTCTTTCAGGGAAGGCACTCCTCCATGGTGTAGCTGCTATTATGTGAATTACTGACTGTTTGTTAAATCCTGCAGTATAATTAGGGATGTACAAGACACAAACATAGTAAGCTGCCTTAAGAGAAAACAAGGCTCAGAAGTGCATTTCCCTTTTTATCATTTAATTCAGCCAACATGACTCCTGCTATGGTCTCTCAGCTTATATGCTCTAAAAGTCTACAGTTACAAAACTTTTAATATAAGCCTTTTATTACTATTTACATTTCTGGCTCCCATTGTCTCAGAAAGAGCCAAGGGCAGAAAGGAGGGAAAAGTGTGTTATGGCACGAAATCAGAAACTTAAAGCAATTTCTCTACTGAACGCTGGTAATACATAGAACCTTCACCTGGGTGATGGGTCTTTAAAAACCCTGTTTTAAAAAGGTTCATCCCTCCAGACTGTAACAACAAAGAGTTAAAATGACTTATCTCTCAAATGACTAACATCAATCCCATCATTCCTGGTATACACAAAAAGTGTGGTTTTATAGTTTCTCCTGCCAGTCGTTACCTTATAAATCCCACACAAAGGTAAGACCTTTGTTTTATTTCAATACAAATGTCTCCAGCAAATGTTTACACTACTCTTTTGAAGCTTCCTCAACCCACACCACACCCCAGCAACTACATAAAAATGCCATTTGCCTTGAATCCCAGATGCATACTTACCAAGCCATTTGTATACACTGGATTTCAACATTATGTGCTACCACAGGTTAACTCATCTTTAATATATACACGTGTGTGTGCATGTCTTGTATACATATATATGTATATGCACACTTGCACAGACAGACATGGTTTATTAAAGTAGCTGTCAAGTCTAATCCTGCATTTCTGGTACTAACTCCCCAAAATGAAGCATCTTTTCCTTCAACCTTTAAATTTTGAGAGTAGAGAAAATGTCAATTTCCTTCCTAATTAAATTAAATTAAATTTGATGTAACTTAAGAAGGAAATTCGTAATTATGAAAAAAATAATTCTTATACTAGTCAAAGCCTGTCCTAAGTATCATTAACAATGTTAAAGAAATATGGATTGTCACAATACAAATCACTGCTAGAAGATGGTGCTGCTCTATAAGCTTGATTTTACCATTGTGCCCACTGGAACTGGAGCTCACTTTGGCCCACAATATCCAAGAACCTAATCCTGCAAATCATTCACTCTTTGAAAACAGCTTATTACTGCATGGGCTATGCCAAAACTCATTAAATAACTGGAAAGGTTCCCAGAGATTTCAGCATGCTCTGGATTAAAGATCTACATTTCAGTTAAATATAGCAGGACAATGATTGCACACAAGTATACACGGCAACTGCACAGTGCACAACTCCTGTGCACAGAGAAGGGCATATGCCAGCACCTGCCTGAATTACATACCCACCAACATGTCTCTTTACCACGTGTCCAAGCTGTGGTGCTCAGTAGAAATCTGTAATCTCTTGATATTACTGAAAAATACTTTTTGTCTCTTTAAGGTGACATTTTTCTTTAGAAACTGCTCACTAAAGTCACATCTTTGAATTTAAGGTTTAAAAGCATTTTCCATAAAAATATGCAATTAATGTATTTTTTCAGAAGTAACACCATCTTAACCACTTTAAATTAGCAAATTACCATCCAGAAAGAAGGCATATCTCAAAGAGTGGATATGATTTATGACACATATATTATCCCTTGACCAGGTTCTTAATTATCTTTCTTGCAAACTAACTTCTGTCAGCAATTGGACTGTAAGCAGACAGATAAATGTATATCAAAAATGAAGCTGAACTCTGTTCAAAAGCCTTTACCAGATCTTTGTCAACCAGCCAGATGCTGCAAAAAAATCTTCTATAGGGCAACAGCAAGGCAACTACCAACATTCTAGCATATTTTAAATAGACTTTTAAAAAGTCAGCCAGTTCTTGTTAATTGTTGTTTGTTTCCTCGCCTTTTTTTAAAGAACTCCTGTAAAAATACCAAACATAGTATTCAGGTTCAACCAAAGGGAGCCAACAAATCACCTAGCCCATTAATGTTGCATATTTATACACAGAATTAAATAAGGGAAAGAAACAAAGTACAAAACTGTTCTTCCTACCTCTGCTCCCTTACAGTACAGTATTTTGGACTTAAGGAAGCATAAGGTAGGGTTTGACATGGCTACACTAATTTCCCTGTATCCAGCTCTAAACCACAAGCCCCACAGTGACCCCTAGATAATGGCCCCAGCAGAAAAAGATGTTCTACGGTAAGGATGTGCCAGGCCAAACTGCTTTTCCAGAAGGCAAGGAGACTGCTGCTGTCAACCAGTTACAGGCAGAAGAAGCAATAGCAGAGGAGTGTTTCTGACTTTGATGGAGTTTCCTTAGTCCACACAAAGCAACAGCGAGATCATTCCACAGCTTGACACGTGCTGTACAAGATTCCCTTTCCATTGACTTGCCCCGCCAAGCAGCAGCTGGAAAACAAGGCATGGAGCACAGGGAGCTGGAGTCAGCAGCTTGGTTCCAATCACATTACTGGGGCAATAGAGAGAGGCCTCTCTCGTAAAACCCACATGAGATGCTGCCTTATCAACACTTGGCATGCTCACTGTTAGCAGCCAGACTCTGGCTGCCACACCTGTGCTCTTATACCCTCATCCTGAAGGGTTTGGAGGAGGAGGGCCTGCTCTGCTTGTACACAGGAGAGAAATATGGCTTTAAATCAGCTGCCCTCCAGGCAGAGTAGGAAAGTGAGAAATCTGATGTTCCAGATAGGTCTTTCTAGATGCAGGATTTAGACTCTGACGAGAGATGTGTGTTTGGTTACATGATTTCTGCTGCTGCTTCTGTTTGATTTTCCAGATCACTCCCCTGTGCACTTCCAATGACAAGTCCATTTTCTTTGTTTCTTCCCAGGCCAGCAGAGCACTTCATAACATCCCACCTCAGAGGCCCTGCAAAGAACTGCTCTGTGCCGCTCTTGTCTGACTTGGAAGAGAAAGGTATTTGTGCCTCTGAGTGGGTTAAGTTTTAATCTTGAAATTGTGGTGAAAAGAGAAAACAACACTGAGCAGAAACAATGGAGCCAGTTGAAAGATCATCATTCAAAAAGCTTAGGAAAAGAGACTGCAATTATGCCTTGAAATTCTTCATCTCTCTTGGATGAGCTAATTGCTGGAGAAAGAACAGCCTTCAGTGACGTGCCTCAGAGTTCACAGCTTTCCAACACTGCAGGGGCATCCTATGGGAATCCCCAGACCCAGCGCAACTGGTTATTGTATTAGACTCTCCAACAGGAGCAAGCAAGTGGGTACATGTACACGTGTGGGGAGGGAAACACTTTAGCGCAGGCAAGTTGATAACCTTTCACGTACAGCCTGATTCATTCTTTATAGCCCAACACCATGAAAGCATGTTATCAAGGCTCTTACTTTTACCAATACATTTGCAGTTCAATCTCCTAAAAGATCAGATATTTGTTAACTATTCCCCAAAATAAATATGCATAAGCCAATTTGCATTTTAATGACTACTTCCTGCAGAAATACAAGCAGCTTAAGTTTCACTCCTGACAGTTTCTTAATTCAGCAACAGTAAGGGACTCTTTATTTTAAAATCTCAGTATGTTTTATTTCCAGTGATAATTGCGAGAGTTGTGTTCTTAATGTTCTGGCACCCAAGGCAAGAGCAATGTGAATCGTCAAAGGTCAACACTTGACATTAGTGGATGTGACTCTCTTGTACCTAGATCAACACGGTGTCTTGCTAAGTCTGGCTTGCAGCTGCAAATGAGAACGTACAAAAGAACTGCCAGGCCCTGGCAAGGGGGATGGCAGATACCAGTGGGACAAGACTGCCATGCTCTAGCCCTGGTAATGCTTCTGTAAAAGTCTTTGACAAAGTCTGTTGTGCTGAAGATCCCAAAGCTGTATTTGTTGTATCTTCTTGCACGATGATCACACACACGAACACCAGTCACCTGTTGTGACTGCAGAGGACAACATACAGTTGTAGCTTGAAATGGAGTCACATAATAGGGAAATATCTGGGGTGGTGACAATGTAATCATTACACGAGTAAATATAGCTACATTAGCAACTAAGCCAAGTACAACTCTGTTTACCAAGGTCTGCTTTTGAAAGCTGGGCAATTTTCAGAACTATTGTCTTCTCTTTTAAGATGTGCATCAGAGATTAAAAAGTCCCTGTCACTACAAACCTCAGCACCTTCAGTCACCACTTAATGCCACCACTCCGTGCTAGATACAATCTCTCACAGGACTCACCCACTCGCTGCAATCTCTCTAATCCTGTTAAAAATGCAGTGAGGAATCGTGCATGAAGATGTCTCTGTATTTGAAAGATTAATGGCATTACTTGAGCATTGGGAATTTTGTATTCAACGTGAAAACAGTATCAGGAATTTGCCAGGCTCAACAGTTTTTGCTGTTTATTAACTCTACGTCCCTGAGAGTACTGTGTTACCCCCACTCATTTTACACAGCCTATTTCCCTTATTGTTTGCCTTCCGGGGGGCCAACTTCTTCTTAGAATTACCGGCAGCTTTTTTCTTCTCCCACACTAGCCCGTGCAGCTGAAGCACTGACAGCCTTTGTACAACCTTATCTGTAAGAAACTCGTTAGGGCGTTCTTCAGTCGTGGTTTATAGGTCCACTTAGCAGTCACATTCCTGAATGAAAAACCCCATGCCTGAGGGTACTTGACCATTTTTTAAAAAAAAGTAAAAAAAAATGCATCAGTCCTCAAAAATGTATTAATTCCCAATTGCAAGGGCAGTCTATGTAACACTACAAATAATAATGGCATCAACACAAAGGAAAGTATAGTCTAATTTACAGAGTACTGACTATTTGAGATGTTCATAGTGTAGAAATGAAGTTGATAATCTAGTGAAAGAAAACATTTACCTTGTGTCCTGCACCTGACTTTGCAAGTAGGAAAAAAACTTACTGTTTCCCAGGCTGGGCACCTACCAGCAACCTTTCTTGTTTGTCAAAAAGGAGAGAAGTGGAATAGTGACTGACAAATGGTAGTTATGAAGGGATGGTAGTTATGAAGGGATGCCATTTGCGTGGCTTTTCCTCACCTTTGCCTCCTCATTGACATCCCAAGTAAAGGACACAGCATTGAATGCAATTTCTTCAATATTTCCAATGGTATTAAAACTCTCCTTGTAATCAGCTGTAAGAAAAAACAAACAAAAGGCTTCTGAAAAAATTTGAACTTTCACAGCTCATAGTACATCTTTGCTTCTTCATCTGGGCTGTCTATCACATCAAAACTCCCTCTTGTACTGTTTATGATTAATTAGGAATAACCTTAATTGCAAAGAGGTAATATAATGCAATATTACTAGCTAATGTTCTCGCAAAATATTGCTTGCTCTCAAAAAAAAGTGTGACTCTAGTGGCAATGAGTGGGTGCATTCATTAGCTTGGCCAAAGAATGGCTAAAATTGGAAGATTAACTAAAAACTATTAAAGTGTTTAAAGGGACTGTTCAAAACTTGACATAAAAAAATAGCATTATGGTAAAACCTAAAGAAGCTACCTAAAAAGCTAAGAGCTATCATTGAAGGATATTATCAGTAGTGCATATTTCTTACACAGCCATTTCAACTTTCCTAGGAATTACTGCACTGGATACTGGATCAATATTTCTCTATGACAAAACCAACGAGTCTCAAACAAAACAAAAAACAAACCAACAAAAAACTGCGAAGAACCAAAACCAAACTTTTTCCAAAATTTTTATGCTACTACAACAGCAAACAAGCAAACAAACATAAATTATTTTTAAGTTGTCTAACTACAAAATCTGCCCCTTCTTATAACTTCTTCCCAAAGGGCTGTTAATATTACCAATAAGATAGCTTTTTGGAAGGAATGAAAACAAAAGAGAGGAAGATTTCAAAGGTGACCCAACCACAACCCAAAAATAGTTAAGGTGGAAAACTATGTAAAGCAGACAACCCCCAAGTCTTCTTTACAATTGAAAAGAAGAAAAAGCGCACTTTTTCTCTCCCTTTGCTGGCCAGTTTAACACATTTTCTTCTTTTTGTTGACAGATTAAGAGGAATATCAGGTAATACTGCTTAATTAAAGAAACTTCCAGATTGCTCACACAAATGCATCAACTGTCTCTGGGACATATACATTTCCTAAGAATCCCCCAAGGGTTGTAATTGGACTCGGTGCCAGAGGGCTGAGATTATGCCCTTGATCTAATGTTTGCCCAAATCTGCTTCAGAAGCATGCTGATTCTTAGCTTTGTAATCAGTTATAGAAAGGGGATGTTTTTGTATTCTGTGAGACACACAAAGGGTTACAATATTCATTTCCTTTGCCCTTCTAAACTGTTGGTCTTTGAAATATAATTTCTAGTTAATAACTGCTTTAAAATCACTTATAAGAAAACCATTGCTGCAAGGAGAATTATTTAACATTTGAGATATGCAATCAGTATACTTTTCTCCCATCTAAAACACGAGAATGCTGAAATCTCACTGGGCAAGTGAAACTGTGTCCGTGGGACACATAAATGATTTTGGATATGATAAAAAAAATCACTGTTCAGACCATAGGAACAGCATGTGATATTTGGTGACACAGTACATTAACATAGTATTTGAGAGGGCAGGCAGGCTTTTCATTCCCACTGAGAACTCAGATCTCCTTTCTAACTGAAGTCATTGGCTTCAGTATCTAAATTCGGTGTGGGAATGCAAATAAGAGGAATTAGAAGACACATAAGTAGTTTAATATGCATGTGCACACATCCACCCACCTCTAAATTTGTGATTCACCAGAAAGTGCCTCGTGCAACTGACTGCTGTATATGGGCGTGCTGTGTAGGTGCACTTTGGAAAGACATGAACAAGACGTCTCATAAAGACACTTGTTTTCTTCTCCTAAAAGGCAGTCAGAAGCTAGCATCCCACCAACCTTTCCCTTCCCCTCGCATGCCTCTGCTTCCATACACAAATCTCATGGGATGTCTGTGTGACATTTTGTTAAAAAGCAGAAGTGCATCCTATTCCCCTCAATTTACAGACTATTAAAGAAAGATTTTCAGTTGATTAAGAATTACATCCAAGGATATTTGAAAGCTGTTAGAGTGACTACAATTTTTCCTCTTCTGCTGCTGTGAGTTACCAGAGGGGTTCTTCAATATGTAAGAAAATGGCAATACAGGAATTATTTCCTCTTTTGTTACATAAGCTGCATATTGAACAATGGAAACATTTTAATATTAAATACTAATCATGCATTACATTACACTGTAGTAGCTTTTGTATTGTGCATATAAATAATACAAACTATCCTGAAAAAAAAATAGGTAAGTTTCTGGAGCAGAGCTTCCATACCTACTCTTTATATTTGAACCTGTTCTGGTATTTGTCAAATTTGTCAATATTCACTGCAATTTAGTATTTAACTCTTTATTTTGCATTATTTTTAAAGAAAAAGCTAGTGATCCAATGTCACAGCACTGTGAAAAAGACAGCTGGTTTTTCCCCTCCCTTTACTCAAGCTAAAAAGAGTAAACATACCTTCCTCCTTCCGAGAAATCCATTAGAACACACAGCCCTAATTTTGGAAAACACTTTACCTTTTTGCTTAATAAGCATCAAGCCCTCAGGTTTATTCCTCAAGCACTGAGGACTTGCTTACATGTAAGTACACGCTTATCCTATTAATATCAACACATTACCGACCTGGTACTGCATCTAATCCATTCAACCATCCTTTCTCCCAGGAGGTGCACCACCCAGCACACAAAACAAATTAAAGCAGTGACCCCTGTGTGTCTGGAGTGAAACAGCAATCCACTATTTACTCTGATGTCCAGAACACAACTGCAGTACAGAAGGCAGACAGAGAGACCTATGCCACTGTGGAAAGCAGCACAAGCACAGTCCCCACCCCTGTCTGAGGGCTGAGCAGCTGGAGCCCAGAACTAGAACATCCCAAACTCATTTGATCTTCTGCCTGCTAAGGACCACATCATGCTCTAGATTAAAAGTGCATTCATAAACAATTAAAAAGAATTCCCAGGTGTTAAACATGCTACAAACATCAAGTTAAAATAGCATTAAAGACTATAAACATCTATGGAACAGGTGATGCAGATTTATAGACATCTAATTCTCTCTGTTAACTACACAGGGCCTAGACATTAACTCAGTAGTCCTTTACAGGACCACTTCAAGGATCTGAATTTTTAATGTAAAGGGAAACCTTCATAGAGCCATTCAATATAGTTTTACATGGAAGGAACTCCTAGGGGCTACTTGGTTCAAGCAGGGCCAGATTCAATTTGGATTAAGTTTCTCAGTTAGACCATTTGATGGTAAAAGTGTAAGATTTTGCTAAATGCAGCTTGGTACTTGTACAGGAAATATAGCTGGGAGCCGTTCTGGCCTAATACGCAAAACAACCATAATGTAAACGCCAAAGAAAATTAAATGTACTTCAGAAATACCATACTTGGTAAGAGCTAAGGCCATATTTCAGTTTTCTCAAGAAAACACTACCAAGCAACATCTGGGTCTTTCTTCTGAAAACTCTGAGGTGAACCGTGCTCTTACAGCTCTTGTGTCTGACAAAGAGTGCTGTATCAGGAAGTCTTACTACACCAGGCTGTGCTCATGTTTGCAGTCCAAACAAAGAATATGCGGCAAAGTGCCTCAAAAGTCAGTACCTACTTCATCTCAAACTAATGGAAAATTAAAAGACATTCACTTTAACACATGTAAACACACAGCTTGTGTACAGCACTTGTTTTGCAGAGCACTATTTTACAGAATATGTATCATAAGCTGACTCGTTGGGGTAAGGGGACTGAAAAGTCCCAGGACACCACAAGAGCTGTGGAGTTGGAGGGTGTTGGCACGGCAGTGGAACAAGCTCCTGAGCACATACTTTCAAAGGTATGAGCATAGAGCACTGCAAGCTTGTAGGGACTAGTACAAAAAAGCAGGCAGCCTTCAGAAATAGCTGTGACGTGGCACACTTGCTCTTTTAACGTGTCACAATAGGAGTCATTTAGTCTGGGGTGGCAGTTTTACTGCCTTAACCATCCCAAAGAGCAAGAAAAGAAAAAAGGAAAAAAACCCAAAGAACTTGGGGAAATAGTTCAGCCAGAACAATGATGATAAGCGGCGGAGAGAGATTTAGGAAGAGTTGCTTTGACAAAATACACTTGACCTTAAGTGGAGCTCGCTGGAGGCTGCAGCATTTGAAAGTCAGAGGCGCCGCAAGAGTAGGACCACTTAGGGACTGATTCCCTGATCACCCAGTTCAATTGCCCTTGAAGTCTTGCAATGCTCTCTACCAGTAACCCTGCTTTGTTTTCGCCCCCCTCTCTGCCCCCTCTCATTCCCGCCATTCAATGGTTTGGTTCCCTCAGGCGGTCAAAACAAGATCGACTTTGTCTGCTCTGGTCTCGCCGACTCCTTTGACTGGAATCCTGCAGATGGCTGCATGTGTAAACTGCACGTGGGAGGGGAGAAGCGCTTGATGTCTAGACACTGCCACTGATTCAAACTTCAGGCTCCTTGGCAGCAGGTACGTGCTCTTCCTCTGCTAAAATCTCCCAAGCACGCGGATAGGGCAGTTGCGGCTGAAATAGACTTATAAATACCTTCGAGGGGATGAACGGTAAACAGATCTCCCAGGATAGCACACCAGAGCTCGCTTCTCCCTCGCGGCTGACACCGACAAGACGCAAAGTCTGGGGGTGTAGGAGTCGTGCGCACTCCTTTGCAGTCACCACAAGGATGGCATCTTCACTCTCAGGCGGCACTTCCACATCAATCAGCTAACTGTTACTGGCTGCTACTGTTACTAGATCAAAGACTGGATCAGCCTTTGAAAAACTAAAGGAAACAAACACTCTGCCACTCCTGAGGAGGTGCAGACCCTGACTTCCCAGTGGTAGAAGGTGGGCCACTGAAGACACGTGCAAGGAGCTCTTCTGTGTAAATACTGGGAACCATTCTTTCTGCATGGTCCCT
Organism: Grallaria varia; assembly: GCA_013396735.1. Taxonomy (NCBI): domain Eukaryota; kingdom Metazoa; phylum Chordata; class Aves; order Passeriformes; family Formicariidae; genus Grallaria; species Grallaria varia. Next base: position 494,654 of record VWZG01009770.1, on the reverse strand, counting down.
ATCCTGCTCCGTAGAACCTGTCCCCCAGTTCTAGCCAGGATGAGCCATTGCTAAAAACTGCAGTACGAGCCTTGCAGCCATTCCCAATATATCCCTACACATCTCTGTGCACAGTACCAGAGCTTTCGGTATCTGAAATCTTCCCTGAAACATCTGGAGATTCTCTTACACTCACCAATGTCAAGGACCCTCTGTTTGGCTGTGTGCTGTCGGGAATGCCAGTACTTCCAGTATTTCAGTTGTTCATCTCTGTTTTTATCCTCACTGAAAACAACCATGACCACACTCTACAAAAAACAACACCAGAAGACACATTCGTTACAATAATTAATAGACAGAAACACAAAAATTAAAATCGCCTCTATGCCTCTAATGCTGATCCAGTCACCACCCTCTCCTAGTACTTTGGTTGTAGTAGATAGCTGGCTTTTAATCCTGTCCAATATTGCAATGCACTTAAAGACTCCAGGCAGAGGAAATGTGGATGGAAAATAACGCAAGGCCCAGGATTATGTTCTTAATAGTCCAAATAAAATTTAGTCATATTCTTAGATTTAAGAAGTCTAAGTTCCCTTAAATAAAAAGTGGTCATTTCAAAGTGAGAGAATCCCCAATTCCAATTCTGATCTGAGTCCAGTCAAAGTGTTGGAGTTCAGATTCCTTGTCACTCTGGACGATAACATTACACTGGAATGGACGTGTTGTTATGGATCTTCACCTCATTGCCTAAAGGAAGGACATTTTTGGTTCTATCGTACACAGTTAAAATACTCTTCTTGGGAGCAGGACACTTGCATATATGTATTTAATGACAAACTCAGTGCAAGTATTTACTGAGTTTTGTTGAGATTTTCACTTCACATTCTAAATTCCCTTTGTTAAACTGTGTGATTCAAAGCAAACATTGAAACTTTATGTAAAATTTTTACACAAGCAATAAAGGCTTTTTAAAAAGCCCTGCTGTAGGCAAGCAGAACAAAACACCCCACAAAACAATGAAGAAATGATCATATCAGGTAAACTGAAGTGAAAAGAAATAAAAAAAATCACATTTAAATATCCTCTTTTGTTCCTGTTCTTCCTTTAACCTCAAGACACTAAAGTAAAAAAAACAATCAAGCTGTTTCATAGGTTGAGGAGCTGGATCACAATTGATCTGTGTCCCTCCACACAGTCACCATCATAACCTTTCACGTGCTCCATGACCTTCTGCATTCCACCTCTAAAAGCTGAACACCATCACCGTGCCTTCCATGTCCTTGTGCCTCTGCATGGGCACAAATCAGGATACGTGGAGTCCGGAGTGATGCCTCTGCACACTGGCTGGCCATTGGGTATGTTGGCCAGCTGATGCACGAACCAGAACTGCCCATGCAGATTAGCTTTTCCACCAAGGACAGCATTATTTTTTTTTTCCTCTATGAAACACTTACATGGAACTTGTAGAGGTTTAATACCTTCAAAACCTCTTGCACCTCTGTCAGGTTTGGATGGAATTGGCAATAAATTCAAGAGTCGCTTGAGTAGGGCCCTGGCAAACAGAACATGATCGTGAAAGTTGCACGTGGTTTCACAATCTTCTGTAAACTACATCCTCTAAACGGATGTGGTCTCATCTCTCCTTTACACTTTCCACCTTTCTGCTGCTGCAGCTTCAGAACTCAGGTGGCTGTGCACTGAACCAAGTCTATTAGGACTGGTTTTCAGACAGATCAGAGAGCTCCTGTCTCCAGTTTCAGCTCTACAAGTGCTAGAGTTGGAACCACAAAGGTGGAAGGAATGGGTGGCGGGGAAAGAGACTTCGCAGCAACAGAGAAGTCTTACATCAGCTTCAGCCAACAGTGTAACACTACAGCCTCATGTCCTCAGGAAACCAGGGTAGAAATTAACTGCTAATTCAGGTTTCCAAATCATTGCCTTTGTTTAGGATGAGTCTCCCTAAACTTCATGTATGACAGAAACATAGAGGTTGTTGTCTCACTGCTCACATTGACTTTTGTTGGTTCCTCTAACTAAAGTCACATTTTTACAGTACTCCATTTATTTGGATGGCAACACTTTTGCAGCCTCATACATATGCAGCCCCATCAGCTTCAGGGTAAAATTTACAGGGCAGCAAACTCTAAAACTCACTGTTCATTCCAAGGTTACTGGGTTAGGATTTTCTAACTCAAAAATATCACCAAGGAGATCAGGAGGCCCATTCACCATGTAAATGTTGCTGAATACACAAGCTCCAGTCCTACCCATGGAATTTAAGATGCAAATGATTCATTTTGTCATACTTCTGGGTGAATATCAAGTGAAAGCTCATACTTATACAATGTAAATTATCTAAAATTTATGTCACAAAGGATGGAGTCAACTCTTCATGTTTTATCTGAAATGCAGCAGAAAGCAGCTGATGACGTACATGAGTGAGTGAAGATGGACTACACAGTAGATGTATCAGTTCTTGGATTTCTTTACTTTAACTGTGGCAATGACAAGTTCCCCAGTGTCAAGTGCAGTATCTGAGTAATCATTATTTTGCCAAACCATAAACTGAGGCAGATATGTATACCATTAACTCATAAGATCACATTGAAAAAAATGGACCCCAAAATATTTGTTACCACCACCAATATGGTGCTCTCCCAACTTGACATCAAGTATGAGAATAAGTTTGTTCTGTCCTCTCCCAGAAGACAAAAAAATAAATTAAAAGCCAAGCAACCACAACTACATCTATCTGCAAAGCTCCATTCCCACCTAGGAAGGAAATGGGACTATACCCTGACTTTGCTGATGGGATGCCGGAAACATTTGTTGTCACCCGTCTCACTCAGGGTGATGGCGTAGAACTGTCCTTTGTTCAAATAGGTCATGGGCCCCTCCCCTTGCTTTTGACGCAGAGACTTGGTAGCTTCTAGAGTATACTGAAAAGTGCTGCTGAAAAGACAAGGAGAGAAACATCAACAAAATCCGTACCACTTTCTTCTTTTCTCCTTGTCCCCATTTATTACGTACTTCATGCATTGCATAAGGCGTAAGAAGCTAATAATAAAATTCCAGGAAAAGGTCACATGGCCATTTAAAAATGCAATTCCTTTTTTTCAAGTTCATCAGATCTGGCAATCAAATGTAAAACTATCCAGACTGTAAGTCTCTTGGATCAAAGAATACGTCTTTACTTTCTCTGAAAAGAACCATTATGAAGTACAAGACTATGTACCCCACAATGAGAGTGTCAAATACCAGGCAGGAATTCAGTATGATTTGCAGGAAATCATCAGCTCCACAGACATTTAAACTTAGAAGTGTCACAAAAAGAGAAATAAATAATGATTTTAAAAAGCCCTACTAGAATAAAACTTGTTGCAAAAGATGGACACAGAGAATGAAAAGTCCAACTGCTAATTTCAGCACAGTGCAAAGGATAGAAGGAGAAAGGACAGTAAGTTCATTTGTTTAAAGACAACATATAAATCAAGGTTTTTACAAGCTTTCTCTTCAAAATCAGTTAGACAGAACAAAATGTCTACATTTAGTTTTACTTGCAATCAAGTAACCCCTCTTTAGAAAAAGAAAAAAAATATAGAAAAAGAGTTTGCTCGTGTTGAAATTTTAGATCTTAAAAAAGACTCTCATTCATAGAAGACCTTTCCACCTTTAAAGCAGTTCTCAAACCATCCCTGCCACTCACTGTGGGAGTGCTGCCACAGTCCCTGTCCTGTGTGCAAGGGGAACGGAAGCACTGCCAACACTGACAAGCAGTGTGGTCCCATCTGAGTAACACTGGAAGAGCAACACCACTGGTTGTGCAGTTCCAGCATCCATCCTGCTCGTGATACGGATTGTCCACCCATTAGTGGTAGGGGCACAGCCTTGACCTAGTGTCACACGAAGGGACTGCAGGTTGTGTGCTGCAAGACTGCTTCATGACACATATCAAAGAATGCTGAGTGCCCTGGGGGATGCACCTCAAAACCACCCACCAGACAGAAGGCCTAACAACGATGTGTGCTGAGAAGGGCTTAGGATGATCCAAAATCAGGCACAAACTCTTAACAGAGCTGCCTACAGTCTGTCATGGTCTGGTCTTCTGTTTTCTGGCATTCCGGATGTTTTAGAAAGATGTCAAAACTGTAAATCCCAGACACATTGTACTTGGCAAATTTTCCAGTCTCTGTGTGGTACCACTTGCGAATTTTCTTCTTGTTCCCAGTTGGCAATCAAAGTGTGCCCTATAGCAGGAGGATTACTCTCACCCTTAAAACTTATTGCAGTCACTCAAGTTATTATAATATTATTCTGAACCTCACCATGAGTCTTAACTAAACCCCTATGTAGTCATTAAGGGATCTTCTATCAGGCTTCCAATTACTTTCAAATTCACCACTTTTTTTCAATCTGAAATTTTCTTTTCTGAGCTCCTACCACTTCCAGGAAAGACGTAGTTTGTTTTTCTTAATGTGAATTCAGAGGTTTCGTTCTAATGTGGACCTGGGCCATAGCATGAAAGGCTTAATGTCAGAGAATTGTTAACAATATCAGTGCTTCAGAATTCAATTTTACAAATGTTCTGTGTGATAAGTGAGCAGCCTGCCAAATATTTGTTGCATATGTTCTACATATATAATGACTCTGTTCTGAGCTCACTGCAGTTAATGATTGTTTTAATACTCTTCAGAATAAAGATCAAGCTGTAAGGAACTCTCACCACAGATGCAGTCATATGCCTAGTCCAGGAAAAATATGTAAGCATGTTCCTGTTTCTAAAGTGAGAGCAATCTCTCAGATATAAATGGAATCATTCACAAGTTAAAAATTAAGCATCAGCTTAAAAACTTTACTGATCACAGTCTTTATTAGTTAAAGGGACTCTGCAGCATTTGCCCATGATATGCATAAATTTCTCTGTAGTGAGGGAGAACACCCTATGCTTTTCAAAAAAAACTTTTTCAAGTTCTTAAGTTTTTTACATGATTTTTAATATATACTTTGTTTATATTGTTTTATAGGTAAACATGAAATACCACAAAAAGCAGTGTAAAGAGACAGAAAACCTACTAGGAGTACCCAGAAAAAAAACAGAAAGGAAAGGTAAAGCTAGGAATTCTATAAATTGGTGGAGCCAGTTCAACCACCTTGGACATCAGACTTCTGCATCCTGCCATCCTGAAAGGTGGGAAAGGTTTTTCATTACCTGTCTGTCAAAGCTATGCCCTGTTACCTGGGGGACCTCTCTTAACAGTTTTAATCTCGCGTATCTCGGCAGGGCTTCAGAGGAGTTACTAATTCAAAACAATGCTCAGGGAAAGGTAATAGATGAAGATATAAACTGGCCAGATCTGAAAGCTAACATAAGCAAGAGAACAAGGGAAGAGTGATGCTTGGCAGCATTAAGGGAGCCCTGCAGGTACCTCAGGGTGAAGAAAGGAAGGGTGAGAAGTGGACACAGACAGGCTCTCCTCAAGACATGCCGGCATGATGCCAGTCAGCACACTATAAAGTTCATGCCATACCTTGTTTGTTCATAAATATATTCTTCAGCCCCCACTGACACACTCCGATACTTCTGAAAAATAAAACCAATTAAACATAGTTTCATGCAATCAAAATGCAAATACCAACAAAGGTATCATTATGTTTAAGGACAACTCAGAAAAAAAATCAACCATATAAAACTCAAAATACCTAAAAAATTGAGTGAATATTAATATCCTAGTCTCATTTTGTGTAAAGGTTAGAGGTTGACATTGTCAAAAACATGCAATTTACTTACCTAACCTCAAAACATTTGTTTATACTAAAGGATTCATAAATTAATCACGGCTAACTAAGAATATAAAAGAGATAAGAACAGTATATTTATACAATTGTTTAAATTGTATCTGAAGAACACAAGTGATTGACCAAAGTGTCCACTGCTACAGGGATCTATAAAACCTCAGAACTCCTTCAGTATAAACAAAACTAAGTCAGTCCATAAATGTTTTGAAACTATTTCTAAATATATATTCATAAAGTGTTTAAAAATGGAGTAGGAATTAGAGCAATTCCAAACCCAGTCATTCTCACCACTACTTATGAAGTACTTTCCAAGCACTTATGGAAACTAGTAAGAGCAACTATACTCCTCCTAATTAAGCCCAGGGGTTTTTTTATGTGTTTTGATATTTTACCTTATGGTCTCCCCACACCAGCTTCATATAGCTATCCCTACACAGACAGCATGTGGCTGGAGAAGTAGTCAGAGCACACATGGCATGGACGAAGCACATTCTGGGATTTGGGCAGTTGAGAAAACACAAAGGGACAGGCTTGGTGTTGAGTGAGGTTGCAGCAGGGTGGCAAAGCTGTTCCTGCTCCCTGGCCACATGCATGTGAACATTTTGGGCTAGAAGGCCACCAACAGAGGTACTCATCTCACCTAATAGCTATGGATGGGGATCTAGTTAAAATTAGTTGTTCAGTCTCTCTTTTACTGTTAATAGGGGAGGTGAAGATGGAGAGAAGTGAATGCACCTGGCAAAACAATCTGCTTACTTTTGGCAAGTGGATTTGAACTGAATCTTTCTCCACAGACTGCACAGAAAGCTGAGATGACAAGTACTGTACCCGGTTATTAACAAATCCTTTTAAAAACCACGTGACAAAATATTACTACTGTAACAAAGTTAACATAGCACAGAGTTTGGGATACAAAGCCGACATACAGATGTAAAGTCCCTTTTTACATCCAAATGAAACAAGTTTGTGTCTTTGACAGCTCTCTGCACAGAGCAGACAGGCTGTTGGGGAACCTCTCAGCAACACATCCCAGAACAAATCAATGTAATGGAATCGCTCTGCTACAATACCCTAAGGAAAGCCACAAGTACAGCACCACTGGGCTTGCACAAAGAACCACTTACCAGGAACAACTAAAAATAGCCGAAATAATGTGATTTGATAATGCAGAGAAGCGTCTCTAATCCAAGGTTTGATCTTACTGATTTCACAATGGCAAGCTAGATTTCTTCATTAATTATTCATTTAGTTGACCTATATGTGTTCTGTATCTGAAAATGGATTTCACCTCCAGACATCCTGATCTATTGCTTGTGGAGACCACATACTTTTTCTATAATACATGTACACACACACACAGTAAATTTCTCATATACTCAATCAGAGTAGCTCAGCTTTAATGTAGCTTGCCTTGTACTTTTGTTACATTTACAGTTTTGTAGAGTTGGGAGGAGAAAAACCCTAGGGGATTTTTATCACCTAAATCTAATTATTTGCAGAGGTACTGTCAGCTTTAAATAGCCTTTACCTTTCTATATTTCCAGCTTGTTTGCATTATTCTGCATCAGGCAAACGCAGCCAGAGGGTACTCACTATACCAAAGCTGACTGTAAAATTACTTTTACTCAGCATAACTATAAAATAGTTAAAGGGAGCTCCTAGTCTCTCTTCTCCTGCTCATTCCTATACATATACATGCAGTTTTTCCCTGCCTATTATACTCTCCACTCCCCTCTACTCATCCAATTCTACTACGTTTCCTCATTGTGTTGCAGAATAGAGCTTAGTGCAACAGACAGCTTCTGAATGAATTACTTGGGTTTATTCAGCAGCAGAGGCTGACACTGCTCATTCACCCTTTCAAAAGAACATCCAGAATATTCTTTCAGAATGGCAACTATCCTCTATTTGTCACAACATCCAAAAAAGACAAAGAAGCAATATTTATGTCTCAGAATTTTCAATAAACATCTTTAAAATTGTCTTCTAAAGTGCCTCATTATGCTTCTAAATAATCAGAGCACATACTAACAGGAACACAACAAGGAGCAGAAATGAATTTGTTGAAACAAGCATCACTGTTCTTCTAATGTCTCTTGTGGACAGTTCAAATCTCCTTGTTTACAAACTCAAATATCCTTATCTTGTTTACAGCTTCTTATTGAGTTCTTAGATGCTAATTTGAGGTGAAAAACTTACTTCTGTTCCTCCATCTTTGAAGGTGTCACTGTAGGTACTGTCAGGAGTACTGCGCTGGTCATCTTTGAGATAATTTGTGTGGGGAGCAATGCTGGACACTTCATATGATTCAAAGATAACCCCTCGGTGCTCCTCATTTTCTCCCCTTGCATAGTGTGTTTGTGGGGTCATAAACACAGGGGTGAATTCCTCTGCTTTAACCACAGTCACTCCAGTCCCTGTGATGGGCGTTGAGCTCCCAGATACATTTGTGCTGTATTCCCTTTTGGACGACTCCGAAGGATCTTGGTTCAAGGAAAGGTTAACTGGCACTGTCTTCAGGACTTGCACACGGTTCTCTCCTCCACTTAGGTTACTCTGAGCTTCTGTAGTATTAAGACAATTTCTGTGAGACAAAACCAAAAATGTTATGAACTGTCATGACAGAGTAAATCTTCTCCTTAAATAGCTTAATATTCTTAGATGTCAGGGAAGGAGATCTTTCAGTTCTGATAAGCCACTGCCATAAGAAGCTATACATTAAAAATACTAGGCAAAGGAAACTGTGAGGCAAGCAGAGAGGTCCAGAGCTCTTTACAGCTAGGGAAAGATAACACATTTGGGTTGACCTACAATCAGTAAGACTTGTTACAATAAATTTTGGGTATCCTGGCTTGCTTCTGCCTTGGCTTACAATTTGGATGCAAAATAAACCAGTAGTGCAACAGCCTTTAGACACAAAATAAGAATAAAGAGGAAGGCAAGGTGTGGATTACTCACAGTACATAATCTGCACATGAAATAGGCAGAATATCAACAGCAAAATTCATACACTGATGCATGCTGTTTCAGGCTGCTGACAGGCCACTACTGTTTGTGTAACTCCAGTATCCATGCTCTTCTGAAAGAGCAAGGCCAGTGAACCCATTGTAGCAGAGTAGATCAGTAACTATAGTGGCTGTAAGGTAACCTACAGCAGCATTCCCACATCTACCCACAGCAGCTGTTGAAAGTAATTCATTTCGTATAGTAGCTGCACTGACAAAATTGTTAACTTGTAAAACTTTTAGTAGGTGTAACACCTCTGTTTTCGAACCAGGAGAAACGGTTCCCATCTCTTGGCTTTCCACTGAAAGTTTTGTCAATCACTTGAATTTAGGAATTTCTCTGGTGTTCACAGAAGAAAAACTGTCCCTCAAAAAACATTTCATGATCTGTTTTGAAAGAGTAAATTTATACTACTACTTATTTAAACTTTCACCTTATGCAGCTAGTGGAGACTGTCTAAGGCTGTCACAAATTAGCGACATTGAAACAAACCTTGCGTAGCTTCTCTCCATCATAATTACATGAAGACACCTTCCTGTGTGTAAAAACTTAGTTCTTTCTACATAAATATACACTCTTTCTTGTCTGCAAGTCTTGACAAAGCAGGGGGCAGCTTCCCCTGACTCAAGCCACTTTTAGCCTACAGAGAAAGGCTGAAATCTGAGAGGAGTGAGAAAAACATTCTAAGCGGATGATTTTAACAGAGTTACCTTATTTGCTGGGCACACCCTAAGTTATGTTAAATAAAACTTTATAAATGAGGTTACTGAGGCCAAACTACTCATTTTTTTTGCCCTAGAAGAAGAAAACAAAGAAAAACAGCCAATAGCCAACTGTCAATATAATCTGATTTTACTAATCTCAGTGGTAGCAAAACAACAAAACCAAGCACAAACAAACAATGCTGCTACTTTACAAACTGCACGTTTGATAATGTGATCCAATTTTTTGAGTAACTTAAAAGTAAAAAGAAGCAAAGTGTGCCTCCCAAAACAGCCTTCATTCTTTTAACTTTTGGAAGAAAACCATAAACCCTCAGGCTATCAGAGTACTTTCAGTTCACAACTAATAAACACTGTTAGTAGCTGGGTGTATGATTTTGAGTAATACTGTACCTTTTATCTTGGTCTTCTTGATTATCACTCACTTTGTTAACAGACAACAGCCTTTTATCTCTGGGAACCTGAGAACAACACCAGGCATGGGGTCAGGTAAATGCAACTGTCAGGCATTTGCAGCTTCAGACTGCTCTACTGCAACAACTAGAAAAACGTAGTAACTAGTGTTGTCTAGTTCACAGATGCCAGGAGCTGTTTTGCTTTGTGAGACTGATTGTGAACAGAAAGAAAATTTCCAAAGGGAAAAAAACTTAGGAATTGTTTTCTTTTATAGTTCTTGTCACATTAGTCTGGAGCAAAGCACTCTTCTATGTGTCCTTTGGAATATCAAGCCAGGCCAAGCTGTCTCAAAATCAATAAAAGCTCACATTCCAAAAAACACACACACACTTCACTGAATAGTAGAAGATGAGAAGGAAGATACGATGCTTTGATGAGCTCTCCATGGAGACCATTTTAGCTAAGACAAAAAAAGCTTTTCAATTAAACCATAGGCACCAGCAAAGTCCGCCTGTTACAGACCAGACTGGAGGGTGTAGCACTCATACCCAGGGAAAGTTTGTGGATCTTTCCCTTTCCTAGTATGGGGACAGGTCAGGACACGCTGGCATACCATCAGAAACACTGATTTCTGCTTTGTTGAGTGCATCAACAGCTATGAGAAGTAAAAACCCAGTCAAATCTGGCCGCTTGACAGACTCAGAACTGACACCAAGTGACTTCAAAGATTTGTATTCCCACAAACACATTACCTGACACCAGCACAGATATGAAATCATAAAGGGCAAAGTATTTTTATTTTCTTGATGAACCAGCAATGTGGGAGCTAAAATTTCTAATCTGTCTTTTGAACAAGAAGACATATGCACTCCATCACAGCAGTTAACTCAGGTTTAAAGAGCAAGAATAGACCCAAGAATGGGCTAAGGCCATGCCTTTTATCTTTAAACGTTTCAAAAAAGTATCAGGAAAATATCTGAACTTAGAGGAAGAACAGTATCACACTGCACTGCAGTAGCCAAGAATAGTATCACCTATATCTGCAAGACAGCAGCAGAGTCAGAGTGTTAGCCAGAGCCATTTCTTTTCTTAGGGACATCCCCCTTCCTGTTAAGCACCCTGCTGGTCAAAAAACTTCTTTCATATGTTTTTGAACTGGGATAAAAGCACAGTTTGCACATGTCGATTCCCCATTTAAGATCAGAAATTTATCCCTGAAGGAGGGTCTGTGTTTACGTAAATATGACTATAAGAAATATGAAAGTTAAAAAAAACGGTTAAGTTCAAATGATTCCTATTGACTGGGAAAAGTACTTCAAAAATATTATCCAGCATGTCAGAGCTAGATGATATATATGAGCTAGATGATAAATAAGGGCAATTCAAAAGAGTCTGATGCACTGGAAGTCCTCCTCTACATTTCCACATTACGGCACACAGGTTTAGTTTCAAGTTCCTGTTTGAAACTAGAGGATCAGCAAGAGTTACCATTTCGTCCCAGTTTAAGACAAAAATAGTTATGATGGAATGCTGCAAATAGCTTTGAGATGTTAATCTCAGCTTATTCCATCTGAACCTCAAGTCTTTTGCAACTGCCTGGAACAAGGAATAGACATGTTTCCTAGAATATAGTTTTAAGAAGGAAAAGGGTTATTTATCTAGTTTTATTTTAAAATCCATCAGATTAATGAACTGCTATATACAAAGGTATTACTAAGACAGAAGCCAATACTCCAGATGCTCATACATATCCTGAATTTTATGAATCCACATTAATTTCACAGATTCTGGCACTGTTGTAACACTGACAAGTAGAGAAAAGGACCTTACTTCTCTCTCATTGGGAAAAGCTTTTCTCTACTGACAACAACACACAAAACCAAGGAATATATCTTGAAATATAATCAGTAAAGAAATTAAAACAATACTTAAGGTTGGTATATGACATCTTGCCTACAACCCCTTCTGAACACTCATCTAACTCATGTAGCAGAGACTAAGAGGAAGCGCATTCTCTAAGAGCATTTATACTAATAAATATTATAAGCAAACGTTTTTAAATTCCATTCCTGTTACTTCTTCATAAATTACAAGGGGAGCTGGCACTGCTGTACTGGCTTTCACAGATCAACTGTCCAAGCCAGCCATAGGTGGCTTCAGGAGTATGGAGATTGCCCATTTCACTTAAACTATTTTATACTCTAGTGCTTGGGAGGCAACACTGATTCCATCTGCAGAGTACCAAAGGGTCAGCATGGGTTTCAGAGTGGTATTTCTGCACTACACATAGATGCATCCTGTAGGACTCTTCCTTGATTTCTGCAGAAAACTCAAATATAGCTCTATATAAACACTACAAAATACACAAAAAAGAAAGGTGTTATCAAAATGGTAGGTAAAGCCCTGGGTTTAGAACCTGACATAAACTGAAACTGTGTGTCAGTCCTTCCCCTGTAAATTGACCCAGATCTCTGTGTCCAGCTCCATTTCTGTCCTCCACCTTTCTATTCAGACTGCAAACTTCCAATGCAAGGGCTAGACCTCACTGTATGTTTGTATACAGCATACTGCAATCACTATACAAACAAAAATAACATGGGAAACTGTCAGATGAGAGATACTCCAGTTAAAAAGCAAACTAAAACATGTGTGGAATGAACCAGAAAAGCAGACAAACCTACAGATGGACAAGGCCTTCCTCCCCTTTTACACTTTTTTAAGAGTATTGCAGGCATCCAAGCACAAATAAAAAGGGGGCTAATTTGTCCAATGTTCTTTCAAGGAAAAAGGAAGAACACTACGCTCAAAAAGAGAACATGGTTCAAAATTTAATATGGGAGTTGTGAATTTTTTTTTTTACTTTTTTTTTTAGTCCAGAACTAAATACATCAAAACAGCTTCAGACAGGCTTCCTATAATAGAATGAGTGCTTGTTGCAAGTATCAGAAAGAATACAAGATGCAGTGAATTCTGTCTTTGAAAACTGGCTCTTTTGATACCTCTTAGAGCAGTCCCTGCTAGTGCAGCAGGGAGGGATAATGACAGAGTTACCTACTTTATAATAGTCATACAATAGGCCAAGAGCAGCAGCACTGTCCTCATCACCATTTATGCTCATCATAGCCTTGGTAGCTGCTGTTAGGGGATTCTCCAAATACGACTTCCAGGCTTCATCTTCGCTGGTGTAGGCTCGTCTGGTGTTGAATGAAGTATCGTTTGGCACTAAGGCCACAAGTCGCTTGTTACTGCATAGACAGGAAGAATAAAATTGTGATCCAGGAGGGATTACTTTATTCACAAGGCATGGTAAAGAACATCAAATAGCTCAATTAAAGTTATATGATTACATCAAGCAAGCATTTCTGGATTAAACTTGGTGACATAAATATTTATCAGGTATCTTCAGTACTTAACAGAAAAAAATTAAATGTGTGCAGATCTTGTGATAATAATTCAAACCTATTTTTACTAATATCCAGGCAGAGCTATCAAAATATTTTAAGACTACTTGGGAAAAAAATGAAGTAACGGTATAAGAACATTTTTGCCCAGCATTTTTGCTAGATGTACACTTGATTAGGGAAAAACTCCAACATTTAACTGACATAAGACAAGAATGAAAACCAAGAAAAAGCATCTAAAACTAATCTAATAGTTCAGTATTTAATAATTGGGTACACCTTGTAATTGAGCTATCCTTTGCTTTTGCAATGCAATTTGTCAGTAATTTCACAGACATTTTCTGTTACAGGACATGAGCAATGGGTCCAGTGGACGGAACAGAAGTCAACATATTTGGTCTCAATTCACACTTTATCACTCACCACATCTAGTTACAGACCCATGGTAATACACATAAGACCATTAGTGAGTGGGATTTGTGCAGAGCGGTTTTCTCCAGCCTGAAAGTGGTAGAAACTGACCAGTTCCTGTGTACACTGCGATAGAAGCTGCTGCAACACAGCTATGGCTGAACTTTCCAGTCTAATGGAAACACAAATGAAGATAATAGTACCATTTTGCAAAATGTTCAATAAACTTATTGATAAAAGTGCTAGACAGAAAAAAAAAAGAAGAGTTGCATTCCTATTACACAAGATAGTAGGATTAGGCAGGGAAATAGTAGAGTGAAGGGTGTGCTGCTCAGTGGATGTTGCAAGAGCACTGTCAAGAATTGTGGCTCAAGTTACAAAGACCACAATGAAACTTAACACGGTACACCTTACAAATGGGAAAGCTGCAAAGATGGCAGATTAACTAAACATATTGACTTAACTGGTGATACTAGCAGTTATTCCTGGTGACCTCCATAAAACATTTCTTGCTATCTTCTATGTGAAAACTAGTTTGTTACTCAGTCTTCTCTTTTTGCTCTGCCCTACCGGCAGCAGTGCCAGCTCCGCAGACCTAACCCAACCAAACGCCACTGTTGCACAGAGATTGGCATTCAAACACTGTGCAAACGAGCCTTTTATTTGTTTTCAGAAATAGGATTTGATAAAAGCACAACTGAAGCCATGCAGTAAATGCCCTCAAATGCTGGGAGCATGCCTTGCGGGCCCCCAAGCCACCGTCACCAGCAGCAGGGCTGGGGCCTCGCCAGGACCTCCGCTGTGGTGAGTCCAACCTGCAAAGTGCATGCTCCAGTGTTTAAGGAAGAGGAGGGGGATGGTGGAGATTATAATCTCTATGGTACTGAGCACTGTTTACAAGTTTCTTTATTTAATGAAAAACAAAATAATCCATCTGGGACACACACAGCATGATTTTATGAGCTTCATGGGGGAAGAGAGCATTTCATAGCTTTGTATCAAAAAACACACCCAACAATTACAGTAGAAATCATAATTTCCTTTCATCTAAAATAACTGGATTTTTGGATGTTTCCTTTTTTTTTGGTTTTTTGGGGGGGGTTTTGTTGTTTGTTTTGTTTTTTGTTTTAGGATCTTTCTGCCTGGCCTTTTGCTGTCTCTTCTAAAGATTTTTGTCCCTCTTGTTTCCACATACACATGTGTTGTTACAGGCTTGCTTCAGCAAGTGAAGCTGAGCATAAGTTAGGAGCCCAGGGTCTGCTTGCCTTTTCAATACCTTATTGTTAGAGACTCAAATCAGATTTGCAACAGCCCTGCTGTTTGTGCCAGAGGTAGCTAAGGGCCTGTTTCCACTCTGGAATAGTCAATTCTTCCTGGCTCAGAAGCAATTATTCCAAAGCAAGGATTCTCCTTTCCTCAACAAAGCTCCCCTTCAGCTAAATCCAGGCTGTTTCACCGCATGGGCAGCTGCCCATTGCAATGCACAAAATACCACTCATCCTTCTTCCTGTATCGGTCTTCCCTTACAGTCAATAACTGCCTTTTGTTACTTGGAGCACTCACAGCCCTGCTAGTCAGAAGTAATTTATGAGCACTACAGGCAGATGGCAAGATGCCCTCCAAAAACATACCTTCTAAGAGTTGGGCTGTGCTTGTCTGTACAAATGCTGGAGGTGAGGAATCGATCTCTGCTGCTCTTCTTAGTCAAGACAACTCAAAGCAATGACCAGAGTGCAGTCTCTCAGAGGTGTCTATATTATTGCGTTGGAGAGAAGCTAAAGTAAGGGCGATAACTGCACTAGAAACAGCCACTCAGTAAGTAAACAGTTGGGACAGCTGGAGAGGCACAGGTGCATAGACCTAGAGCCTTCCCAACATCTTTGCAGAGCATGTTTTCTCTAAAACACAGGTTTTCACATTTCAACACCAAACAGCCACCTCCTCTGGCTTCAGAGATGGTCTGCAGCGTAATCAACGGACACACTCATTGTGTTTACTCTGCAAACAGACTGAAACAATAGCACTAAGAAAAATAAAAAACTTCCTCATCACCCCCATCCCTGTAATCAGCTCTGTGGGAGGTTAATGGTCAGACCTAATTGTCACGATTTCATGTAGTCAGTCATTTCAAAGATTATATCCAAAGCAGTCAGCCAAAACAACTGGGCTCACTTTAAGAAAATTTCTCTATGAAATGAAGTCGTTTGGACAGGAGGGAGGGTTTCTCTTAAGAAATGAGATTTGTGTGTGCACATGCATTCCGTCTCCTTTTCCACAGCTGCTGAAACTCCTGGACAATTTCAGCTAAATGTGATGGAGGGGTAGCAAAATCGCCCATAAACAGAAGAGATAAATACATGTATTTTAAAATATGCCCAAAAAACCCAACATCCTGAGTGAGGCTCTGCACAGCTAAGCTCCCTGGTCTTGTCAGGTATCCTTTCATGCCAGGACAACCCCCGCTGTTCCAGCTGTGTAACCAATGCCAGCAAGCAGCTGCTTGGAGTAACTCTGATGGCCCCTAGACCATGTGGAAGACAAAGGGTGAGCAACTACAAGTAACAGCATTCCCACTGGAGAGAGCTGCTCTGAACAGCTCACCTGAAAGAAAAGCCTCAGCTGGAGCCTGCAGTTAGCAATGCATCTATGAATCTTACCAAAAGCTGCAAATCCATCAGCAACCCCATCCACCAAGAACCACTCACTTAAGGACAGAAGATGGGCCAAAACCAAGTTGCAAGACTCTTGTTGAACCTGACCAGCAACACCAGCGAACAGCTGCTGTAGCCCCAGCTACAGAACCTGCCAAGGAGCAGGGAATGAGCCCAATGTCTGCTGTGCCCATTACCCACACAGGCGAGCACACCCCTCTACACAGGAGTCAGGATGTGTGCTTACCAGAACACAGGTGAGAGGGATGCACCTGCACAAGCTGAAAGCACACCATTATTTTATCATGAAGATAAAGCTTAAGAATTTGAGGAGACTTGTGTATAAAAAGTAAATTTTTCTTTTGAAGCTATCACTTGACTTCCTAACGAATGCAAAATGTTTCAGTTGTTTTATGACAAACAGTAATAGGTGTGTGAGGATGAAAGGCATTTTCTGGAGAATGGTCTAGCTAGAAGCTAGATTGCTCTGATATTTGAGTGTTTATGTCAAGACTGAACTTCAGATGGCCTTTATTTCACAAAATCTTCTTTTCTCCCAACAGTTTAGTAGAGATTTTCCTGTTCATACCATCCTATATGATTTGTGTGCTTTCATAAGAAAAGACATATATACATTTCCCAGATCTATAGCAGTTACAGTGATTTTAATCTTACTCAAAATTAAGATTATGGAACTTTATAAAACCTATACGCATGTATGTGTAAAAATGTTCAAAACTTTAATTCCTTTCAGTTACTGCAGTCCAACAACATAAACTGGAGAGGTATATTGTACTTAACATCAATAAATCAGCTAAATGGAAAGGGCTGGCCTCTCAAGCTCTTCCTCAGTTTAAAGATAATGAACATTCAACAGCCAGTACTTAGGGCTATAGAATCCTACTACTGGCAGAATCTCACTCAACTTGATGCAATTTGTGAATTAGCTTACAATAAATCAGAATTGCCTATTAACACACTCATGAACAATGGTGAAAGGCTTTGTGATGAGCTTCCTTTTTATTCAGAAACAAGATGTCCTGCCTGTCAGTTTCTCTCAGACAATTTTGATGCTCAAGAGCTTTCTGTTGAATTGGCAAAGTTCAAGCAGCCCTCAACCTCTCTGCTGAATTTGCCACTGAACATAAAGCAGACTCATGCAGCCAAGTACTCAAGCTACTCAAGTACAGCTGCATCCTGCTTCATCATATGCTCATCATTAGATCCTGATCCAGTTGGTGCTTGTGGGGAAGAAAGCATCTTCCTACTTGCTCCATATCTTTTGCCTTGCTCAGGAGATTTAACCCTGAAATGCAAAGCAGATTGTTTAAACTGACAAGGTGGGCACCCAGCCCAGGCATTTCCACTTTTTAATGGCACCTTTTTTTTTTTTTGACTTTGCATTTCTTCTTTCAACAAGTGTAAAAAAAATAAAGTTAAAATCAAGCTGCTCCATTAATATACCTGCAGACTTCTTTGCTCCCTGACAATGCATTAGGACTTTCCCATCCCTGCACAGGCTAGGTGTCAGATGGGAACACACAAGCAATATGTGCAAGACAGCAGAATGAGAGCAGTCCCAGTTCCCACGTTTCAGCCCAGGCCTGAGCCTGCCCACTCTTGTACAGGCGAGATAAGAGCGCCAAGCACATCCATGTACATCCTCTGCATACTATCCCTTCAAGAGAAGGGATAGGAGGCATTGGTCCATACAGCTGTTATAAAGCACACAAATTTTAGCATTAGTCAAATCACTGGAAAAGGCAAGACAGATTCCTGTCACCCTGCTTCCCTGCCCAGCACGTCAAGGCCATAGGACATGGACCATAAGCTCCTTGTTAGTTTGATGATAAGAATGTGAACTGGGCAACTGTCTCCAATCCATAATCCCTGGCAGAAACACAAATTCTAAAACAAGATGCTAGCCAAAGGGACCACTTCTATGTTGCATGCAGACATGCATCACTCACCATGTTGCACCCTGGCTTTCTGATCCCATAATTGTCTAGATCAGAGACCTGGCTGAAGTATGCTGTTATTCAGTGTACTAGGGGAAGAACACCTGCCTGCTTAGTCTTTCCTCTAAGTGCAAAGTAAGAAATGCAGAACTTCAAGAATGCCCATGTTTCATTTGGTGTGATGAAAGGTACAGGAGCACGCTCCAGACACATCCAAGAACTGGAAAAAGGGCAGAAGTTCCCCCTTCAGTTTTGACATAGCTAAGGAGGGCAGAGTATAACCATTTACAAATGTTTCAGTAGCTCTAAAACCCTCTAAGTTTATTTTACACTTACACAAATCTCAGTTCAACCATAAGGCAACTATAAAGCAGAGTTAGAACAGATGTTCGTACAATTTGTCTTAGAACTAATGCACATACATATGAATTCACAGGCACAAATTGAAGTACTATGACCACTTCAAATGCAGGACAGATCCCACAGAATCTGGGTAAGTTAACAAACTTTCGATTCCAGACCGTAAATTTCTGTCTGTGCTCATTACAGAGAAGTATAAATCAAAGCTAATCCTAGTGCTTGAAACCATTTGTTTTAAAGATGCTAGTGTTAGTTTTGGCACAAGTTTACTACCCTCAGCATGCTACTTTGTCTAGGCATCAAGTTATAAACAAAAACCAAAAAAAACAGCAACAAAAAAACTCCCAACAACATGTGCGACTCACTGCAAGTTTTTATTTATTTAGTTAAAAAAACCTTTCGACTCCTCAGCACTTATTGCCAAAAGTATAATTAAACAGTCAGCAACACTATTGTTTCATGTAGATAATAGGGTTCTGTTAAAACTACAAAGGAGCATAAATGTTTAACGAACAGGAAAATTATGGTTCATGTGTCTCAGTATTTTGTCTTTCATAGACGACAATGACATCATTCCCAGAAGCACAAAAGCTCTCCAAAATGCACTTAACCAAATCCAGGGAACATATAAATATACAAATGATTGGAGAGTGAAGGAAAAGTCAAAGCATTTAGACCACCAGGAAATAAAAGGGTAAGATGCCCTCTGGCCCAGCCAGAAGTCCATACCAAGGAAAAAATTCCCATTAAAGAGGCCAAATAATTTTGCCCGTTAATGAATGCAGGCTTGGTACTTTTGCAATTTGGGGACAGTTATACTTTTTTGAGCACAAGACAAATCTGAACAAGATCACACATGTTAAATGATTAAAAGAAATTATTTAACTTTACTAAACACTCCAAGAGGAAGTAAAATAATATATTAAGAGCAGCAACAGTGAATGGCAAAACAAACTAGTTCAACAATTAGATGCCTAGTAGAAGTTTTATTTGTTTTTACTCTGAACCAAAATAACTTGACCATGCAATAGTGATTAAAGAAATTAAAACAAATGGATGATTCATTAACATTGACAAAAAAATTAACTATGTCAAAGTGGAAATATGAAAAAGAAATCTGACATAAGGATTAAATACATACAGTAAATGCCTACTGAGGACTAGTTCAAGGAGGCAATTACTCACCCTGAGACAGACCTTTTTACACGTATGATTTCAGAGACATTTTGTTCCCTTTGTAATTAAATATTATTTCTACCACGCAACCTTTTGTTACTAGTGCACTAAGCCTGCTGCATCTTTGTTTTTAACAAAGAAGAAAACAGTCTCAAAAAAAGGGCAGGTTTCAGCACATTTGTAAAAAATAACTGACATCTCAAAAAATGAGGAAAAATTGAAGCTCGTAGCATTTCTGCAGGAGCTAACAGAGTTGATCAGAATTAGCAATTACTTAGCAGCTTCATAGCAGGACATGCTGTTTTGCCAAGAAGTGTACTTCCAGCGTGCAAAGCACCTGAGCTCATTTTAGATGACTTCAAGCAGCTAGAAGTAGCCACTAAAATTAAAAACAGGTCATGACAAGGCTCCCCAGACCTGCTGCAGTTTAACCTGACCCCTGGCCTCATGGTCCTTGTTCATTCTCTGCTTCCACAGAGTTAATGGAAATGGAATAGTTACTGCACTGATAGCATTGATTGCCTTTTTTCCCCCGGATAGTAAACCTTTTATGTAGTCAGAAGGAAAACATGAATTCAAAAACTGAGCAATCCTGAGAGTAAAGATTTCCCACAAATATTTTTAAAAAGCATACAAACCCAAAAATATACTTTACAGAACAACTAAAATACAGAATTATGAAATATGCCATCACCACCCACAATTAGGAAAATTAACAAATCTAAGTAGATACAGATATAAATATATAAAAATAAATCTATATACATAGTCTTCGAGGCTGGAGACATTCTCATGCTACAGGTATGTTGCAATATTTGATTTCCCAGTTCACATGCACTGAATACGGTTTCCTTGGTTAAATATTTTATAAGCAACCAGTCTTCTTTATGAAGTTAGCCCTAAAGAAAAACAGAACAGTATACCTGTATACTAAAATGTCTGAAATAATTACTTCTCTTAATTAGCTAATACAGTTCCAATCACTGATTAAAAAGCTAATGAACATTCATCCTAGGATGAATTTCTAGACCAGCATGTGAAAGTGCTATTTTCTGTGTGTGTGGGGAAAAAAAAAAAAGGCAGTTTAATTGGCTTCTGCATATTAAAGAAAAAATATTTAAGGCAACCATCAATGGTCTTTACTGGATTAATGTTTGTGAAAATGTTTGACAATAAACGTCAACCAACGTAATATCATTTCCCCTTCAGATGTCCTTGCTGACCCTTCCACCAGGAAGAGGTTACGTGATCATTACAATGAAGTTAAAGTGATCTGGGAAAATCCCCTCCCTTCTATTCTGCTTTGATCTTTGGTCTGGTCTCAGACTTCAGCACCGAAGAGACACTAGTGTTAACAGCAAGACCTAATCATTTGATACCCTGACTCCTCTTGGTTAAGCTTATGGTTGCAAGTTCTATGAGGTTCTGCACACTGATTTTCCACCTTCTTTGCACAGAAATTTTCTAGGGAACATCCACGACAGCATGTCTGACATTTGAAAAGTGCAAAACTAAACACATCTAATTCCTGTTTCTCCATTTGTTCCCAGGTGAGTAACACTTTGGAAAATTCAGCTCAATGGATCCCCTATTCATACACTCAGCAGTGGGAAAAAAACCCTAAACTGAGTAGTCTGTCATCGAATTGACACTCAGGATCTACTGGTGGGAAACACGTTTGACCTTCAAAGAAAGAATTAAGAACTATTCACAGAATCACGCTGTAAACTACGAATGCCCTTTGTATAATACTACTAGGTGCTTAAGTTAAATATTATGGAGACAGTACATTTACACACTAACGCGAAAATAGTAAATCAAAATTACCCTGTGAAGAGCCCAGGATCAGCTTCTGCCACAGATACTACCAAGCAGCAAGCTGGATGGGAACATGCCTCCACTGACACACGGGAACAGGTCTGAACCCATTCCCACCTACAGGCTCACTCTCCCCTCGGTTATTTACCCACAAGCACATGCTCAGCTGCAGACCCAGGCTGCCCCAAAGCCCTCCTTAATGTGGTCAGTCTGAGCATGCCCCAGCCTCATCTACCTGGTATCCAGAGTCGCTCTTGCACAGCTTGGCTTGACAGACAGGCAGTCACGGGGCCAGCAGAGCCACAGGGCCAGCGTGCTGGGGCCTGCTGCAAGCCTGCTCTTCATGCAGCTGCACTCCCAGTCCATGTGGGACTTCACACAACAGCAGGAACAGCAGGGACACAACCGTGGCACTTACAAGGCAGATCACAAATGGTTGTACAATTACTGTTCCTCATGGAAGTATTGTCAATCTTTAAAACCCAGTTAAGCCTCACGAAGTCATGAGCTCACTGATTAGCTTCACTAATGCACTGGAGCAATCACTCTGGAATTTGGTAGTGATCTTTTCTTTCCTGTACACTACATGTAAGAACAACTTTTCAGCCTATAAATGCAGAAATGAACCCTGGAATCATCTTTACACCTTGCAAAGGGGATGCCCCCTCCTCCCCACCCTATGTCCCCCAGTCTCCACTCAATCCCCAGGCTCCCCTCATAACGGGGCTGGAAATTGGATAGTAACAGAAGCAGCTGCACAGACCTCCAAAACATTCACAGAGAGGCAGAGACATGCATTTCCTTCTGCAGAGATTCGAAATGGAGCAGTTCTTGTCTTTAACATCTGCCATTTGCTTGCACCCCCTCCACATATGAACCCAGACTGATGAAAAATGGACATCAAAAATAACCTCCAGAAGATTGGTCTACTCTCAGACCAACACTCCCCTGAGCCAGTTCTCTAGCTGCACAAACAGCTCTACTGACACAGCTGAGAGGGCGTAACAGAGACAGGAACAAGTGGCTGCAGCCTGCTTAAGTCGGTACCACCTCTGAAAACATGCTTGTGCAATCATGCCTTATGTCTCCAGACCGGTGGGAGTTTGTGGAAGCAAGCAAGCAAGCAAGACCCATCTTACGCTGAAAGACTAAAGAGAAAGGGAGATAGGCATTCTTTCTTAAGGATAATCTCCCCTTCCAAGCTCCTCAGTTAGCATTAGGATCAAATACCTGGCTCTTTAGCGCTTTCACCTAACTGTCCCTTATGCCCACTATAGAATAAAAAGCACTGTTCACCTTCCTCCCTTAAAGCACTATAGAATCATTGTCCCTGCTTCTCCCTCTAGAGGAGAACATTGCAGGCAGCCCTGTGGGGCCATAGTTCAGCAGGGTGTACCACCTCTCCAGAAAACCCAGCAAGTCCCACAGAACGTATTTTTCACACTTTCCATATCCCCCCAGCTCTTTAGTCCCCTACATCAACACTTTACTGGCACAAGCCCCACAAAGACATGTCCAATGACACCAACAAATTAACTGGCCCCAAAATAATGAGCTTCACTCCCCAGTCTTGCCTGCAGGACGATCTGGTTTAAACTAAAAGAAAGGCCATGTGGATGAGATTAATGTGCTCTCTCAATTAGGTTTAAATTGGATATAATTAGAGCCTAAAAAACGGAAGACAAAACCCCAAAACCTTCCCATGCAAACTCCCCCCCCACCAGTCTATTACCTCATTCCACCTGGTCATCTCTTCAGGAAACAAATGTATTTGTCTCCTCATGTTATGCTTGCATATGGACCACAGGGGACTTCTTTACTTTTTATTTCCTTTGCAAACTCTTACCTATCACCTATGAATTTTCTAAAGACCGTAACTAGAAACAGATCACAGGCATACCTGCAACGGGGCAAGTGCTGTTACTTGAGGATGAATGATCTGCCACTGCCCTTAAGTTCCTCACAGTGGTAAGAGCAGCAGCACTACACAGAGCAGGGGATGAAGGGCATTAACGCCCCTGCCTCAGTAGCTTACACCTATGCCATACTGTTCCTGTTGGAAAGCTCCAGAAAGGAACCACTTTTGCTCTAGTTTCTTACACGAGCTAGGTTTCCACAGCAGTTTTACTGTTTCAAAGCCGACTATTGTGCGAAGTTCTTCTGACCCTCCCCACCCCTGCATATTCCCCTCCCACTACCGTTACCTTCTCTTGATCTGCCGCAGCCTTTCTCAGGCTGAAACTGCTGGCAGCGAGGTTCGGCTAGAGGGTAACTTACAGGCCCCTTTCACCTTCGTGCAGATCTAGAGCTGCCATCGCTTTGGGATGCCTTCCATCACTGTTTGTCGGCTCTTTTACAGTTAATCTGGTTCCCTTCCTGAGTCAACAAGTGCTCTTTCACTGCTCCTCCCCAGCACCCCTCAGGGCTATACCCTGATTCCCTTCCTTACACTTAAACCATTTACTGCTCTAATCTGGCCACCTAAGGCATTAGTTCCCATCCCAACTCAGATGAACTCCTAAACTCCACCCTGCTCCCAGCTCTTACCCCAATCAGTTCAATTTCACGTCTACCTTTGCACAATTCCACTGTCAGCTGATGTTTGAGAAGGCCAGGCTTAATTTTTTGTTTAAACCTTGTCCTGTGAACGGCCCTGTTTCTTCCCTGTCAGGGCAGCCAACACTGCTGTTCTCTTTTGTCGGATAATCTCCTTCTTTCACTCCTTGACAGGCAGGTTGTCACCAAGCCCCTCTCCAGCATCAGGCTCCTCCTCTCCACCTCCTTTGGCACAAAGGCTCCTGGGGAGCCCAACCAGGGCTGCCACCTGAGCAACTCCAAGAGTAGCCGAGATCACACCCGTGTCTGGGCGCTCCTGCCCTGCACGGGGACGGCGGTGAAACCAAACCGCCGCCTCCCGCCCTCCATCTTCCTCACCCCGCAACTCTGCCCAGCCGCCCCCTGCAGAAACACTGATCACCCGAGCAGGGAAAATGGCCTTCCCGCCTGGCTGCCTCTCGGCGGCTCTGGGCGCCACCCGGCGCCATGGCGGGAGGGCGGCCCGGCCCCTGCGAAGCGTTCCGGGGGTCACTGCCCCGCCGTGCCCTGGGCCGACGGGCCGCGGGCGCTGGAGGAGCCTCCGTGGCGGGAGCGGGGCACACCGAGGCCTCCGCGCACACCGACGGCGCCGCCCAGCCCGGGGCACCGAGCCCGCCGCGGTCCGGGGTGTCCCCCTGCAGCACCGCTCTGCCCCGGCCTCGCCGCGCCAGGCCTGGACGGCAGAGCACCAGCGGGCCCAGCGGGAGCGGGCGGGTGCCATCTCCTCCTCATCGTCCTCCTCCGGCCCCGCTACTGGGAAAGTTACTTTTTAAGTCCGCCGGTCTCCGGGCAGCCGAAGGCCCGCCCGGGCGTCCCGCCGGGAAAACAAGGTCAAGACGGCGGGACTGAAGGCGCCGCACGGAGCGGCCCGGGAACACCTGGGCCGAGCCAGGGCCTTCCTCCCGCCGCCCGGGCCCGGCCGAGTGGGGAAGATGGCCGTGCCCGGCCCTTCGGAGATAAAAGCCCTTTGTTGCGCCAACACAAAAGCCAAGAACCACCTTCCGTCCGGGGCCTTCGGCGGGCGGAGACCGCGCCGCTCTTGCGGAGCGAGGAGCGCTCCCTCCCGTGAAGCGACCCTCGAGGTGAAGGAGGGGTGGGGGAAAACCCCCACAAACACACAAAAAAATAACCAACCAACCAAAAACCTAAACTAAAGGGAGAATTAAAAAACTAATCGCACGGCCCGACGGAGAGCGAGGTGCGGGGCGGCGAGAGGCAGCCTTGTCCTCGGGCGCTCCAGGGTGTCTGTGCGCCCGCTCCGGCGTCGCTGTCGGAGGGAGCAGAGGGAGAAGCGCCGTCCTGGCGGGTCCGTGTCCGCCAGCGGCGAGGGGGAGAGCGGCCAGCCCGGCGGGCCGCCCCGCGCAGCGGGCGCAGCGGCGTGCCTGCGATCACTTACTTGTCCGTCTCTTGTGACATGTTTGATCCAATGAACTCTCTCCCCTTTTCCCGGTGCCTCCGTCTCCCTGGCGGAACTGGACTTTCAGGTCTGTGCAGGTGAAGGTGTGCGTGTGAACGCCCGGGACGGCAGAACCAGAGCTACTGGTAATTCTGCTTTCTCTCCCCCCCTCTCCCGGCTCCGCAGCCAGCCGCCGAGGCAGGACAGGTAGAGCCCCCTCCCCCTGGCATGTGGGGAGCGGCGGGGCTGGGGCGCCAGCGGGGCTCGGCACGGGAAGCGGCCGAGCCGGACGCGCACAGGTAACTTTCCCGAGCGGCACTGGATTCTTTCACTAAAGGAGCGGGGAGAGGGACGAGCCGCGCGCTGATTGGGCGGCTCCGCCGCCAGGTGCGCTGTCATTGGCAGAGGCGCGCACAGGTGAGGACGGAGCCGCCGCCGAGCGCCAGGTAACGAACGCACCGCGGGGCCGCCGCTGCCGCCGCCGGGAAGGGAAGGGAGGAAAGGGAAGGGAAAAGAAGGGAAGAGGGAGCCGGCACTGGGGCGGCGGGCAGTTCACCGTCTAACAACCCCTCCCTACCCGCGCCGCTGCCGGGGCGGCCGGGCGGCCGCGCTGAGAAAGCGAGGAGCGGCGAGGCGCAGAGCCATCGGTACCCCCTTGGGGCGGCCCCGGAGCCGCTGCCCGCCTGCCTCACCTGTCGGGCTGCTCCCTGCCCGAACGCCCCGGCTACTGCCGCTGGCCGGCGGCTGCCGTCGAATAGCGGCCAGGGAGGCGTCGGCCTTCGCAGAACTGTTTAGTAGATCGGTTTTTATCTTGGATTTAGGGACGTTTTTTTACTTCTTTTCTTTTGCTTTCTATTTTCTTTTTCTTTTTTCTTTTCACTTTACCACGGTTGGGACCAGACGGGTTTGGCATTGGTGGATGTCTTGGTGCAGAAGGCCTCTCACAGCCGCAGGATGAGGTGGTGCCAGAAGATGACACCCACTGCATGGATCTGAGAGCCGGCAATTGAGCTAGGGTGGTTGAAGGGTCTGTTTTGTCCGCAGGGGAAAGCTGGAATGGGGTGTTTATTGAGGAAGGCTCTGTTATGCAAGGGAGAGGTGAATGGAGAGGACTGCAGATCGGTCACCTTTCACTCCAATCCAACCTCCTGCGTTCTTTGCTAGAGAAACAAAGTGGGTTTACAAGGGACCAGGATTGGGTAGTGGGGGCAGCAGCTTTGCTCTGATGGAGACAGTGAGGAAAAGGAGCTCACCCCACACTGGGACAGTTTGTGAACGAGGAGTGGAAGGGTAGCAAGGAGACTTCGCCTGTTCTCATTCCCCATTCCTCCACCAGAGACAGGTCAGGACCTCACTAATTCTACCTGCTATCACCTGTCCTTCTGGAGACATCTTTCTGTACTAGGTGTCCAACTTGACTGCTGATAACCTCTGCTGTACAAATTGTGCTGAATGTGTAAAGAATTTACCATTACAGGAAGTTGTCGATTATGTTACTTATTCATCTTTGCAAGAACATTACCTGAATGATTTTAAACCCATCAAATTTATACTGTCTTAGGTGAAGAGCATTTTCTACTTTTGATTTCATAGAATCATAGAATATCCTGAGTTGGAAGGGACCCACAAAGTTCACTGAGTCCAGCTCCTAAACAGGGGAGTTTCCCTTGAAAGGGAAACATAGTAGAAGGGATATTCATGGAGATATATATATTTGTATAACCAAATACATAGGTATATATATAAACATGTAGTATTGCAATTTGGGGCCTGATCTTCTTTCACCTACTGCTTCAGTTGAAATCAAACTTGACTCTGCTAAGTCTTTGGCGTTACGGGATCACAATCAGACACATGTCTATTACCGAGTCTCAGTCCTTATCTATATTCATAGTAACTAATCAAATCAAAATTCAATATAAATAATTTTTAAGTCAGCTTAAACATAGCCCCATGAAGATTTCTGTCACTTTAACTAAACATAATTAGAACAATACTTTACCTAGGTTAATGACCCTTTGACTGAGCACAAGATATTAGTTAGCTGTTCTCTTTCTCCATTCACCAGTCAGAGGAAAGAAACATTATTATACAATCTGTAAATCCAATCAAAAGTTGCCAACGTGGCCATTATTTATGGCAATGCTTGTATTAACTATTTTGTGTAATACATTTTGAGGAAGCCACAAGGCTTCATAAGATGCAGAAGAGAAACAGAGTTATTTATTCATTACAAATAAATCAGTCATTTTTAATACAGATTACTATGTAACAAAACAAATTGAACCTTTTGGATACATTACTATGAATTGTTTTGGAAAAATAGTGGTAGCTGTTCGTGGTAGTTTAAGCTAGTGAAGCTCTGTTAACTGCAGAAATGATAAGGTTTCTTCCCCAAATGATAAGGGTTTTTTCCCAAATATTTGTTATGCTGAAAGAAACTTTGAGACCTGAAAAGGTTACTTGTTTGAGCACCGTCAATAGGATTAGCACCAATTGGGTATCCTCTTTCTCTTTTTTAATTTTTCAGTTATAAGAAACATTTGGATGTTGTTGTGTGTGTTCGTTTCCCCCTCCCTCCTGCCCCCCTGCCCATTCTTTTCCCATATGAAATGTATAGAAAGGAGAGGAAGATCAGTGATAAGCGCACTTGAAAATGCTACCTTCCCCAAGGTAGAAATGCTGCTGATATGTGATTTTACAGGAAAGAAAACTGCCTTTGATGCCATCTGTAGTCCTGGACCAAACCCAAACTGTAACTCAAACTGAAATTAAGTTTGTTGTTCTAGTACTGGGTCAAATACAAAACTGCCTTTAGCAGCCTGCTCTCAGGAGAGATTCTCTTCGAATGAGGTACTTGGGAGACTGAATCTCTGCTCACCATCTTAGATGGTGTTCCAAGGTCAAAGTTAGGAATATAAGTGGCAAATGCAGTAATGAACTCTTGATTTGAGGTAGTTGGAGATGACAACTATTATTTAGTTGGGAGTTCTTTAGATGGAAAAATATACCCTGAAAATTATTTTAACTAGGTAGGTAGGCATAGGGCACATCATTTTCTGGATGGCCTTTGGCTTCAGATTACAGACTGGAATCAAATTGTCGGAGTCCACCTCTAGCTGAGCAGGTCAAACAAGTCCTACCTAACCCAGCCTGATGCTCATTCTTCATGATCTACAAGATTATTATAAACTAATCTGTTAGCCATTGAAACATCAGATAATGTTATTTCTGGCCAGACCAGTCTCGCTTGCTGTAGAATAAAGGCTGTGTAGAGCAAAAAGTGGAATAGTCATGCCATACATTATTGAAAATCTAAGACTTGTATTTGGAGTGCTCAGGAAACATTTAAAATGGAAAACTACTGTTTTTCATACTGTGCTTGCTTCTTTGTTTGCACAGCAGCTGATAGTTTTTTGTGGCATTGTAAGGATTCAGTGCAGAATTCAACTAAGGCTTTGCCTTGTGTTTTCACTCTTCACTCCATGGCAGCTAGTACCAATGCCATTTGGACTTGCCAGCACTGGGTAAAGGAAATTGAGTGTAAAAATAAGGCTTAAAAAGGCTTACTCAATTGCACTAAGTACCTAAATATATTTCAGAAAAATAATAAGTCTATGAGGTAAAAGATGTTGGAAAGATATTTATGTCAAAACAGCATTGTAAAGCACTTCAGTGAGAGAGCAGATGTTTGAATACAACTGTTTTCAGTAGGCAGTGATTACCACATACTTTTATTTGTGTCTCTGTGTCATTGATGGCTGTTGATATAAAATGTACTCTCAGTAAGTTCAAAGACAACCACCTACCTACCTACGAATTTTGTGATATGCAACATTTACTGTTAATCCTCCCCACAGCCCCTTCTTTGTAGTCCTCTGCATGAAACTATATTTATTGGAATTTGTGCAGTCCTTGATCCTCAACTGACTTCAATGAAGCCATCTGTGTACGTCAAAATAAGCTTAAAAGATTTCAGTGCAACCCTCCTATACCACAAATAGATCATTCTTATGCTCTAAAAATTAATTACTCTGCACTGTTAACTTCAAGAAAGTATTTCTAAGTAACCACAATCCTGATAACAGTTGACTTTTAATGCTTCACAATGAACTGTAAAAGTCCTATCAGAATAGAAGATTTTGTGATTAATGGCAAATACTCATGGATTCTTTCATGCTGCCTGGAAACTGCAATTTGCGCTCCCCAACCAGGCATGCTTTAACAATCTCGAGCTCTCGGGTACCTCCACGTTGTGTATGACAGCTGCAGTTCAGCCATGTGGAGGACCATGGAATATCAAGCATTTCCTGGCCACAGGGTAAGGTGTGGAGCTGAGTGTGGCACTTTCTATTTGAAATACTGATTTGCATTTCTTTTAGATCCATCAAAACAGTGTGGAAACATGTAAGAAAAAAAGGAGGGGCTTTATTTATTTTTGTTTTGTTCATTATGAGTGTAGACTTCATGGTTCTGAAAGATGACAAAGTTACAACATGGCTATCCTGTGTATCGGCAACACTGAACTGAGGCAGTGTGCCACACACAATGCTGTTTCAGCTTAAAACAGAAATCATTTTTAGTTATGAAGATACTTCACAGTATGTAAATCCTTTCAGTATTGAGATATTGAGAGAGCTAAGAAAGTGTCAAAGTCTGACAGTAGATTGAAATATTAGGTTCATACTTGATTAGCAGACATTAAAGTACCAATCTATTTCATGAAGATTACTCACAGTTTTGGAACGAATTCAATAGAATTTAATATAGAATGATGGCTTTTCTGCAGATGCTTTGATCTGTCTGATAGAGTTTTTTAATGATTCATTCAAGCATTTATAAACACTGGGAAAACACAGTTAGGTCACCTAATGAGGGTAATTTTGCTGTTAGTGTAAAACTGTAGTGTGAAAAAAAAAAGAAGACATCTCTGAAAGACAATTCAATGTGATGTGGGATGTGAGACCTTGGAAATATGCTAATTAAGATGACATTAAAATTGTATCATGTCTTTTATGAGGCAGAGAACCTAAATAAGCTGACCAGTGAAAAAAATGTTAAAAGTGCATCTTCCTAAAGCTTTGTCCAGCTTCTTGGGTTAATCAGCAAATCTTTGCATCATCATAGACCAAAACTGCAAATTCATAGACACATTTTGAGTATCCTAATTTGAACTGCTTTGAGATTAAGGTTACATGCTGTTGGTTTCTTTAGGTTTTGAACTGTTCCCAGGGAATATAAGAAAATCATCCTAATACCTATATATATATATCTCCTTTTTTTTTTTTTTCATTTTTTTCTTTAATTACTGGAATTTTTTTTTAACTGCCAGTGGTATTTTTTATCAAAACTAACATTTTCCCCTTTTTTCCCTCTTTATTTTTATTTTATTTTTCTCTTTTCTTTTTTCCTCTCTTATTTTCTATCCTTTTTTCCTTCTTTTTTACTTTTTTCTTTGGCTTTTTTTTCCTCTTCTCCCCTCTTCTCCTCTTCTCCCTTCTTTTCCACCTGATAACACAAAATTCCCTCAGTTGTATAAAATGAGCCCACAGTCATTCTTGGTACTGCAGTGGATACCTGGGGGAAATGGGCTGGTCTTCCCCAAGTGCCATGGAGGCCCAGACTGAAGGTTCTCACTGCACAGTGGGAATGGCCAAGTCTGTGCTTGCCACCAAGGCTGCTGCTCCCAGCTCACATCAGTGGTCTCTGAACCATTATGACTGACATCAGCTTCTTAGAGGAATCTGAAAAAGGGTTGTTACCAACATGGGGGGAAACCTAGAACTTCAAATGTCTGTGCATTGGTTATAAGCGTGCTGAGAGTTTTTAAAAATATAGAAGCTCCACAGGTCTAAAACATTACTCTGCAATAATAAGCATTCTAAAACCCATGACGAAATGTGTCTCTTTTTGCTCCAACATGCTGTTTTAAAATAGGCATAAGGGTTCCAGAATGCAGAAGGTGAAGGATGGCATATAAACAATTGCTTGTTTACTTTTCCCACACTCAGGAACTAGAGTAAATGCAGTCCAAATAATCCACAGAAATATTTTCCAATAGGAGCAGCAGGAGTTGGGAGACAAAGCTATGGACTTACCAGCTTGTTCGTTTAAAATCAATGTGGTTTTCCCTTAAAATAGATTAATACTATACTCAAAGAGCAAGGTACTTAAGAAATCAGAGCAAATGGAAAAAGCTGCTTTCAGAATCTGCTGAATAAGAGGTGGGGTTGACAGCCCCTGGGCTATGGTTCATTTATCCTTGTGGCTGCCCTCAGGAGCAGGCAAATGCTATTTTATTTGAAGGGCAGAGGATAAAGAGGATTGTCTGGTGGCACAAAAGGAACCAGTGTTGGAGCCAGGAGATCTCTGCTGTGCCTTGTTCTATGGAAAGGTCACCAGACCCTGCGTCTCTGTGTTTCTGTGTAAGCTTTGTCAGCTCTGCTTTTAGTACCTTTATGGAGAGGTGTAGCCCTGTCACTTTCTAAGATTTTTTTGGTATTTTCTTTTGAAATACAGGAGTATTTCAGAAGAAAGCCTCCAACTGTTTTCGTTCATAAACATAAAGGCAGTATATAATATTACTCCCTGAAGCTTTCTGGGCAGTACAGGATCAGAGCTTGTTGACACAATCTTTGGCCTTTTTTATTGCCTACATTTGGTTCTTCAGTGCTCAAGAGCTACAAGATCGTCTAGTCCATGGCCTGGGGAAGACCCCAGTTCTAGATCCCCTGCAGCTGCTTTGTCAGCTTGTCCTATCAGGTTCACCATCTCAGTGATACCATGTTTATACCATGCACATGCCCTACATGTACATACAAGCCTGCTTTATCTATACTCAGACTGCTGCGAAAGTAGATTTTGCCCTGCTGCTGGAAGGACTTCCCTGACACCCAGGGAGATGTGATAGCTATTCTGTCTCATTCTGCCCCTGTGTTGTGGGATAGCCAGACCCAGGAATGGGGCTCTCAGTGTGTCGCTTTGATGTGTTGGTTCCGAATTCCTTTACTCAGTTTTCCTTTGCAGTATCTCTGTTACCTGTGTGCACTATTACACTGCCTAATTCACTATTGATTTTTTTATTGCTTTTTAATGCAGGTTAAGGAGCCTATGTAACTCCAATGCCTTCAGCTGTGTTACATGGCTATTGTACATATGCTGCTGTGTACATAGCTGAGTTCCATAGGCTGCTTTATACCTTACCTTTGTTTCTCTGAGTCGCTTGTTTAAGAGAAGTATGAGACAAAACGTTCATGTTTTCTGAATTCGCTCAGGGTGCAGAAACTTCCTAATGTGTCATACCCTAGATATTGTGTGTAAATAGGAGTTGCACTGCATATTTTGCCTCCTTGGTTTCAGTAGAGAAATCAAATCTCTCAGAATAATCAGATTTACAAAATCTATGCTTTTTCTGTACGTTTTTGTTGCTTTTCCTTTTCCCCAAGTAAGTGGAAATCTTAGCTTCAGGAAGAAACAAAGTGAAAGTATTCTGCAGTGAAGAAGCTTTATGTGCTTCTGGACAGAGATGTTGAGTATTTGCTTGTCTCTATTTGACTTGAAAACAGTACCTGGAGATGGCTGTTTGTTTATATGCAGTGTTTGGGTGTGAGGGGCAAAGCAGGCAGATTTACATTTACATTTCTTCACTGCTTTTTTCTCTAGCTCCCACACATGAGCAATAGCCCTGCAGGGAAGGGTGTGGGAGGGTTGTGCATGTTGCTCCTTATTTCACCATAAACTTTGCTCTGTGTACTAGGACATTTCAGGGGAACACAAGCCCTGCTTTATCACTTTTGGGGGGATGAGTTACCCCTCGGCATAATCAATATCAGGTTAAGGTGCTTAGGGAGAGAGGCAATCATATTCCTGGGCTGTGTCATTCCAGAGCGAACTGGGTGCAGGAGCACACTTTCTAAGGTTCAAGAAACCTTTGTGAGAGGGAGACCAAACTGACACCACGCAATCTTTTAGCCCCAAGGCAAAGACATTTTGTATCGGGCTGCAGTTGCTTAAACTCTTACGCCCAGGCACCATCTGGCAGAGACCGTTCTTGACCTGTGGAGCTTTCAGAGGAGTTGTGTGAGGCTGACGTGGGGAGGGAGGCGCAGCACCTCTCCCTTTCATATGTGAGGTTTTTGAGCAACAAGTTTGCCAGAGATAATGTGGGTAGTATGTGCAGAGCCAGGAATTTATTACCCCTTGCCCAAATCTCAGGCTGGTGCCAAATGCAGATGGGTAGTTTGATGAATGCTCCAGCCTGACTCCTGGAAAGTACTCTCGCATTCCCAGTGAAACCAGTGAGTTCCCCAGTTTAGAAGACATTTATTTTTAAACTGCACAGGCAGGGATTACATGTTTTGACAAATGTGCCAGAACGTTGAGTGCCTTGTGGATTCTTAGCCTCTGAAACATCTTCATGCCTAACCACTTGTTAAACCTGCTGCCTTGCAGAATCCCTCCTGTGGGCTCCCAGGCAGTGCCTGAGAGAGTGCAAGGTGCCTTTCTCAATCTAGCCTTGCCCTTTTTTTGTTAAAATGACTAGTAAAGCTGAGGGTAGAATTTACACGGGGAGAAAAATTCAGGGTGAATTGCACTCAAAAAAACAGACAAACTACATTTGAAATGTGATATTTTAAACCCAAATGTCTTTATCCCATTTATCAGAGCTAATCGGTTCAGCCTATGTGCAGCATAGGTTGAATTTTATATGTTGCAATGTTAAGTCTAAACTGATACCAGTGTCTACACTGGACAGCTGATGATGCAGTATCATAGTTGGCTTCAAGGACAGTGGAGTCCACTCTTACCAGAGTTTTATAACCCTAGATAAAATCTTTCTCAGTCTTACGCACGTATGAAGTGCAGGCGTTGGGCACTGAGCTTGGTACCACAATGCAGTGGCGCAAAGTAATCCTGTAGTGGCGGTTCCCGTGATACCTGTCCTCAGGGTCACAGTGATGAGCAGCCAGCAACTTCAGTAAAATGCAGGACACAAGAGACTGTCAGAAGGTCCTGTAACCTTGGTTTTCCTGGGATCTTGCTTGTAAGCTGAGAAGCGATAACTGCATGCTTCAACACTTCTCCTTCCAGTGTACTTGAATAAGGCATATTTTGTTGAGATCCCTTACCGATATAAATGCATTGGAGTCACCACTGGTTGGCTGAGCCCAGTAAAAGGGCATGTGGCTGTCCAAAGGGGTTTTTCTCTTTCTTGCCCTAGGTCATGTGTTTCTGCCCTCTGGTGTCCCAGCAGCAGTCCTGCTCTTTCATCTGCCTGAAAAACCTCTTTTCTTTATGTTTGGGTTTTTTAATAGGGTTAGTTTTTCAGGCATGTAAGTAGGCTGGTTTGACCCCTTAAAACTCTCTTCCCAAACTGTGGGAATGCTGGAGCCAACAAAAGGAAAGGGATGGTAGTTGTAGGGCAGGCCCACCTCTTTTGGCAGCAGCGGGGTTTTAGCTTTGAGTTAAAGTGATTGTGAAAGTACATGCAAAGCAGTCTCTTCTGTTCAGGGTGAACGAAAGCCATCCAAGTGTAAGCATGGGGAATTAATTATAGCATTTGTACTACCCTGTTCTCCTGGAGTCTCACACATAGCTGGCTCACATGACATCTCTTGGCATTAGTTGTGGCATCACCAGCAGCCCTGGGAGCATCTCTTTCTTGGGCCTTTCAGCCTCCTCCAGTGGCTGGAGTGGCAGTGAATTTCTGCAAGTGCAAGACAATCCACAGCATCAGCCTCACATAGAGCTAGTGAAGTTTCTGAATTCATAGAAGTGTGTGAATGAGTGCAGTTATTCAGCAAGTAAAGTATTTTATAAGTCACAGGTGAAATGACCTTATTTTCTTCAAAGCATGTACATATAGAAGGTGTTTTTATGTACAGTATTTAAAGAATGTCATTCATTCAAGTTGTCCTTTGCATTTCCTATCTATCCCTTGCTTTGTAATTGACTTCACAGCTGGCTAGTGTTTAAATTTTGTTAGCTTTAGACAGTAGATGCCTGGGGTTAATTTTGATGCTTTGGTCCTCCAAACCCAACACTGCAAAATGGGGTCTGAGGAGGGGGGATTTCCCCTTGATCTGTGCTGTTCCCTTGGGGTTCCAGAGTTTCCATCAGGGCAGGAAGGGGGAAGGGAGACCAAGGATATCTGAAAATCTTTATTGTAAACAAGGCAAATTATACACACACCAATTACCTCAGTGTAAACAACCAATCATAGTATAATGGGGAGAACCTTTTGAGCCTGAGGAGGGTGCTTTGAAGTGTCTCTGCTCAGAGATTCCCTATTAATGCAGAGAATTGCACCAGCAGCAGTTCTTGGCTCCAGTGACTGGAATTTGGTGGCTATGACAATGGAGCTGGGTGATTGAGAGATGGATGGGAGTGATAAGACAATACAGGAGTTGAAATTTCAACAGCAATGAAGCAGTAGCCAGTAGCAACCTGGCTGTAGGCTTGCTGTATCAGTCAACACATATCCTTGATGGCAATGTGAAGGAATTGGAAATTTTTGTTACATGTGTTTGTAGTCATTGCCTATGTGTCCAGGAAACTGCTTAACCTGCACTTTACTGACCAGTCTCTTTCCTGGGAATTCTGCAGCCTCTTCTGACTTTAGATCTCTCTAAGCCCTCTGTCATTTTCTTCTTTGAAGTACTATACTGCTTTTTCTGACTGCCTGATCCTGTGGTGGATGGAGTACAGTGAGAATCCTTCTAATTTTGTGAACTGCTGCTCAGGCCCTATATGGTTGACTTCAAGCTGTTTGCAGGTGAATGCTGCTACTTGCATAAGTAAGGTTCCTCAGCCCTGGCCTCTAGTTTTTGAAGACGAATCAAATGCAATTATTTCTTTGCAGGCTTTATTTTCCATGCACACGGCTGCTCATCTTCTTAGCTTCCCTGTATTCACTGCATACAGCCCCTGTTCCGTCTGGGATCTGGTTTTGCCCTCCTTGGTTCAGCAGACCTGCTTCATCTACCTCTAGACATGATGCAGCAGTTCAATAAGTAAGGGCTGACATTTCTCCTGTGCATGCAGAACGGAATTCCAGTTTTATAGCAGTACCTATGTGATTTCTTACATTTTCTGTGAAAGAATAGAAGTCACACCCAGGTAATAAAAATGTGTCTGTCAGCTGGGGGAGGACTATGTCAGTTTAGGCTAATAGCTGCCAAATAAAAGATGCAGATACTCTTAAATTGGCTTAATTTATGTCTGCTGGCCCTGCCAATTGGAAGAAAAGATAAATGTACACAAAGCATTCAAAGCTTGGGGTGTTGTGATGCTAATTGAAAAGTCACCAAAGGAAGCTTGCATGGTGTGTGGGAATCTTAGTGCATGAGATTAGTGGGTAATTAGTGGCTGGGAGCTGGGGTGTGCTCCTCCCAGCCAGCTCACACGAACAGGCAGCTGGGCGCTTGCAGTCAGTTCTTGCCCCCGACGGCGGCCGTGAAGCGACTATTGTGGACAGCAGAGTCTGATGAGAAGGTACAACCCGTGTCAGCGCTGCCGCAGACCCTCCCACCGTGCACGGAAGCAGTGCCAGGTACTGCTGTCTCCGTGGCCGGCTGTGTCCTGAGCCACAGCAAAGATGCAGGCATTTGAGAACTGAGCTTTTTTCTTCTTAACAAACGCTCAGATCTTGTTATCTTGCTTTCTGCTTCTTTCTTGCCGTGTCTGCAGCAGATGACAGAACGTGCTCTGGAGGCCCTGAGCTTCAAAGCTTGCTTTAGAGTCTGAAGCAAATGCACACAGGTGGTGGCATCTCCTTCCTTGCATCATGCTTTAGAATCCTGACATTTAAAACATAGAGGTTTCATCTGTCTGTCAGTGTCCTGGTATTTCCTTCCAAAGCTTTTCCCTGATGTACAAATTAAGTATAAGAACCAGAGATTTAAAGAATACGCTTCTGTCATATAGAGTTTGGCCTTTATAAAATTGTAGGAATTGGTATCACCGATGCATCACTGACACCACTGAACTAACCTGGGCTTGCTTTGATTAGGTACACATCTCTTTTTCTCAATTGTTTTGCATTCATTTATAAGAATTGCTTTCTTAAAAAGATAGGGTTTTTTTGTAACTCTGAAGAGTTACATATTTTCTTCTTTTCCCTACATTTGCTTTTTCAAATCTGAAATGTATAAACACAGCTTTAAACTATTGCACACCCTCTTGATTAAACTAACCAATATTAAACCTCACACAGGCATCGAGCAGCAGTACCAGGATGGTTCACTTCTAAACATCACAGAAACTAGAAAACTTTCTTTCCATGTCACTAGCTCTGTGAGTAATACAGTTTTGCTCAGGCTGGAGTCACAAATGGGATAATGCAATAACGCCTGTGGTCACCAGGAGTGGCCTGGGGCTGTGTGAGCTGCTGGTTGTAGTCAGCTTTTCTGATGATCAGTGCATGAGAACATCTAGTTCAGCTTCCCTAACTCTCCAGTTAACCCTCTTCTCCAGCTGTTGAGAAAAAGCTAAATCACCCATGATCTTCCCAGTAAGAGCTAATTACAAAGAGGACATCCTTCATGCAGTAGTCACATTGTTGTAAAAATGATGCTTTGGGAAAGGGTAACGTGTGCTGGCAGAGCTAATACCTTGGTTTTTTACATGCATAGTTGAGAAAAGTTAACAGACTTTCAGACACAGAAGTTCTTCTACTGTCTGAAAGAGAAAATTAAGCTGTTCTGGCCCATTCTCAAAAATCCTGTAGAGAGAACAGACATGACAGCCCCGGACAGTCAGCTCTGCCACAGATAAAGGCAGCTTGCAGGGCAGCCCTGAGAGCCCAGGTGCTCCAGGAATCTTAATAGCCTGTGTGAAGCAACAAATTCCTGAAACCTTGCTCTTCCTTCAGTAAATGTTTGTCAAAACAAGAATGAGAGATACAAGAAAAATCAACATTTTCTGGTCAAATTATTTCCAGCTAGTTCTAGGTGAGTGTTAGTAACGCAGCTGTCAGTTTTCACATGATGGTTTTTAAACAGACACCCTTTTATTAGCCATCTTTTAAGATATCTTCCCTTTATCGTAAGCAAAATACCTGTGGGTACCACTACTGATGGTTTCAGATACTATGGGACAGTAACATTAAGATGATACCCGGTGGAAGATGGTCAGTGCAGTAACTGATGCAACATGGGAATCTGGTGACAATGCTACAAGCTGAAGGACATTCCATGCTGGAGGCTAGCAAGGAGCTAGGAGCAGATAAGGCATCTGTATAATCTCACTGTGAGGGGAAAAGGGAGAACAACCCCAAATCTAATATATTCAGCTGAATGGAGCTTGTGAAGGGACCACTGTTTGCTTGAACAGCTTTGAGAGGAATCTTAAGAGGACAGACTGGCCTGGCGGGCAGGTTGCCTCTGCCAAGATGCTGCTTCCTGTTGGGAACCACAAGGGAAAATATTTGCCCTTCCTCCTGGCCATACTGAAACAGCCCCTTCTCCTTCCCTTCTGCTCCCTGCCAAGTTTGGGGTATCTCCTGCTGCTGGTCAAGAGGCAGTGGGGCTAGACCAGCTGCTACTTCACAGCATCCATTTAAAGTGAAGGCTTGATAATGGTTGTTGGTGCACAGGTTCCTCTTCACGTGGGGGAATGGCCCTGTCACAAGGGCATCTCAGGTAATGCAGGTGAGTGTCAGCTGACCACAAACAGTTCACTCATCTCCCCAGAGTGCAGTGGAGGCTCTGGGAGAGGGACTCATCCGTGTCTTGGTCTGTGGATGCTGTGTCTGATGAGTTCCTGTACTGCTGAGTTTTGTGGAGTTCTGGCAGGCTGTGTGTGTGAGGAGAAGACAGGAGAAGAGTGTGAAGGAGCTAAAGAGAAGGAGCTGCAGAAGAGTTTCCAATTCCTGTAGGAATAGGTGCATGGTACTATGGGTTGGCAAGAGCCCAAAGCTGTGCTCAGTTCTGTGAAACCTGTTAGCTCAGGTACAAATACCAGCATTTCTTCTGGTTTCTGAAAGGGAAGAAAGTACTGGACTGAGCTGAAGTTCTGCAAGCATATCTGATCTCATGTCAGCTAAAAACTCCTAAAGACCAACTTAAAGTACTAGCCTGTTCCAAAGAAAAGCACCAAACCTCAGTTTGGAGCTTTTGTTAGGTTAAAAATAGAAATGCCAGTAAGATGTTCATAGGGCTGGAGCACCTCTCCTATGAAGACAAGTCTGGAGAAGAGAGGGCTCTGAGAGGACCTTTTAGAGTGGCCTTCCAGCACCTAAAGGGAGTTTATAAGAGAACTGGAGAGAGACTTTTGACAAGGACGTTTTGTGATGGGACAAAGGGGAATGGCTTTAAACTGAAAGAGCATAGATTTATATTAGATATTAGGAAAAAATTGTTCACTGTGAGCATAGTGAGGCATTGGAACATGTTGCCCAGAGAAACTGTGGATGCCTCATCCCTGGAAGTGTTCAAGGCCAGACTGGATGGGGCTCTGAGCAACCTGATCTAGTGGAAGGTGTCCCTGCTCATGGCAGGAGAGTTGGAATTCGTTGGTCTTTAACACAATCCAAACTGTTATGTGATTCTATAAAATAAAGTATAAAACTTAAATGGTTCTTCAAACAAAGTATAGAAGCCAGTTTGCCTTGCAAATGTTCTCTCTAACAACTGCTTTCTCCTGGTAACTTTCAAAATAAAACTCACCTATTCCAAAATTTAAGAAAAAAAATAAAAATCACCTATTAAATTTTTTTAAAATTACCTATTCCAAAATAAAATTTAATTTAAGGTGACATTTGGGAGATCTACAGAAGTCTGGTTTAACTAGGGTAAAGCAAAGGTGAAAGACAGGTCAAAATCAAGCTTACCATGGCTATCTGCAACCTTTGTGGAGAAAGATTACCATCTTACTGGGCAGATCACGTTTCTGTTATTACCAATAACAATCTGGTTTATACCATTAACTCTCCCCTCTTTCATAGGCCTCTGACAACTGGGAGACTAACACAACACCTGGGGTGAAGCTGTGATGAGACTGAGTCATGTTACTGAATCAGAAGTGTCTCAGATCATATCATGCACTGTGAGAATGTAGGTCCTCACCTCAAGGCACTCACAGTCCAAGCCAGAGAGCTTGCAAGGAGGAGGGTCATGGAAAAGCAGGGAC
Organism: Grallaria varia; assembly: GCA_013396735.1. Taxonomy (NCBI): domain Eukaryota; kingdom Metazoa; phylum Chordata; class Aves; order Passeriformes; family Formicariidae; genus Grallaria; species Grallaria varia. Next base: position 453,860 of record VWZG01009770.1, on the reverse strand, counting down.
ATCTCTGATGTTTTGAATGTTGTGGTTTATAACTGTATTTTTTCAATAAAGCCCATTTTTGATTTTATTGCATTTTGATGTTGAAGCATATGAAATCTTACAGATGTTACTGTGAAAACACGCTGCCTTTCAAAGTATGCTGCTGCATACAGGAGAATAGCTTTTCTGTGCAATTAGCCAGGTGGATCAGGTGTTATGAGGGAGCAGTTTGGTCTGAGCTGCTTTTCCTCACTGGCCTGTTCAGAAAGCGCTAAGGGGGCAAAGCCAGCCATCTTTACAGCCCCTCTCGATGACAGGAACAGGCTGCTGCCTCTGGCTGTGTACAGAGACCCTCCTGCTCCACGGGAGCTGATCCTGTTACACTTGGTGAAGCAAGTCTGAACAGGGTGAAATGAAGAGGAAATGCCAGTTCCAGCCCTCCCAGATGGCTCTGGGCTACCTTGTACGCTCACTTTTTCAGTCTCAGGAGGTTTTGCATGTTAGTTCCTCACCATCCACAAACCGCTTTTGCATCAGCACTGGAAAGCCTCTCCACTTGTGTGATTTGGGGGACGTGAGCTACGTCGTGTTTACTGGGCTGCCTGCTCTGCTCGCCTGTTTTGGTAATCCTCTTCTCTCTTGCAGGTATTAACATGTACAAGAAAGCTTCATCACAATAAATAATACCGCAACATGCCACTTTTTTTTCCGTCCCTCAAAGATACCATCATACTTTTAAACCAGTCCCAGTGAAAATCATTACTGGGGCTGCAGAAAGGTCAAAGGTTTGCTGGTTTAGGATTTCGTGGGAATATACACTTGTTTGGACTTGGCCCAAAAGCTTCGTTTACCTGTTTGACAGGTAACAATTAGCGAGTAATAGCTCTGCCGGCTGGAATGTGGCTGCGAGGGCCAGCGGGCGCTGGGTTACCCGGTGGGCAGGTGTGGGTGCAGCGCCCAGATAGGTATGTGCATGCACAGCATTCCTGGGAATCAGTTTTCCCTTAAAGATTCAGCGATGACTGCAGGGCACAAAAGGGCTGGGCTTAGCCCTGGCTTCAAGACACTGGAACTGTTTGCAAGGTAAAGAAGTAAAGTAAATAGTGTGAGAGAGGAGGAGCTGAGGAAGGGGCTGCAAGAACCAACTGCCCCTTTTTTGCCTTTCCTGGAGAGAGGAGAGTTTTGATTCTCCCATAAGAATTTTGATAACAGAGAATTTAGTGTAATTACAGTGTCATGGGATATAAAAACAAAAAGAAGGGAAAAGCCAAGCTTAGTTGACACGGGATAGATGTGAAGTAGGGAAACCCTGTCTCGACTGGTTTAGAAACGGTTAAACAGCTTATATGCAGTTACCTCAACTCTGCCATTGGCAAGAATTCAAGCCTCATTGAATCCAAGCCTCACTGGTTTATCGAATAAAACCACTTTTATCTGTGGCAAATGGTCCCATTTCCAGCTCCTGCAGCAGTCAGGGAGATTCCTGCATCAGCCCTCCCTAGAGGGAATCTGGTATAAATTATATAGACAGTTGGAGATTTTTGCAGGTGATTTTAAGATGTTTGATTTCTTTTTTTTTTTTTTTTTAAACCACAGTAGCTGACCCTTCTCTTTTAGGAACAGAAAGGTTTGCTCATTCTTTTCATATTTTATTCCCATTTGTGAACAGGCTTCTCCGTTTGTGTATTTCCACTTAGGTGTTTCATACTTTACAATTGAGCTATTGTGTGACTTTGGAGAAGCCACATCCTCTTTCCTGGTCTCTGTATTTTCACCTGCAGAGTTGAAGTAGTGAGGCCCGTGTTATTAACCATGAGAGACACAGATTGTAAGTAGTGCTAGTTATAAATATGTATGCTGTTACGGATATATATTATATCATACAGTAATGCCTTTGAATCTTATTTCACTAAGATGTCAAAGTATCTTGTACCTTTAATAAAAAATCATTGGTTTTTTTACTTATAAACAGCTTCTCTGGCTGAAAGGACTTTGTCCTTGGGGTAGTAGTTGATGTCATTTGACAAAGAAGAAATCTAAGTATAATTAGAGACCATTTTCCTTGATCTTAAAGGACCCATCATCACTTAGAGTCATTAAGCATTATTTGTACACTGTTATTTAGTAGGACCTTCATTAAGAGGGAGTCTCTGTTCAACAGTGTACGGGCCAATAAATGGTCATTAAGCCTGACTACTAGCTGACACAATAGCAAGGTTTGTATTTATTCTCACAAACTCCACATGAGCCACCAGCATGCACTACAGAAGCACAGAGACATCTCTGCACTGTTGGTCAAACCAAAATAAAATACAACCCAACCCTTTCTCAGAAAGTGCTGAGAAATACAAGACAAGCCCTGTGCCTCTGCCCACTACCCACTGCATGAGAAGATGCAATTATCTGTCCTGGTTTGGACCAGAGTCTCATACACTGCACTGCATTCCTCTGAGAGCCTCTGCCCTGGGCACTTTGGGAAGAAGTGAGCAGCACTCTTCCCTGCCCAAGGATCCTCCATTCTGTGTCCTAGACTTCCTCAGCTGGGACTTGGATCTTCATCTCTGCATTTTACATCTCTGAGTCAACAGTGTTTCATGAATCGGTCTGACCCCCGTTTGAACCCCTGTCTACTTCTGACCTCCACAGCGTTATGCAACCGTGAGCCCCACAAGTTATGAGGTACTTCAAATAATAATTTTGTTTGCTATAAACCACATTTTTGACTGTGGAATTTGGCATCCATGATACTGTGTGAAACAGCAGGCAAAATGTTCTTTCTGTCTCTCATTTATTGCTGACCTATACAGCCTGCAGAGTCATGCATGTTTTTGATGTGTCTTCCTGTAACATTTCTGAACACCTGCCCTTTGGGCAGGGAGGACAGGAACTATATGCAATATTCCAGACCTGGGACACTCTACATTTGCCTGCAGTTTTCTGCCCACCTCTAGGTTTTGTGTCCCTGTGCAGGCTTGATCACCCCATCACCTGAAGTGAGTAGAAAGAGTTCCCTTGATGTCAGCAAGACTGGAAGTCCTGGGAGCATCCCTTGTTAATGACAAAGGGAGCTGCACAGAGGCGCTGAGCCATGATTAGTGCTGAGTGATGTGCTCCTCTGGTCCTTGGGAATAGGAAATTTTATGCTCACAGGGAGGCCAGTGATTGCTCATTAAAGTAGAAGAGAAATGCAGTGCTGTACCAGCAGCAGCCTTGTGAGAGTGTTTTGCCTCACATTTCACTTTTTATAAATGCTTTCTGTGAACACAAGGAATTCAGCCTTTCAGTTTGGTGCTCCTTTCTGCTATATCAGCACTCTAGCCAGAAGAGTTGGAAGCGTTTAAAGAATTGCATCAGCTTTAGGTGACTCACAAACAAATGGGCTATGAAGAACTTGGAAAGACTGGAAGAGTAGCTGTTGTACCAAATGCTTTTCTAAATAAATGGACACCTGGAAGGATGAAGCTCTGGAGAGGATGGTTTGGGAGGCAGCCTTCCCACTTCAGCCGTGCAATCATGGTGATTAAACATACCGTGTGGAACCTCACACTGTTTTGAAGGGCTTTCAGCCATCACCAAGTGAAGGTTGCAATGAATGACCCACTGCATGTTGGGATGTCCCACTTGCTATTTGGTTCTATACAAAAGGTTAGCAATACTGCAGGGTGAACAAGGGCACTCTGAAGAGTGTGACAAGGGCTCTGTTGATCGCTGGTAACTACCAATAAAGAGTCCACTAGATAAAGTGGGCCATAAATAGCATCTGAAGTAGTATTTCATGGCAGCAAAGGATATTCCAGGAAAGCAATATAGGTAAAGGTGCAACTCAAAGGAACTCACCACCACAGATTATTCCCAGGCAGCACCACACTGTATAAGGAGGAATAGAAAACATGTGGCTTTATTGTCTTTGAAGTGTTTGTAGAGTTTTTGTCACCATAGCACCGAGTCACCACATACAGAAAGGTCCCTCCCACAATTCATAACTGAACCCACAGTGGCTGTTGCTGTTTCCAGCTGACCTTCTGGCTCTGCCAGAGCTGTGTAACAGCTGAATGGAGCAATGCTGGACACTTAAAGGCTGCTCCATCCTCCCACCATATTGCAAATGTTACTACACCCAGCAACCCTTTATAAGCTTTTTCTGGGCAGGTGAAAAGAGCAGATAGCTGTGTGGATTATTTCATACAACGATAGATCTAACAGGTGTCACTTGTTATTACCAGGGTCAGGATTCAGAAATACTGCATTATGAGACCTTGGGTTCAGCTCCCCATCTCTAGACTTGATCTATTTGGGAGGAAGTTTTCTGAAATAGCTATCAGCTTGAGGCTCATAACCTAATATTAAGAAATTTTTAGCCAAAATAGTTCTGCTGCAAGTGACAGTAAGGATAGAGAAAAATAGGCTATTTTGTCCAGTTTTGTTGTTTTCGTACTTACAAACAGTTCCCCCATTCCCATGCTTCCAAGAAAGATGCTGAAAGTTATCATGGCATCAGGAGAGGCAGATGGGAAAAAAAGTACTGCTTCAGGAGTCTGCCTTGAAAATCTCTTTGAAACTTACATTTGCTCAGCAGTAGCATTGCTAAAGTTAGCAGCTGAATACATCTGGGCTTCCATCCACATCGAGCATGTGCCACACTATGTGTGGCCTAAGAGCAGACACCTCTGCCTCTCTAGAGCAGTCCTGCCGGGATGACTACCCTGGAGGCAGAAGTCCCCTGTGAAGACAAATTGTCCAGCAAGGCTTTCTGAAGCTGTGATGGAGGAGTGGACCACACAAAGGAGCACAAGAGGGAAAGACAGGAACTGAAGACTGGGACAGTGGGCAAACAGACTGCAATTGGGAGGAACCAGAACACTGGGAGTACTGGACTCCTTGGATGAGACTGGAGCAATGGGAGGGTACCTCCAGGCACAGCAGTGGCAGCAGGGCTGACTGAAGACAGACATAGGGGCAAGGAAAGGACTAGGACTGTTTGAACTAGAGCGAACTGAGAACTAAAAGAGATGGAGGGAAAAGTGGTGAGGCTGGTCTGTGAGCAACAAGGACTACTGATGGATGAGTGCCATGGTGGGGACCCAGTCTGGACATGGCCAATGACTATGAGTGGCCTTCTGCCTCAGCCACCACGTTTTCTGCCTTCCGCTGGTGCTGGATTGCCCAGAGATCTCAACATTACTGACACTAATTACACTACCAGGATCTTCGTCACTGCACGAAGGTCACTTCTTGGATGCTAACTGGATCACAAACAGATGCTGTTTCAAATGGTGGAATCACAGATTTATAGAACAGCCCAAATTGGAAGGAACTTTGATAGATCATCTCATCCAACCTTTCACGTAAAAGGGAGCCTCCATGAGCTTATCTAGCACCCTGCCCAGTCATATATTGAAAGCTGCTAGTGATGGGGACTCTACCATGTCCCTGGGAGGTTGTAGAACTAGATACTTTGGGTAGGACATCAGGAAACTGGAGAATTGGATTAATAGTAAGTGGATGTCATAGTGGTGTATTGGTGCAAGATGTGGGAGGTCATCAGTTGGAGCAGGAGGCCAGCCAGCTTTCCTTGACAACAGCACGACAGCGGGCAAAGTGCTGCTGTCCTGCTACAGGACAGCCCCTGCTGACGCCACTGCAGAACGGAGTGGTAAGACCCCATGGGCACGACCTGCCTTATTTTGCCCTAGGACAGTGTCCCGGACTTCTTCAGCACAGACAGCAAAGGCTGCAAGGAGGTATAAAGACCTCAAGGAAGTAACTACCAGGAAACAAACACGATTTAAATTAAAGGGCAGTGTTGTCACAAGGACAATAGGGTACAAACAGACTTTGACGTATTCCAGGTGGTAAAGAAATGGTGGCATCTAACCAGGTGAGAAGTGAGTTACTAGAAGAGATCCTGCAGGAGAAGCAGTGAGAACAAGGGTCTGAGGGGCTCAGGGATGCAGTTTGGTTTGTAGACCCTGCCAGCACCACCCAGAGCCAGGACTCAGTGGGGCACATGGGCCCTTCCAGACCAATTGCTTGAGCAACTTTCATTTTGGCATTTCCTAATTTTTCAATTGTCTTTGATCTTCTAGGGCACTTGCCTAATTATGTACAAGTAGTAGGGAAAAAGAAAAAGGAAACTATCTGTATTTAACAATTACTTTCTGACAAAAAGAACTTGTCTTACTCAAGACTGGTTGGGACAAAGCAAACAGGGCGCTGTTTCACCGCAGTCCAGCTAGTGATGGCAAGCCTTTGTGGAAAATAAACTGCAGTCGTCACAGCTCAGGGGATTCTTTCCCGGCCAGAGATAACAGAAGTTATGAAGGATAAGAAGAAGCATCCCTTGAATAGTCACTGTAGTATATAGTCTCTCCTTCACACTGGGGAAAGATCAACATGAAGAGATAGTGTCTTTCCAGTGAATGTTTTATGATGGAAGAATTTAGATTGTAAAGGATTTGTTCCTTAAGTGACACATAGTTTATTAAATCTCTTCAGTTCTGTGAAATAAAGAGCAAACACAAGTCCTCACACCCAAGCAAACACACAGAGAGGTTCTTATGCAACTCCACTGCCTGTGGCTGCTTTTTGCCAGTTTCCTCAATGGCTTAATTTAAACAAAATTGCAGGACAGAAGGCTTCTGTGTAACCTCCGCCTGAGGTTCCCTTTAAAGAGGCAGGTCCCGGGGTGGCATGCATGCTTATTGGCATCCTGTGTTGTCTAGCAGAAGGTAATTAGACCCATCTTATTTTGAGATTGGTGTAGGCTATGATAATAGCTGTTGATGTTTCTTTCTTTGTAAGAATAAAGGGAAAGTATTTGGAATTAACATATCATCATATTCACTTCTTCCCTTCTCCCCCTACTGCAAGGCTTACACAAAGAGCACAGTAACATAACCTTTGCATTGCACACAAGGAATATTCAGTCCAATATTTTGTAAGTAATTGGTAACTGAGGATTTTTATTACATCATTGTTAAATATAATAATGCTTTCCTTCTATAAGCAGTGTATGTGACAATATATAAGAGTTTAAACCTCCGTCACAAATATCAGAGATTAATGCCTGTACCTTCCAGATCATCAGATTGGAAAGGCAAACTCAAAAGTATTTCTAGATCTGAGAACTGCCACCCTATGCTTTGTTTTTCCTTCCTATCACCTCTCCAGGGTCTTCCAAGCCTCCTTTGCTGTGGCTTCTCCAGTGGTGTCATGATGCTTCCTAATCAACAACTGCAGAACTCCATGGGAGTTTTCCAGTATTTATCAGCAAGATTTGGAGTCCTGCCCCTAAGAATGGTGGTGAAGACTGCTCTTGGTTCAGGCCAATAGTGCTGGATGGAAGCCATGGGAGAAATGCTTCCTCCCAGTAGGAGACTTGGTGGTTCTCATAAAACAATTGGTAACATCATTTTCCTCTCTTTATTTCAGTTTTTGACTATATAGAGTACAATTATGATAATTTACTACATAAAAAGACACACAGGAAAGTTTAATACAGTTCTGTCTTTGACTGCAAATGCCAGATGCTGCAGAGCCTCAGTCATACAGCTTTTTTAATGAAAAGGCTCCCTTTGTCCTTGTCACAAATGAAAAATAAATTATAGATGCATTTTTAAAAGATTTCACCACTCTGCACTTGGAATATGACATTAAAATGCAACCTGAAATCATGTTTCAAATGTTAAGCTAAAAATACTGATGTAAAAAGATGTAAAGATGGAGGTGGCTCAGGAAATCTGTCTCTGTTCCATCCCATTCCATCGTTAATGCTGGGAGGCAAGCAATAGAGCAGCATGGTGTCCTAGTTATAGTGGCTAGGACCAGTTTATCACTGTGGGAATGTAACTGGAACTGTATATTCCATACCCTCTCTGCCATTTTTCATGAACTGTTAATGCTGCATTGTTTGCAACAGCTGCCCAGGACACACCTGACACCTCAGGCTATGAACTGTGTGCATGGAAATACAGAGATAAGAAGGTTCCCTGTCTTCACACCAATGATTCAGGTGTGATAACTCCCCTCCAGGAGTCATTAACACCTTCACACCCAACCTGAGGGGTCATGTCTGCTAATGGGCCATCAAGCAGACCAAGATATCCCGTGGTTCACTGAGTAAATTGCCCATTGTGAAAACCCTCACCCTGGGGGAGGTACTGTGTGTTCCTATCTGAACTGAAGCATATATAAGCTTGGGGTTTTGGAACTTGAGGCACTCATTCACTCGTCAGATTGAGAGGAGGACCAGAACCTCAACAGGACTGCAACTACCGCTCTCAACCAGACTGCGACCACCAACCTTCTGGAAGGAAAACAGGTTTTCCTTTTCTTTTTGCTTTGGACTCAGGGGGACCACAAGGTGCTCAGCACAGGGGCTGGTGAGCACCATACTGTTTGTGCCCCAGGGGGCTGGGTTGTACAACTGGGTTTTGAGGGCTGAAACCAATTTTCCTTTGTATCAGTGTATGTATTGTAATCTTTTTATTAAATTGTACTCCTGACTTCTAAACTCTTTGAGTTGGATTCATTTCTCCTGCCGGTTTACTTTTAAACCAGCACACATGGTCTGCAGGAAGGCACTGGGGACATGAAGGTGGATTTTTGTGTGCACCATTAGCAGCAGAATAATGTCTCTGTCTGGAAGGGGTTGTTGCTGTTGGAGGCAGCAGAAAAAAATAATCACCAAGCACTTTGGGTAATATCCAGGGCTTCTGTCAACACTACCCAAATTACCAGAGCACTTACCATAGAGGCAAACCTTGGGAAATCACATCAAGTGTTTAGCAACCAGTGAGCTCATAGCTTTTCTTATTTGAGCAGTGCAGGATGAAAGCCTCCTCCAAAGCTTGAGCAGACAATTGACATGTCCCAGCCTGTTTCCTTCAGTGGGTAAAAGAAGTAATGGCAGACATTTAAATAAAATCTCCCTCTGTCTGTGCAATTATCTCTGAAAATACAGTTGAGGATTATTTGGGCAGCCTTTACAGGTGGGAGGGATATTTGAGGTCCTCCGCAGTACTTTGGGCTTAGGAAGTAATGTGGTCTTGGAATATCTCATCACACCCACTTGATGGAGAACACTCACCCAGGATGTCTAACTTTTGAGGACAGGTGGTTTTGCACAGGTTAACTCATGGGGGAGGTGACAGATGCTGAGGAGGAAAGTCCAAGTGTGTTTATAGAGCCTTATCCTCCAAGCCCTTTTAAGCCTCCTTTTCTGTCAGTCAGCAAGCCCCAATGGCTATGCCAAGGCAGGGGCTGCAAAGAACAGTTATGTGACAAGAGTTATTAGGAAATAAACCAGGAGCACCCCACAAAACACACAATACAAGATTATCAGGTTCAATCTCCACACTGAACCCAATGGTAACACAATGCTGGTGAACATCTCTGTAGTTCACTCCTCCCCTTTTTCAGATGCTGCTGTGCAAATCTAACCTATGAACTAGAGAACATTTAAACTCCATTTATCCCTATTATCTTGTGAAAACTCTTTTGGTCTTTACAAATGCTCTCCCTGAAAGGCTGAATGAGGCAGGGAGTCAAAAGAAAATTCACCTTCCTACCCCTGAGAAATGTCCTGCTAAGAACTGAAATAAGCTAAGAAGGTCACTTCCAGAATATTTACTTTTTTCATAAATTCACAGGCTAGATTTTTTTTTTAGATGAATGTTTTTATTTCAGTGTGAGAAATTTCCCACTAGATTTTACTTCATAGTCTAGCGATTCAAAAATCCTTAGTGAAATAGCAGACATTTTCAGACAAGTTTTGTAAATAATTTGAAACTAAATCTTTTACAGCCTTCTTTTTCTTTCCCCAAGAGCATAGCCAGCACTGTGAAATACCCTGGAAGAAATGACTGCTGAGCAGTAAGTTACAACTTTATAATGGTGTAAAAATAAAAAAACAACCCAAACAATTAATGTTATACCTGACACTTATTTATGAGTGCATAGAAACAATCTGACACCTGTAAAATCCCTTGCCAGCCTCATTTAAGCTCACTCTGTGAAAGACATGGATACTAGTCAGTTTTATTACCTGCAGTGCAGAGACCATGTATTTTAGAGCCTGTTAAATAAGGTGGGTCAGATCCGCAGACAGTGTAAAACAAACTTCTGTAGTTAATCGGACAATTTGTGGTCATAGAGGTCTCTCTGGAGTCATTGCACAACTGGTGCTGCCCCAGGGACCTCTTACATCAGGTACAACCTCCATGAGCTGCAGACAAGCCAGTCTCCTGCCTCCGATACTGCAATTCCCCACCCTGTGTCCCCAGTGGAGGTGCTGGAAGAAGAGGCCAAGCTGCTGCAAGCTCTGTTGGCCAGCCAGGCATTTCAGCCCTGCCTGGGCCTGGTTCCCAGCCCTGTCTTGCTCTCCTGAGGTCTCTTCTGGAGCCCTATGGTTCATCCCCATACATACCTGTCCCCTTGTTGCTGTACTGCTACATCCATGAAAATGGATCTTTGACTAGATCTAGCCAACAGTGGAGATATTAACATTTTTGGGGGAACTGAAAGGCAGAGACCAATGGCTGTAATGTGCTTCTCCCCACTAGGAAGTGGAGGAGGAGTTGGCTGCTGGCAGCAGGTTGTGTTAGCAAAACTCTTCAGGATGACTAAATCGCTCAAGGTAAAAGGGTGGTGAAATTTGTTTTGAGTTCCTGTCAACTGTGAAAATGCACTTATCACAGACTTCTCCCACTTCATGGAAAGAGTCTGCATCCACCCTTCCAGCAGCACTCAGTACAGCTCTCGCTCTGTCCGGCTCTGTCTCCATGAGATGGGAGTGACTAGGATGTTATGCTCCAGCTGCCCTCTCCCCTCACTGAGCTCGAATCAGAGGCAACTGGCTGCGCCTGCAGCTGGGTTCCTAACTCCCATGGAGCAATACAAGTCATGAAATCCACCACATGAGACATTATAAAAAGCACCTCTCGGCTCTTTCCCACAACTTCCAAGGTTTTATTCTCTGTTCACGGATATCTGTGCTCACATCATACTCACCCTTGAAGGTGGTGCATGCACAGCAGTGTCACAGTTGCATCTCAGGAGCTCCCCGCCCAGCTGAGCTCTTCTAAAGATGCCACAGGGAGTGTTTGGTGTGTACGCGGAATTCCCCCACCAGCATGTTAATCATGTTAATGAGCAGGCCACTTCTTGCAGTCAAAAGAGGAGACCCAGATGGTCTGCCTCTGCAAATCTGTAATTCCTAGTGACTGGAACTTCAGCCTGCAGCAAACTGAGCAGATTTGCTTTTAGTTTTCTCTAGAACAGCAGCATCAAAGGTTACAGCTCTTGTGGTGCTGGTGTCATCTAGTCATAACTTTAAATCAGAGTTTGACTCTGCATCTTCCCTCATGGATTTTATCTCTCACGTCATTCTTTCCCAGCAGTTGAGGGATAAGCAGTTACATGTCTAAACTTGCAGTCATAATTCTGTGGCCAGTTATCAGACGTGATATGTCAAGTAGCTGCATCTGATTAAAGGGACTGTGTACACGTCTCATTTTTAGCTGCAGTATTCCTCAGTCATGCTGAATGTGTGAACTCATGAGATGCTCATGTGAATTATCACCTGAACAACTAGATGTTTTTTCCAGCAGGCTCACCCAGATCTGCCTCTGCCTTTTATCCAGAAGGCTTTTTTTCCCTTGTTCCCGGTGTGAGCTCTTTCACTTAGCTTTGTCTGTATTTTAGGTACCGGCTGCAAGTATCACTGCTTTCTCCAGTGCCATGGGCATTTATCTCAGATTATTCAGTTCTGATGTGACTTTCAACTGTCCTTTTTTCCTTGCATTTATACACTCCTACCTGGTCCTGATGGTCTGAAGCATGCTGAGTTTCTGGGTTTAACTGAGTTTGAAATGCACTGACACAGTTCTGGCCTTTGGTCCTCATCCATTTGTCCGGGGCACTAGAGGTTCCAGCACCCACCAGCCTCTTCCACATCTGTGTCTGATTTTCAAGTGATGCACCAGTTGTCAGCAGCATCCTGGGAGGGCTGATGTGTGTTTGCAAAGCTTCTCTTGGCAAAGGGACAGGGCTCTTGCAATTGCAGCCAAATAACACGGACCTCCCAACAATACAAATATGTTACTTTTTTCACCTCTGGACTCTGACGGAGGTGAGGAGGATGACTTTGGCTGCAGCACACTACCGGAATTTGATGAGTGTCAGCCATCCAATGGCTGTGGGGTGTGGGTGCATCCCCACCCCTTCTCCTGCGAGCGCAGCCTGATAGGCCATGGAACCATGGCATGGTTTGTGTCATATTAGTCACTGGTATTTGAATATTGAAATGCACAAAGCCTGCCAAGACCTTAACTCTTCAGACATATTTTTCGCATCACTACTGAAACCACTTCTAGTGAACAAAGTGTGAGACCTCCATGGGTTCGCTTAACATCATGGTGGCAGGGTGATCTCTGGAAGAAGCAGCTGCTGCCTGATGTGTCCCTGGCATGCTGGCCATCTCACCTCGCACAGCACAGTCGGCACCCCTTGCTCAGAGCCATGGCTTCTGCTTTCCTAGGAGGCACTTCAGCAGCATGTATTGAGTTGGGGCTTCTCAGGAAATATTTCAGTAGCAGGTAGTGTGTCAAGGCTTCTCAGGAAATATTTTTGCATTGCTTCATGGCCCAACTAATTGCTTAAGTCCCCCTCCCTCCACCGCTCACATGCATTTTAACTTCTGCCCCATCCCTCTTGCCAATTTTCCTCAGGCTCCTTATGCAGAGCAGGATGTTGTGTGCTACAGCATGGCCCCCACTCCCTCCCACCCTCCAGCAGACCTCTCCCCTTCCCCAGCTCCCCCTGTAAGAGGTGGCAGTGGCATTTGGGCCATGGTGCCCCTGATGGAGCAGCTGACCCCGCAGCTGGGCAGAGAGGCAGACACATGGCAACCCTCTCATTCCTGCTTGTCTCCAGCAATACTCCATCTTCTTGTTTTTCTTCACAATTTGTTGCACCAAAGGGCTCAGTTTTGGCACAGACCTCAGGAGACAGATGGCCATGTCTGGGGTTTGTGATGTGGAGGAGGCATGGCATGGGTGTCCTTCAGGACTCTACTGCTGCTGGAAAACTGGAGACAGGGCAAGGACTCACCTGTGGGCCATGTCATTTCAATGATGTATTACTTCATACAGTGCAATCCCTGGCATAGATTTGTCCTGGCCAAGTAGCACTCTCCCTGCCAAGGCCCAGACTTGAGCTGGGGAGAGTGGGATTGATAAGGCCACCCATTTTTGGGGATGGGAGAGAACCTCACCATATGGACAGGAGCTGTGCTGAAGCACCCATACCCAAGCCAGAAAGCAGACCCAAGCCTATTTTATTTACAAGTAGCAACAGAGGCATCCCCAGCTTCCCATCCAATGCCTGTCTGTGTGTCCAGCATGGATGCAGTGCCTTGTGCAGGTCTGCCCCTTCCCAGTGCCAAGCTCCCCCCAAAACCTCACTCCTGGAGACTGTTGCAGCACTGGCTAACGCTCAAGGCATCTGATCCTCCCTGGCGTCACCTGCCCTGTTCCTGATAAGTGTTGCCAAACTTCAGCTATTTTAAGCTAAAACTGTCCTCTGGATATCTCACCTGTATTTGAGATGTAGCCAGGACTAGTGGAATGGGTTAGCCATTTCCAGGAGGAGGCTTGGGCTAGGCACTGGTGTGCTCACCCTGGGAAGAGCAGATGGTTTTATCACCTTTCTCTTGAGATGTCTTCACATTGCTGCTGAAGCTTGGCATGAGACATGGCCCTCCTGGTGCCTGTGAAAATGCACCGAATCCCAGCCAGGTTACAAGCTGTTTAAAAGCATCCTGGTATCTACACAGCGGACCTGAGTTTCTGTGGGAACATTGTGTTACTAATGGCTCATCAGGCTTCTGGGAACCAGCAACTGCCAAGTGCAGGCTTTTTTGCAGCAGGGACATTTTGAAAACCACTATCCCATGCATATTCTCTGGTTAGTGGTAAATTGCAAGCTCCTGTGGCCACTTTTTCTACAGTTGGGCATTTTTTAGAATCTCCTCCCTCCCTCCCTCCCTCTTTTTCCCTCCCTCCCTTCTGTGAAACTAATAGGGAGTTAATTATATGTTTGACATCAAATTGAGTCAGCCAGTGGCTTCACAGCTCAGCAGGGGATGACATGCAGATAAACAGCCAGACACACAGACACACATGCCCACACTCGTATGCACACACATTGACACATGACTGCATACACCATTTCTCTTAGAAACCCGGACCTACAGCAATGATGGATCCACTGTGGTTTTGGCCAGTTGTGCACATTTGTCCAAGGCAGTGACTCTTGGCCAGGCTGGCAAGATGTCACCCAAGGAAAAAAACCCTTAAAAAACCCCAACAATTTCCTTAGAAATTTTTCTTCAAAGACTACTGTGGTGACAACACAAAGTACACTACTCAAAAGTAAGGAAGTAGAGAAGCTATTTGGCTCAATGGAGGAGGCACTCATGCCACCAGACCCCTGCTCAAGCAACCCCTACATGGAAAGGCGCTTTTGGCTTGACCCGAGATTGTGTGAACACTTACTGCGTGTCCATGCCAAGGCCCTCACCCTGACACTGCCCACCTCACAGGCACTTTTTGTGCCTGTTTTGAAATCCATAGCAATACTGCTTTGTTTTGATACAAGAAATTATTTATGAGAATAATTGTACTGCTCTCTGTGGGGCACATCTGTATTCAGGTCTGGAGCACCACAGGCAAGCCTAGAGGAAAGGCAACCCTGAGTTCAGAGCAGGATTCAATTAGGGAACTATAAATAGAACACAGGACTACACACCAGGAATAGATGAATGATCAATTGCAGTATATGGGCATACTCCACATCTGCACTGGCTTCAGCTGGGGTCCTGTGCAAAGTGGCACAGGGCATCATTGAAAAGGGGCCTCTAATGTATGCAAGTGAGAGAAGTAGGGGAGCCTGACCTTCACAGCCACCTAAATTTTGGTAGATGATGCACAAATAAGGAAAGTTGATTTTTCTATCATGCTGATAATCTCATGCATAGGAGAAAAGAGTCTGTTCCCTGCAGAGGCTGCTTGCTGCTATGGCAAAAGATGACAGCTTGAATCTCTTTGGGAAAAGCAAAGATGTAACAGGCACAAGATATTCAAGGTAGCTTTTGCGGCACAACACAGCAGTTATAAGATTCAGGTTTATTTTGATAGTTGCACTCCTGTAGGACTGATTGCAGGCAATAATCACGGTTTGGCTCTCAAAAGAGAACACAGATAATGACAGAACCTGCACTACGTAGGTACAAGGGGAGGTGACTTGGTCCTCAGCAGCTGCCTGCCTGCCTGTTCAGGGTTAGTGGCTGTGTCCAGAGACCTGCGAACTCCCGGGTTTCTTAGCCCATAGAAATTAAACAGCTTGCAAGAGCAAGGAAGAAAGTGAAGGATGGAAAGCACTTTCAAGTAGTTCTTCACTGCTTTGGTCTCACAAGAACCATGCAGAAAAGGCTCAGCCAGCTCTATGCAGAAAAGGCTCAGCCAGCTTCACAACCATTGGATGGACATCTGTTGTGGTTTAACTCCAGCTGGCAGCTAAGCACCACACACCCACTCACTCACTTCCTCTCTGTGGGATAGGGGAGAAATCTGGAAGGGTAAAAGCAACAAAACATGTGGATTGAGATAATTACAGTGTAAAGCAAAAGCCCCATGTGCAAGCAAAGCAAAACAAGGCATTCATTCCCCACTCCCCATGGGCAGGGAGGTGTTCAGTCACCCCCCCGGAAATCAGGGCTCTAGCACATGTAATGGTGACTTGGGAAGTCAAATGCCATCACTCCAAATGTCACCTTCCTCATCCCCCAGATTTATATGCTGAGCATGATGCATTATGGTATGGGATATCCCTGTGGTCAGTTGGAGTCAGCACCAGTACCAACTGCCAAAGCAGTGAGAAGTGTCCAAAACTGTCTGCATCGAGCTCAACCAGGAGCTGATGTCAACATGGCCTATTGAGACACAAGTCCAAACACTTTAGGGAGATCTGAAATGTGGATCAAGCAACAGCTTAAGCAAGAGAGCACTGCAACAACAAATATACAGAATCCACACACAGATGTTATTTTTCTCAAGAACGAATCAAAGATCCTTACTCTGCCAGTACAGTGTGACAGGGCTAGTTACTTTCAGAACAGGGGTTGGAGGTGCTCCTGCTGCAGGAGGAGTTTGGCCTGACATAGCAAGGTGCAGAGGATCCAATTTTACTCTGAGCCAAGTCGACCTACAGAGTGAGGTCTTTGTGCCTGGTCTGTCTTTAGCTGTTGCTGACTTCATTCAAGGGTACGAGCACAGGGCACTTGTGCAAGCTGTCCCTGCTGATGCACTTGCACATTTAGAAGGCAGTGGAGCAAAACACGCTTGAGTCATAGGTGAACACACTTGATGCAGGAGACACTCACATATTTCACTATATGTAGATCAGCCTAGATCTTCTGAAAAAAACAAAACAAGCAAAAAATGAAGGAGGACAGAGAAGGCATTTTCTTTCATAAGGCTGTTAAAGAGTAGACAGAAATTAAAAGGGCAAAGAAAATATTAACACTTACTTTGCACCTCTGGCTGCATTTGTGTATGTCCACTTTATTCAGAATTGGAAATCTCCTAAATCTGGTAAAGTAATGGAAAATGCATGTAGTTTCAGCCTGGGCTGTCTGTTGGAAGAACCTGTTGAAATAATTTCTCAAGGTCTGGCTCAGGGATATTCTGGGGAGGTAGAGGTTATAACCTTATTGCTTTCTAAGTGAAAAGGGAGTGATTTAATGCCTGGATTGGAACAGGCTCTTTTATAGAGAAATAAAAATGCTGATCCCAATTTTGAAGTTCACCTCCAAAGGGAATCTGGAAACAAATTTCTGAAAGAAGCAAAGCAGTGGTTTATGGACACATTACATGTTCAAGAATGCTGAATACTTCTCCTACTTCCTAATCAAAAGTAAACTGGGAGAGCAAGAAAAAGAGATTCACTCAGAAAGCAAGCAGAGGCATGGGATGCAGCATCTCCAGTATCATTCTTCACTGGGGCTACAATGGCATATGCAGAGGACTCAGAGCAGGACAGACCTGTGGGGTCTCTCTTACATCCTCTGAGCTGCTCCTCTGATGAACCCTTTTCCCTCCCCATCCTGCCACCCAGCTCCATCTTTCAGAAGTGGAGTCTGCCTCCGAAGTCCCTAGAAGAAAGCCCAACAAATGAGGCTGCAGTTCCTGCATTTCTCTCTGAGTTGCCTAGGCCTCGAGGAAAGAGTGCTTTCTGCGAGATCTCAGCTGGCTGGGGCTTCACTTAGCAAAATCACAACCTGGAACTGCAAACTGCAATTCTCAGACAGATCGTGGGGCCTTCAGCTTTAGAAGCAGTAAAAGATGTAAGTGTTAATTTGTAGTTAAGGACTATTTATCTGGAACAGCACTAGAGGGTGGCTTGGCCTTTCCTGTAGCACAGCAGTTGGAACTGCCAACAGAAAGAGGCATTAAAAGTTATTAAAAAGGTCTGAAACAAGCTCATTAAAATACTAGGAAAACTTCACAGTTTGGCTTCATACCACAGAACGAATATATGAGAACTTGACTGGGCTTGTCTGCCTCCCTAACAGACTGTCTTGACTTTATACTTATGAAAAAAATCACCTGGCGCCTGATGCCGTGTTAAAAAGCCCCTACCATGTCAGGTACTGTTGTAATTTGCCCTGGAAAAGCATCTGAAGCAAAGGAATGCATGAACATAATTTCAGAGCTCAAACAGGGGAACTACTGGTTGTTATACAAATCAGTGAATACAGATGGCATTTTATTTATTTTAACCCTCAGCCCAAAGTTTCAGTGGCTGGTAACTCTGCCACTCCACTCTGGTTCATCTCACCTCTGGATGGACAGATGTTGCAGCGAGTGCTCCCAGAGCAGGTTCTGTCGATACCACATTTTCTGGTGGCCTGGCCATATCTGGAACCATTTCAAGGAAAATCTAGCCCTGTATTTGACCTCATTGTTCTATTTACTCACCACACTAATTAGGCTGTGCAGAGGGAAGGCCAACAAGACAGGTAGGATGGACTATTTGCATAGCTGCAAGCGGCTTCTATCTGATTGAATGGAGTGGATTGAACTATAGGTGGATTGTGGGTCAAGAGATTGAGTTTCACATTCGTGGATGCCCTCTCCAGAGCCAGTGCTTTCATTAGCCACTCCACAGCACTCTGTGTTGGCTGCTAGGTCATGAACTGAGGGCTGGATCCCAAACTGCTGAGGATCAGGATCACTGTGGTTCTGTATCTGTGTGGCACCACAGGAACAAACTCTGCAGTGCTTTAGTAAAGGCTTCCCACTATCTAGCTCAGCCTATGGTCTGCCTGAAATCATGAGCCCCGGCGGCATTAAGAGACTCTGATTTTTCAACAGCTGAAGCCATCTCTGATCTAGTATTTAGTTCTAATGTAAAAATTAAAAGATATATGAAGCACCAGCTTGGGATTCTTGTCTCTCCTACCCCAACTGTTTCTCTGGGATGCCAAGCATTTGGCTAACATTTCACTATCACATCTGGGATTATCCTGCTTCATGTTTATCCTGCACTCTTCAAAGTGTAATGATTGTCTTGGGACCAGGACATAGTATTGAATTTTTCCAACTATTGTAGCCTCTATGAGTGGAAGGTGTTGGACTTGGTGGCCTTTGGCCTTTTCCCTAGATGAGCTCTTAGAGTTTTTGAAACATAATATAGGAAGCTTTGTGACTTTTTTATGGTAGGGCTTATTCTGCCAAGGAAGTTAACTAGTTAGCACTTTTTCTTTTGTCTAGACTGTATTAAGAGTGTGTGATTACACAGCACTTCTTCAGCAGTGGATTGCTATTCCCAGCCATGCCTCCTTTGGGAGACTGCTGTGGATTTGAGCTGCATGTCCCCTATCCTGCAATATCCCAAGGCAGGGCTATGTGGAGGCACAGGGTAAGTTCAGAACAGGCAGGCTGTGCAGAGGTCACTGGGTTCCATGGGATCCATGAAGTACCATGTGTAAGGAGGACTGGAGGAAAGGCTTTTCAGCCTCCCCACCCATGCCCTCTGCCCAAACTGACTTCCGCTTGGGGAGTATCACAGAGCTGAACTGCAAGAACATCGCTTAGTTTGGGTTACTGAACCCAAAATCTCAGTGCAGGAAGCACACATTAGCATCCTTGTATGGCAGTGGCAGCTTTTAGGGCAGTCCTACCTTTAAACACCACCACAGTCCTCTGCACCCTGGAGCACACAGTATCAGATACAACTGGTTCCCAGGACCTCATAAAGAGGAGAGATTCCTGGCAAAACCAAGAGCAGAGCAGAATCCAGCTTCTGCAGACCCATTCACCCTGTCTTCTTTCTTCACAGGAAGCTCACTGAAAGACTTTTTGATAGGAAAAGGTCGCTGCTGAAGGGAAGGAAAGGAGCCCACACAGTGGAAGGTATGCACAAATCTCCTTCTATAACTTCTCTATTATCAGTAAAGAGCAAAGAAATAGCAGATGTATATCTGATGTGTTTACATGAAAGCTGCAGTATTTACTGATGCTTTTAAGGTCATATTTTACTTCAGCCAAGCATCAAAAAAAAAAAGTAGAGAATATCTTGCAGTTAGTTAGCTAAACACCTTTTTCAGCCTTTGGATTGGGTAAGACAGATACTCACAATAAACTTTATCTGGGGGACAGTTCAAGGAAATGGCAAGAGAGTCCAAAATCCACTACCTCAAGGTCACTCATCCACTCAAGGAGTCTAGGCTGGCTCAGCAGTGACCATAAATCATCACATTTAACCCTGATTCAGTGGCCTATGTAGAACATGAGTGAGTCTGCGCACAGCTCCTGCGGGAGGAGCATCCTATCATACTGGCCAGCTACAGAGGCTTCTGTGAAGAGACTCAGACTCCACTGGACATGGAAAGATAATTTTCCACCTAATCACTGGGAGTTCTAGTCAAACCATGTATCTATACAGGAGTGTAGCCAAATCTGTCACCTAAGCCCATTTTGATGGAGATATAAATCCAAGAAACTGCAGTCTACAAACACAGCCAGGACAGACTTCAGGTGCTTCTGCCATCGCACCAAGTCCTAGCAGAAGACATAAAGTCATGGCATTACCTCTTGGCATCCTAACAGCTTTCTGGGAGCTATGTGGGCACCATCACTATGGTATCCCAATACATCTCAGTGACCCATGAGACACAGCAAAAGTGAATTGCCTGTTTTCTTGACAATCTATGATGCAGACAAAAAATCATGGGTCTCTTGAATGGAAGTTTACTATCCTACGCACCAAGACACCCTTCCTAGCAATGCACTTTCAGCTTTAGTAGTTAAAGCTTCCCACTTGTTTGTTGGGGTGCCAACGAATTGCATGTTGTTCCCACAGTCAGCTCTGAGGTGTATGGCTCTGGTTGGTGCGAGAGACAGGGTACTAATTAAGTGGTTCCGTTCTGATCCAGTAGTTGTCCTATTCTGGCTACTTGAAGCCTCCATGGAAAAATTAGGAGAAAAGAGAGACAGTTCCTTTTAGTGTGTTAGAATGGAATGTCTGAAGCCATTTTGCATTGTTGCATCCCTATTATCATACTAGACTGTCTGCAATATACAAAAACTGGTGTAGTGTGAGCTAGAGCAAAGCCTATTGGGAGGTACTAACACAAAACCAGAAACCTCCTACACTAAATGAAACAAGCGCTGTGCATGTGCTAAGGCCTCTGCGAGAGAGACTGCCCATAAATATTCTCTGCAGTCTGAGTAGGAGTTGTGTGGAGGCAGCCTGAAGACCTTCAGCAGCAAAAAAATTAGATAAATGGGCATTTATTCGGCTGAGCTTCTGGGGAGAAGCATTTTAATATGCGCTAGAAGAAAGTGGAAATTGAAGCTATCAAGCTGTGTCATGATGGACTTAAATAACAAAGGCCCGAGCTGCCTTGTATAGCTCCTGTCCCATGAGGATGGTTTTAGAAGGGTGAGAAAGTGTCTCTCACCGTATCTTTTCTCTCTTCATCTGGCAGCTTTCTGTGTTTCTTTGCTAAAATCTCATAGAAAGATGTCACAAATTTACTGTGTGTAGCAAACTTCCATTATCTGGAAATGCCCTTCCCAGCTGAGAGTCTCCATAAAGTATTGGAAAAATAATTAAGCTATGTAAAAAATATTCTCAGGGCTGATCCCAGCCTGCCATTCTCGGGGGAGCACAAGTAGTTCTGCTGCGTGCACACCCAGGCGAGTGCATGCGCGCTCACCCCGATGCACGTGCGTGATAAGCGGTGCTGGTGCCACCTTCTCGTCCAAGCCTGCTCCACGCTTCCTCCCACATGGCTCTGCTCCCCTACGGCCCTGCCAGATGCTGCCTCTTTGGGCTGAAATTTTTCTGTGCTGCCTCAGGCAGTTTTGTTCACTTTTCTACTTATCTGGAGCTTATAGTTTCAGCCAAAAAGTTCAAGAGATACCAAGAAAGACAGAAGGAGTAGGAAAAAAAGCTGTTTACCTTAATTTTTCTGAAATTTGGTAAATGTGAAGAATTTTTTAATGTGGTTTATGGAAAGGTGGCTTCTTCCCTTTCTTCTTTTTCCCTCCCACTAATACCAAATCCTGAAGTTTCCAATACTTTGCCAGAGCCAGAAAACATGTGCTTTTCTCTAATTTTTCTTAAAGATAGTCCAAGAAACAACTTTAACAAATTTCTTTTTAAAAAACATACAAAAGCCAACATCTAGGATAAAACATTTCAAATAAAAAGCCATATATTTGGCAAGGGATAGCTAACCAAAAATTGTACTATTAGGAAGAAATTTCAGACATCTCCTAGACCTTTCCCACAAAAGGACAGACCAATAGAAGGCCCATCTACATTAGAATAAGGATTGAATATACATAAGCTGTTTAAATCTATTACATGAATTTAATTTATTAATTGTAGAAGCTCTATACCTTCAGCAGATCTTGAAGTTCATGAACATTAAATTTGAGTTCATCTCACAAGGACAAGTGTCTGGTTACATTTCGTCTTTTTTTGGCACAGCATAGAGAAGGCCAGGTGCTCACAGAAGTGTGTCTGGTAGCTGGACCAGAGCAATGGGAATATTCCCATTTATGTGGAATTGGTTGGGAAAACTGATGTCAGCTCTGGGAAAAAAAAAAATCTCTGTGTGTGCTACAAGTTGTCTATCTACAGCTATAGCTTGCTATGCTGACACAATTAAATTGCCAAGTATGGGTGCAGCCTAATCAGGCTCCTTAAATAAAACAATGGAGCATTTTTTAGGTGCTGGTGTAATCATGTGTCACAGACTTGTGGATTTGAGAGGTTCACTTGAAAGCTGGGTCTTACTAATACCTGCAAGGATATAGTCATGCAGGATTTCTCCTACCCTGGTCTTTGGACACTGATTTCCATAACTCTTCTTGATGTGATGGATCATATGCTGTCCTGATGTCACAAATGACATCACTAAGGAAGTACAGGAATGTCCTCCTGGGCATCATTGTACTAATGTCCATAATTTCACTTCAACAACAACTTCCCTGTGGTCTCTCCAGAAGTGGAAGCAGGATCATGTTTGAAACTATAATGTCATATGGTGTAGATATGTAAAATTAGTGTATCTGCATTTGAGCCTAGACACCTGCGTGTTCCAGGCCAGGTTGGATGGGCCTTTGGACAACCTGGTCTAGTGAAAGATGACCCTGCCCAAGGCAGGGGAGTTTGACTAGATGATCCTGTGCAAACCATTCTGTGATTCTATAATTCCATGATTTCCTCCCCACCCCTGCACTCATTTTAGATGCCTATACATATAAATATATGTGCAGGCACATGTATGTGCACAAAGATACACACATTCAGTGGCCAAAATGAGACTTCAGAAGCACCAGCATGAACACCAATGTGTGGTATGACAAAAAACACACAACATGTTCTTTTCCCTTTTTATTTAATGCACTGTTACTTCTGGTCTAGCATCTTAGTGTCTCCTGGGCCATTCTCAGCCTTGCATACAGACATACGTATATGGGTATATGTACCCAGGAAACAGCACTGGGTGAAGACTGGATAAAATTTATGAATCAATGACAGAAACTGCATCATTTCCTCCTTGTTGTTGTGATAATCCCAGGGACTTGGGTGTTTCAGGAAGAGAGGAATATTTCTCAAATCTGTGCAAGGACAGCTGTAAGCTTTGATTGAGTGCTTGAAATTTCACATCTGCAGAAATAACAGCAACTCACAAAGTACTAGAAGATGAATGGCAGGAAGGCACCTCTGCCCTGAGCCCCGTTGTCAGTTATTGTAGGTAAATACATAATACAACATAAATGAATCAATCACTATTTAAAAAATGTTAGGCTGCTTACCCCATATTGTTAGAAAGCAAACACCACATCTGCTGTCTGGATTCATCTGCGGTCAGCTCTCTATTTTATCTTTGGTCTTACTTTACGTCTTTCCAAACTGTGAAATATCCAGACCCTCTGATGGACAGCACATTCTCCTTCACCTCATACCGCTAGGTTAAACAAGCCTGTCACGAATCTCCTCTGATTCTCCACCCTCTGCTCATTTGTGATGTCTTTCTCTGCATCTTCAACAAATCCCTTGGGAATGTAGGTGAACACAGCTTTCCAAATGACATTTAAAAGAGCCCTGAACCAGGGCATTTAAACCTGCCCTTGCTTTGCTGGTCAGCCTTATGTTTTATACGCACTAGAACTATGTTTCCCATATATCAGTGGCTCTTACTCATGCTGTGACTGACTAATACAGCACGATGCAGCTCATGCACCACCTCTGGTGAGGCACACTCTCCTCCCCATGGTAAATGGCTGTATTCATAGCAAATGGTGCCCAAGAGAGGAACATCTTCACCATTACAGCACCTCACTCACAGCCCATAGCCATTGCTCCACTACTGCATTTCACTTCATTTCTGTTATCACCCTCCCCTGCTCAAACCAACAGGATCTTTGTGGGCAGCATCTCATACACTCCATTACTGACAGGACTCAGCATGGTGTCATCAGGTAATGTTACTGTCTCCTTTTGACTTCTGGGAATAAAACATTAAATACGGTCATCCATTTCAAGTCTAGTCCTGGAGGTATTCCACCAGTAATTGTTTCTGGCATGTTTGTTCTCATTCAGTCATAATCCACCATGATCTTCCTGTTTGTCAGTGCTTTCCTTATCTTGAAATTCATGTTTCTCCAATATAACAAAGAAGTTATTTGTTTTATTTCAACATTTTAGTGCAAACTGTATTTGTGTAGCCTGAAAAGGTCAGTTATCTTATAAAAGAAAGGCACCATGTTAATTTGACGTGATCTACCTTGAACAAATTCATGTATTTCATTCCATTTCCGGTTATCTCTTGTCTCCTTCCTTCAGCATAGTTTTTGCGTCCTGATGGTTGACATATCTAATGCATGACAAGGAGGGGAAAAAAGACAAGAGAGTTGGTGCCCAGTTCCTGTCTGTACTCTGTTCTGCGTCTCTGATATTGCAGTTGCTAAAGTCCATGTAGGCAGCCTAAAACATAAAGAACGAAACAAGAAGGGAAGTCATCAGCTCTCCCATGAAGCTTTCCCATGGAGCATGGCCTGTGCAACCTTCCTGAAAGAACCTGTTGCCTCATGAAACTCAGAGCCCGAGGGGCTTAGTCAAATATCTTAGATAGAAATGAAACAGTAGCAAGTAGTAAAAGATAATTAAAAGTATTATCTTCCTTTATAATCCATAAACTCTTCTCTAGCTGGGCTAGGAGGACATGAACTCCTGGGCTGAAGAGTTCTCGATTAGGTGCACAATGTAGATTTAACAGCATTCTCTGTACTGTTTGGCCACCATCCCAGAGCAGGTATCACAGCAGATGAAGCCTTGCTCCTCGACACCCGGGGTCACAGCTACATCTTCACTGTAAGCTCCACAGTGCATCTCCATTGCAGAGACACACCATTTCTGGGAAGCACAGGGGTATGTGGATACAGTTTGCTTTCTACACACTGCATTTGGAAGTAGACAGTATGGGAAAGCTCTTGTGTGCATTCCATGCCCAGCAAGAATGACCCCGGCTGGAACAGCTGTTGGGGTAGGTGATCAGAAAAGCTCTGTATCAACTTGTTGGAATGCTTCAGGAAAGTATGGTGTCTATCAATTAGGACACGGAGGTAGATGAACTGTAGACATGGAGCAGGGTTTAAGGCTCTGCAGCTTCCTGTGAGTGTCTTGCTTGTGAAAATGCACCTGGCAGGTGCACCACATGTGTGGCCAGCTCTGCACAGCGGTACAGCATCGGTGCAGGACTCAGGCCAGGGAGGCCCTCCCCGCTCTGCCCCTCTGCACACAGGTATGTGTCACAACCCAGCAGCACAGGGAGCTGCCAAGATGGCAAGTGCCAGTGGTTACCCCACCACCAGCATCCACCATGCTGGAGAAGGCTGGGGTTGGGTGCTTCAGGAAGGGCTGCAGCGCAGACAGACAAAGCCCTCCAGCTGGGTAGCAATTATCAAAATCTATGTTCCAAACTGACCCAAAAGTGCAGAGGTGGGCCCAGCCTCCCAGGGAGACTTTCCCAGAGGAGTGGGAAAGGGGAATAAGGGAGAAGACAACTACAGTCCTGTTAAGCATGTCCGACCCTAGGCTCCTCTGTGTGTGCAGTCGGCTGAGCACTGAGCGCTGCCTCAGGCACTTCTCCCTCGCTGCCTGGCACAGTGGTGCCAGCCTCTCCTCCCGTTCCCACATACCCAGCTCTCCCACCAACAATTTGGAGAAAGGGTGATGGGCCTGCTTCCAGGCACCTCCTGGCTGCTGCTGTAGCCAGGTCCCCTCCAGGAATCAGGCCCCCAGGAGCAGTGCAGTGGCATCCTTTCACCCCACATGTTGTACCTTTCTTAGTCTCAAGCCATTGCCTATGTTCGGCAGATCATAATGCCTGGGAAGGCATCCTCAGAGGCCTACAGCAGAACCCAATGGGCCTGGGAAGGGCAGTTTAAGACCGATCAGTCCTTCAAAACCACTCCACATGTATTTAACCAGCTGCTGTTTCCTAAACTGACAGGGCTTTCTGTGAGTGCAAACTTTTCTAGCATTCAGTGAACATCAACAGTAATGAGAACAAATAAAAAAAAATTAATTCACTTCATCTTGTTATGAGCTTGAATTTTACAACTGACTATCACAAAACAGAGTAGAACCTTTTAGCACTTTTGGCACTGTATTATCTATAAAACCTTTTATTTAGAAAGAAAGCTTAAAGCATATTGAGAAGAGAGCATTTTCCTTCCTGCTGTGAAATTAATGTACTTCACTCCCTCATGGTGAAGTGGTAGAGAAATATAAAAGTGATTTTTGCCCAAATACTGATTTCTCTGTTGCACTTTGTTAAATAGAGCTGATACATCACTCCTGGTGCTCTCTTCAGATAATGTCAAACGATAATGAGGCAGAACATGCAGACTTCAAATAAAGCAGGACAATAATAAAACAATTGTCTCTGAGTTTCTTTAACAACATTTATTGCTAAACAACTGCAGTGAAATCAACCTCATCTTACCAGCTTTTAAATGAAACAACGAACAAACAGTCCCAAAACTGTTGACATTTTGACTATGACTTTTAAAACACATTCATCTCTGTAAAGGTTAATCTAAAATATCTTGAGAGCTCCCTCACTTTATTTCAATTTATTCTAGTCCCTCGTGACCATGACACAGTCACTCCATATAAACTATGCCTCCTAGGTGCTAGATTTGAAGAGGATCTTGCCTCAGAAGACACTGCGTATGGTGGCAAGGGACAACTCTGTTTTTCTTGACATTTTCATAGCTTGGCAGTTCAGAGAAAAAAGACCTCTCTAAACAGCTTGTTAATATGCTGGGAATGACCTTGCAAAGAGAAAAGAAGATGAGACTAAAGTTCTCACAAAACTCATACTTATGTATGTCAGCTTGGGTAGACTGAAAAAGATGGAACACCGTGTGGAGTGTCCAAAGTCCCAGCCCACCTGCCTCTGACTTTGCCTAAGCAAACTATCAAGCTGCCTACCAACCTGTATAAGAAAGTATTTTATGGGCAGATCTTCTTTACCTCTCTACTTTGCAAGAAGGCTGGTATCCCATGACAGACACCCTGGAGGCTGGGCTCCAACGATGGCCTTCATTCCAGTTGATTATCCCTGGTCTATACTGACCACAGCAATAGGAGTTTCTGCCAGTACAGGATTTGGTGGCAAGGAACAAATAATGTTTTGATTTAAAAAGATTGAAAAATGGAATCCAGCATGTGGAGAAAAGGCTTTGGAGAAGACAACATGTTTGTGGATTGAAGCCAGTCAGATCCCTCTGTCTTGCTATCACTGTTTGAGTAGAGAACATTCCCTTACCAGAATATATCCTGTCCCTGAGAACTTAATACAGATGAAAACTTCAGACATCAGATTTTCAGATGGTATAGATTGGTATAATTTCATTAGCTGAACCAGCTAGTCTCTAATCTCTGGTTGTTGCAAGCTACATTTGGGATATGTCTTTTCCTACACTTTGCTGGATGAACTATCATCCTTCTGTCTGTCCATCATTATATTATGCTAGCCACAGCACATTTTTTCCCCCTAAACATGATTTTCTATCTGACCACAGAAGAAAGAGTTGGCAGAAGCCTCAGGAAATCATCTGGTCCGTCATCTACCCTGCAGCAGAATTAGCCGTACTTGCACTGTAGACTTGTTCTGTATCTTCATATATCACAGCCTGTGGATATTCTTAGGAGGTTTGTTTATACTGACTGGGAAATTTCAACCATAGAAAGACAAAGAACAGAGGGAATCTGAAGCCTTGCAGGTGCAGAGCAGGTTTAGAGGCAGCTGTTCACCAAGATCCCACATTGATGTTAGAGTGGGATTAAGGCTGGGAAGTAGCAAGGAACTCAAACTGCCCACAGGGATTCACCAGCAGCACTTTTTCACATGTGCACAGGCAAGGGTAGCAAACTGGTTCTGCTTGCTGCTGTCAGTGACATTCTGAAACCTTGGCAGAAGTGGAAGATATCCTTTGTGCTTGGGGCAAAGGATTATTTGGGTTCAGCTGATGTGCATGGACTAAGAACTTGACAGTAGTCTGAAGCTGTGGGCCCCTGTACCCTCCACATGGGAGTTTAATGATCATTCTCCATTCTTCTGCATTCTGTAAATTGTTTGTTACTTCTGCTATCACATGACTGTCACTTAATTCTCTCCAGACCTGTTTTTTTTTTTTTTTTTAATGTATCTCTGTGTTCCTGATGGATTCCTCCAATGACTTATCAAGCACAAAACTAGCCAGAAGACTGAGATTTACAAAAGACCATTTCTTCAAGTAAAACCCATGAAACTGAAATACTGAATGCAAAGAGTCCTCCAGGCAGAGTGTTCTATGCAGAAGAAAATAATTGCCATTTTTCATTTGTTCTACCAACTTTTTTGTCTCATGCTCACTCATAGTTTGTACTCCTAAACCAATACCAAGACACTGCAACATGTATCCTGACTTTGCAGTAACACACTCACATTTGAAAAATAGAATCCAGTATGCTGACTGCAGTGATGACAAACAAGTCCTCCTTGCCACTAAAACCACCACTACACCATTATTAATTTACTCTAAATTAAGCAAATCACCCTCCAGTAACTTCTAGCTTAATCTAATCTTGCTTGCATTTTAACACCCAACTAAAAAGACAGATAAGCATAATAAATCAACGAATTTGCAGCAGCACCAAACACATGAACACATCCACAAATCTGTATTGGGAATAACACCAGACAGAAGTTCTCAAGAAGATGATGTTATCTGTCATTTCTGTTGGACCCGCCCTGTAACGTAAATCAGAATAGAACGTGCATGGACTTGGGCATTGTCCAACACATGCAAGGGCACAACACATAACCAAAAAATTATAGTCATATTTTTCTGGAGCATCCACACGGAAATGGTACTGTGTGTTTTTCACAGCCCTTAGGGTTTGGTAGAGATATTTCTATGGAATTGCTATCCTTCAGGATTTCTTCAGCCCAAAGACGGACATAGCTAGTAAGATGCAGTCTACTGAGCTCACTGAGGTCCTGGATCTGGGAGTTTGTATGAGTATGTCTATGCTTGTGTGTGGAAGGGGAAGGTAAATAAAGTCATAAAACAATATAATGTCTCAAGATATTAATTATTTTTTTCAACAATTACACAAAGTCTACACTTTTAATTACAATTGAATTAAACTAGCTCTAGACCTCTGACCCATCTCAGGAAAGACCATCATTATCTTCTGATGGAATAATGTCAGAACAGACAGGGGGTTACTGTTCTCCAAGGGGTCAGTTGGAAGCTGAAGATGTCAGCTGAACCACCACTATGTATTACTTGGAAAGCAGCATCCTCCTCTCTTGGTGCTGTAGAAATACAATGAGAATTACCATAGCAGCTCATAAAAAGCTTCAGGGCACAACTTGAGTGCCAGGCCCCTGTTCCTACTATGTGACACACACCCCTGTAAGAGGGGTGATGCACTGATCCCACACACTGAGCAAGGATTACACAGCACAGCCTAAGATCCTGACCCTCTCCTCTTTCCTGCTCTTCTTTGTCCTCTTGAAATCCAGAGTCTTCTCCTAAAGGAGACACTTGGCTGAGCTAAGCATAACTTTTCACAGAAGGAAGCCAAAGGAGAAGGCAGAGGTGACCATCACCCTGTTACATGATAATTTAGTGACTGGAAAGCACTTGCCCACAAAATAAGAGACTACCTCTCCGTTCCCCTGCCTCAGGATGATCATAACCCAGGCTTTCCTCCACCCACCTATATATACCCTCAGGCTTTCTCTCTTCCTGCTCCAGATCTGCCTTCCTGTCTAGGCCCAGCACTGCTTTTGCCACCCTCAATCCTGGTGGTTAGAGAATACAAATCATAATTGTGGGTTTGAATGCCTTCAGGCTGAGAAGAGCATTGGATCCAGGTGCTTCCCAACACTATTCAAGAATGTCAGCCATTATGCTTATTGCCAGTGCCAAGTAGAAGTGCCACCAATAAGGGCTATTTCTTAATGATGGCCGCTATGGTGCTTTGTAGGGAACTCAGAGATATGTGTGCAGGCAAAAACAGGCTGTAAACTCGGGGATTTCAGGTTTCTCCATGCTAAAATTCTAGATGTTGACCGAGTTTTTATGTGCCTACTTTCTCAGTGCATTTCCTTCATTTCTTGCATGCCTAAGGAATATAGGAATAGGGATTTAGGCTGTGCTAAAGAGAATGCATTTTGATTGCTTTCTGGAGGTAAGGCACCTCTGTTTCACTAAAATCTAGTTTCAAGCACTCTGGCTCTCACTGAAAGTTGCTACTAAAACAGATACCCAGGAGTTTCATGTCACGATAGCAATAGATCATCTTGGTTTATTGGGATAGGAATTCAAAATTGGACTTTTAAATGAAACCAAGCTAAGCATGGGAAGACAAATATTGTCATTATGCCACTGTGCTTCAGATCATGTTTCATGCCCAGTTTTAAGCCTTGGAGCCTAAGTGTTGAAGACAAAAATATATACTGCCCCAGGAGAGCTCAGAAAATCACTTTTTCTAAAAGGTGGTTCATATAACAACCTAATTTAGCCCTTGTATAATTCTGCTGCTTTCAATCCCAAGAGTTCATTTGGTTGGTGCATGTTTCCAAGTTGGGAAAAAACTCAGAAAACAATATGAAAAATGTCTTTCCATGTGACAGCACCTCTCTATGCCAAATCCTATCCATACACACAAGATCTGTGACATATTTGGTGTACTTTGGACCACGGAACTCTGTCTTTCAAGGGATCTCCCAAGATTAAGCCTCAAAATATACTGTGTGACCTTGGGAAAAGCACTTAGTTTTTCTCTGGCTAGGTCTATTGTATAAATTAAACCCTGCCAGGGGATGTCCCAAGGCATTGGAATTCAATCCTGTATAAACTGTTGACATAATCCTTGGCATCAGTTTCGCTGAAGCCAACTGGCAGTGTCCCAGACAATTCCCCACACAGCTCAGGAGTCAGTGCAACCCAAGGCCATCCCGGCAAACATGTAGAAGGCCGTCACTCTGCTTTGGAGGGAAAGGCAGGGAACATAGGCCACTCCATGCCAGCCAGCCTCTGCTCAACAGCGAGCCTGGGCATGTTTTGTTGACAAGTACAAACATGACTGATGAACCTAAAATGGGGATAGTGCATCATTTGCTTAATAAAGAGCTTTGTGATTTAAGCATGCAACTACCGTTATAGTTATTGCATACGCATAGCTGGACTACCCATAAGACTATTTGAAAGTGCTTGTAAATAAAGCTGTCTTTCCCCTCCCAGAGTACCAGGGAACTGCTGCCAGAAAATACATCGTATAGGAAGCTCATGCTCACACCTACAGGTAATGCCTGCCAGAAAAGAACAAGGGAGTAGCACAGTGGCCTATGGGGGCAAGATTTCTAATTTCCTGCTCTTTTTAGGTGCAGGACAAAACATGCTTATGCATTGCTCTCCTCCCTGTGAGAGAGCAGGGTGGCCTTGTCTGTCTCCAGAGATCCTTTGCTTTAGCTGGTGCTGTCTGTCCCACCTGACAATCTTGCCGTGGTCATAGGAGCCATCTATTCTTGTGTGATGGATGCACTTTCAGCACTGCAACAGCTTTGAGTCAACCATCCTCTCTTCCAAAAAAGAGCTCAGCTGGAGAGCACTTGGTCATGCTGCAGATCTGCTCTAAAGGACAGTGAGCAATAACCTGTAATTAATGCAAAGGAATGGAAAGAAGGTAGAAACAGAGAGAAAGCCTCCTCCTCGTTCTACAGTCACTGCTTTCCTTCATCCCTGCCAAGTCTACTCAAGCTCCTCACCCTGTTTGAGCCTGTCCCTTGAAAACGTTTTACTTACAGATCCTTCCAGATGCACAAACATTTGGCATCTCCTGCAACTGCTTTGGACTTCAGCAGGTTAGGAGCTGGGTTCAAAATACAAGTCATATCTCATCCACCATATTCCAGCCCTCAGTGAAAGGCAGTCACTTATGGAATGGGATGCTGTAGCTTTGTAACATCTCCTACTGGCATTAATTACCAGCCTTCACAGTCACAGGCTAACTTTTGGCCAAATGGACACACAAATGGTTGCCAATGCTAAGACTCTTCTGTTTGCTCATCCTGAAGGATCAGGCTCCATCACTTTCCCACACCCTCCCACCAAAGAGAATCAAATTGGCTACTCCTGATTTAAATTTACACAATTTTATATGTATGTAGTCTTTCTAATCAAAACCCATACATGTATTTGATCAGTAATGTTGGATAATATGGTGTATAGCATGATACTGATACATTCAAATAATCCTATTTTGGAAATGGGCTATTCTGAGAATTTTATTCACAGCAGCATACACACAATTTCCTTCAGAGCTGTCAGCCCTCAACACATGCTCTGTGTGTAGGTGCATTATAGCCCACAGCTGGAATTGTTTTGTATTAAATACCTCCTATGTAAAAACAGCAGGAAAGGGAACTGGCAATAATTATTATGGCAGTTCTTTTCCTAAAATTTGGGAAGAAACCAGTCTCTGCCAAAAGATGGCACTCAGATATGTGTTCACTCAGTAAACAGTTGCCTAAGTGTTCACTAGCCCATTTTACAGAGGCTTCTGTCCCAAAATCAAGCCCTCTGCACAGATGATCCTATGGTCTTCATCAGCCACTGCTCTCTCATCTCAGTTCTGAATGAAGGAATAAAAATATTCTTGTACACTTCATAGGCTTTGGCCATCTTCCAAGGAAATATTACAGCTGCACAGAAGACAGAATGGTTTAGCCAGTGGAGAATTGATGGTCTGGCTGTAGCAGGACTTACTCCATTACCACACCTCTCTTCTGATGGCAATATAGAAGTAAATAATGACCCTACAAAAGCCTAGTTTTGGCAGTTAGCCCTGTATAAAAATTGAGGAGGCTTCATTGAGCTCAGTAGTTTTTAAATTAGATGGATTATTAGCTACTAGGCTACATTTTTTTAAGTGTTCTTCTGGCCAAGTGCCCCTGAAGACTACTGCCATGAGTTGTCCAACTTTGAAACCCTCTTCTCCTCACTATTCCCAAAGCCGCAACTTCCTACAGCATTTGCAAACAGCTGCCCTTTTCAGAAACGCAAAAATACTCTGAAATTCAGTTATGTTCAGCAACATCTGTCCCAGATTTTCACAGGACTCCAGTCATTGTTTCTCCCATGTTGCAAATGGGATTGCTTTTGGCTGACACAGCTTCAATCCACCCCAACTACGCGCTTTCCATGATACATGTACACAAAACACGTGGCCAGTTGGCACCAGCTCACGAAGGTACCTGCCCTTCAGGGTTTCCAAACGCTAGTCAATGCCTCTTTTGTTCTGGATTTAACCCTGTGTCCAGCCGTGGGTCTGTTCGGCTCCCGCACTGCTGTCAGCAGGAACGACACCCGCGGGTACCACGTACAAGAGACTCAGCACCTGCAGGCTCACGCCAGGAGTCAAGAAAGGCAATTATGGGAAGGCAAGGTGTGCACAGAGCAGGAAAAGCACGGATTTGGAGAAAAGCCAGGGAGATGAGAGCAACTGCAT
Organism: Grallaria varia; assembly: GCA_013396735.1. Taxonomy (NCBI): domain Eukaryota; kingdom Metazoa; phylum Chordata; class Aves; order Passeriformes; family Formicariidae; genus Grallaria; species Grallaria varia. Next base: position 420,224 of record VWZG01009770.1, on the reverse strand, counting down.
TGTTAAGAAGATTCACGAGAATGCGAGAATATAGGTACACAGGCGAAAACCAACTCTGCTTTTATTCTTTAAAAAAATCACATGAAACCAAAAAAGTGGTTTTGCTTTTCTTTGAAAAAAGGAGGCATTTGATCCAATTCCCATTGTTCCCACGAGGCTTGAAGATTAAACGGTATCACTTGTTTCTAATGGACCGGCTGTGAACGCGGACAATTCGGGGCGGCTGGATCGGGGAGGGGGGCGCTCAGGGGCTGCCCTCCGCCCCGACGCAGCCATTTCCCACCTCCTCCCAAGTCTCGGCTCCCGGGAAGCCGCTCGGGGCTCGGGCGAAGCTCGGTGCGGCGGAGCGAGGGGCCCGCGCAGCGCCCCGGCCCCCCGGCCCCGGCGGAGCAAGGCCGCCATCGCGCGGTGCCAGCGCCGCAAGATGGCGGGCTGAGGGCGGGCGGAGCGCGGGAGCGCCGCCGTGAGGGCGCTGCGGGGCCGGTCAGCCGGACAAGGACACGGAGAGGCGGGAGCGCGAACGACAGAGGGAGAAAGCCCGCAGGGTTTTATCCGAAGTGCCTCGTGAGTAGATGCCGGCCTGCGGTGGGAGAAGGGCACCTCTCGCCTGAGGCGACCAGGGGCATGGAAAAAAAAAAAAAAAGAGGGAGAATTTCAAAACTATAAAGGCAGATTTATGTCTGATGCAAAGAAAGAAGGGCTTTCTCGCTGTCTGCTGGTTCTGTGACAGCCAGATGCACTCTGGTGTTATTTGACAGAATCACAATCAATTAGCCTGGAAAAGACCTCAGAAGCCATGGAGTCCAAGCTATGACTGATCCCCACCACGTCAGCTAGACCAAGGCACTGAGTGCCACATTCAGTCTTTTCTTAAACACCTCCAGGGATGGTGACTCCACCATCTCTCTGGGCAGCCCATTCCAATATCTGATCATCCTTTCTGTGAAGAAATTCCTCCTGATGTCCAGCCTGGACATCCTCTGGCACACCATGAGCCTGTGTGCTCTCATCCTGTCACTTGCTACATGGGAGCAGAGCCCACCCCCACCTGGCTACAACCTCCTTTCAGGTTCTTGAAGAGCGATACGGTCTCCTGTCTCAGAGCTTGCAGATGTCAGCATGTAGGGAGAGGGCTGCTCCACCCCATTTCCTTGCCAAATTTCATTGCTTTGAAAATTTTCATACCACTTGCCTGCCTCCAGCTGAATTTCTGCTCGAAATTTTCCTAAAAATAGTTCTGCCAGGACCAGAACTGGTTAGAGTGGAAACACTTGCTTTTGCCCATGTTAAAATCATGTGCAGCCATTTTGTACCATCAAACCCTCCAAATCCGCACAAACTAGTGAGTCCATGCTTTGAGGCATAGATTTGGCAAGGAGCCAGGGATGTAACTTTAGCTGAAACTATTAAAATGTTAAAAGCTGTAGAAAATGTTCTCAGCAGGGACCTTTTAGACTGTGAGGACTAAAATTCTTGAAGATGCATTAAATTCCAGCATAGGACCACCATGGATAAAGGTGCCTTTCCCTTCCAGTGCTGCCTGCGGCTGCTGCAGGCTACAGCTTTATTTCTGGGTGCCTCAAAGCCCTCCATTTGGTTGTTTGTGTGCTTAACTTCCCTTAATGATGGTTCACAGAGAGTGGCAGCTCAGTGCCATCAGCTCAGGGCCTGTTACACCCTCCACTCAAGCAGAGGTGGGTATCATACCACAGATGTTTCAGCCCCACACCCACAACACATACAAGTGTGGATATGAATCCGTGTGGTGGAATTTTTTTCCATCGGGTCTCTAAAAGCCTGGGCAGTTAAACATTCACAGAAGTTACTGTTAAGGTCACAAAGCCACATAAACCACTCCGGAACACAGAGGTTGGCTGTGCAACCATCACTCCAGTCCTTGTGCATGAGCATTAAGCATTTCCACAGGCTCTTGGCTTTGCTTGGATGGGGTCCAGTCTGTGGGTACCATCTGTGTCACGGTGACGGAGGCCCTGGGCATGCGGAGATCAGCACCATAGCAATCCAAGTGAAACTGAAGCGACATAGCCAAGGAGTTGTGCAGCTTGGTATTGTTCAGTGACTGAGCATCAGGAGCTCAGGTGCAGCCAGACTGCAGTCCTGCCCTCTGATAGCACCGAGTGCCTCGCTTTCTCATGGGCTTGGGAGACTTGTGTTCTTTATGGGCATGAGTATGACAGGTGTCTTTGTGGTCTGTGGGATGCCAGATGTTTGCAAACCTAAGGTGGGCTTTAAGAACCCAACATTTTCTGCTGTTAAGAAAGTGCATCTCCGGAAAAAGAGAGATTGCTGTAATTCATATAAATATGCCTTTTCATTTTGCAATGAGCTCTGCTACTGAGACCTCTGTGACTTGTCCCCCAGGACATTCGACTTCTGTCGGGGAAACCAGCTTTCACCCGCCACAAGCAGAGAGCGGTACAATGTTAGAAATGCGGGCCAATGCGTCCGCGCCTCTCCCACCAAAGAGTAACTGGGACAGCGGCAGGGATTTCCCTGTCCCGGAGCCGCCGCAGCTCCTTCCTGTGCGGTCGGAGCCCACCCCCTGCTGGGGGCTCGGCTCCGTCTGCCAGCGCGGCCGCATTCCTCCCTCCAGCCCCGCTCTCCGCAGGCTCATACTATTTGTTTATGCATCACACAGTTTCCGTCTGGCTGCACAGCAAGCAGTCTTCTGGGGCTCACAAATACCCAGCTTGTAGCTGACAGAGAGCTGCTTTCCTGACACACAGTCATGCTCTACTGTCTCCAGCAAGAACTGGGGAGAGACTGTAGCTGTTTGCAAGCCATTAATTTTGAGAACTTTGGAAAAAATTTGTATCAAAAGAATCCTTCCCTTCTAGTCTTTGTTACATGCCTTTAATGGTGGGTTTGGTTTGTTTGGATTTGTTGTATGGTTTTGGTTTTTGGTTGGTTTTTTTTTGTTTGTTTGGTTGGTTTTTTTAATACACATTTTTGCTGCAGTTTTGGAGTTCACTCAAGGTGTGTGAGTATCCGACAGCATTGCTATAGCTCCAGCAGGGAAGCAGCTTATCTGAAGGTTGTCCTGGTTTCTTTCAGTGAGGAGGGAATGCTGAGGCAATGAAAATTACTTGCTCTTTGTCACTGGAAATCTTACACATTTGGGAAGTGACTAGGTTGTGGGGTTGGGGGAGGCTATCTTGTGTAGATGAACAAGAAAAAAATAATTTTCAGTTTGTAGGAAGTTAGAAATCAACAAACTGAAAATGATAGCAGAGCTCTGGAAAACCTCTGGAGTGGGGTTGTCTGTAAGGGCCAGCAGGGAGGAGAGGAGGTGCAGCAGATGGTAGAAACATTGCTTGTTTAAGTTTGGCTTCTGGGACTGATTTTTCCCATGAACTCAGCTACAATTTCAAGCCCTGAAACACAAGTTTTTTGTGAGCTGCAGGTTTTTCTTTTTGTATCCAGTTGTGACACATATGAAAATACCACTTGGATTTTACCAGATTAAGTTGGCTGTGAGAAGAAAGTCCAAATATGCTTCATGGGGCATGTAATGAAGATCTTAATAATTCTGTATCTAGAACAAACCAGAACATTTGCTCAATTGACCAGTTTCCATCAAATTCATAAAATCATGTTACCATGCAGTTCCCATGACAAATCAGTAACACACTGTGGAGAGACTTCCTGTGAGTTTCCGTCTTGCCTATGCAGTAGCACAAGGAATTTCTCTGGGAGTGTCTGTTGGGAAGAGCATTTCCCCTGTAGCCTGAGATTACCTAGACTACAAGGCTTCCAGAAGAAACTGCTGCTCTGGGAGGCCTCACAGATCAGCTGCCTAAGCAGAGTGAGTCTTTCTGCTTTACTTCTGTTTTCAGTGAGTTTCAGCAGGGCTCATGTTTCTGCCAAGGCTCATTGAAGGGAAGGCCTGCAGGGATTTAACCATCAGTTTGAACTGATTTTGTGCTGACTCTCGGACCCACAGGATATAATTTCTGGTCAGCTGTAGCCTTTCCTTCATGCCAGCACATTTAGTTGTAGCTTTCTGCATTTCTGAGAACTGTAGGTTGTAATTTCTAGTTAAATAAACCATTTCTTCTTCTTCTTTTTTTTACAGAATTTACTGGAGCTCCAATGTCAAGCATTGCTGTACACTGCCTAGAAGCCTGAGCTGGCAGTGAGGAACTTCTGCAGGACTCACCTTTGGCTCGACCAAATATAGTACCCCTGGGGCAGGAGCTGACTTTTGCCATGTGTTTGTCCCACAACCAAGTGATCATCGTGGTCCTTAAACAAAAGGGCTTCTGATTCATTAATACATTTGAATAACCCTATGGGAACCTTCAAGCTTAACCAGGGCAGCTAGCAAGAACCAGAACAGTACATCACTTGGACTAGTCATGCACAGGCATAGGTGGGAGCCAGATATTGAGCAATGTTCATAGCCCAGTGGGATGGAAGCAGTCTTCAGCTGGGGCTTCAGGGTACTGCTACAGTGTGAATTAGAAGTAGCTCTGTTCTTTATCTGCCCTAAGTGATAAACAAGGCATGAAAGCAGTAAAGTGGAATTATGTCATTCTTGAGCGCTGTATGCTCCTTTTAGTGTGCTGAAATTTGTTCTACAGGCTTTGAAAGTTAGCATGCAGGTATTTCATGGTCTTGGCTAACTACATTTGTTAACTTCTCAGATGTCAAGTGAAGGGCCTGCTCTCTGTCTTCTCTGTCTGTGATGGCCGTATAGGCTGTGCCAAAAATACAGCCAAGACAAGCACTTTGCTCTGGATGTAAGCTGCCCCGATTGTAACTTCTGTGCACTGTTAACAGGCTTCAGTAAGTTTGGAAACCAGCATAAAACACAGGTTTCTCTGATCTTCCAAACTTTGCAGTTCTTACAGTGTGTTGTGTTTCTGGCAGGAAATCTGGATTAGAAACCAAGTTGGTAGGAAATTCAATATCCCACTATAAAATGTTGGGCGTGTATATCTAAATGTACCTTCCAGTTGCTAAGTTAACATGATTTAAAGAATCCTCCATCTGAGAATCAATCAGCCAGCTGTAGAATGCAGTGAAATTACTTTTAATAAATAGTGCAAGCATGAGGGAGCCATTCCTGTCACAGCCTTGGATCCAGAGTCCCTCCCAGTGTCATCTGCCGGACTTCAGCATTTCCTGGTGCCTAGACTTGAGCTTTTATTTAGTTCATTGTTTTAAATAGTGACAGCACTGTGATTAAAAGTATGATAGGACATGTCATTTGCTTTCACAGTATAAACCAGAAGGTTGTTCTTACCCCAGCACAGGCAGATCCTTAGTGGTTCTAGAATCACAACCATTGCAGTAACTAAATGGCAGACATCAGATTTAATTTTTATAAATATGTGCTTTAATAATCTTTCAAAGGTATAAAATTTGCATATATATTTGTAAATTATATATGTGGCTCTGCTGCACAAAACAATGTATCTTATCATACAAGGTACTGTATTTACATGACACTATTACTAGAATTATAGGGTTGTAGAAGGTCAGCATTGCAAATACACTGTCGTCATTCATATCTCATAAGGACATGCTAAAATATCTCCATTATGTAGATTGCAAACAGGCCGAACTAGTGTATAAATATACTCCATGGTTAAATGATCTTACAATTCCATGAGCAGGAACTATATGAATGTCCTTACATTAAAATTAACCACTTTATACCTATTTCATTCACCTTTTACATTCAAAAATATTTGCTCATTTATAGAAACTAAAATATATTTTACTGAGCCTTTTCAAGTGTCCTTGATTTCCATTTGTTACCCATTTTTGTGGAAAACCTTTTTGTAAATAATATCTTTGTAAGGGGACTTGACAGAGCAGGCACACAGATGTGTGAAGTGAGCTCCTCTCCAAAGCTATGATGTCTGGATGCACAGTCTGAACCTCCACCAGCCAGTGTGACTGCCCCAACTCCAGGAGTTTTTCAGTCTGGGTACCTTCAGGACTTCCCACCTGCTGTTCCATGTCTCAGGCCTTGCTGAAGTGTGTTTGACTGAGGAGCAGATCCACGATAGCTGTAACCCCTGGCTGTGTGGTGGCTTTGTCACTGCCATCCTGGAGCCTGTGTGCTGCTTACAAGAGGTCACTGATGACAGTGCATTTGATCCTGTCACAGTCCCTTTTTATATGTGTCAAACCCCCTACAGAGCACAGCACATTAAGCAATCAACTGAGCAAATTAGGCCCAGGAGTGCAGTAGAGCATACTGCAGAGAAACGCAGCAAGCTGCTGGGAAAGCTGCATGTATAACCTTACACAGCACTTGTCCTTTTATGGCTGGCTGAGGCCAGCGATGCTCTCAGGAGGACAGCTGCACACTAACTTCTGGGGGCCTGGTGTCAAGCCACTGGAATTCTGCCACTGTAACTAATGAACTCACTTAGAAACCTCTGAGTTACGTTTAACATTTTGCAAAATGCATTTATTCCCAAATGCACTGGAAAGGATGTCCAGCTGGTGTAGATACAGAAGACTTCACAGGACGCAGACTACACAGGCAAAGGTTAATAAAGCTAAGCTACAAACTTAAAATCACATTTGTTCTTTGAATAGTTCACCAGATGATGTGATTTTCCACCAAATTAGCAGCAGATGAATTATCAAGTTCTGTTGTCTTGTTTGACATGAAACCTCCACTTGAGGAAAGGAAGAACTCTCACACACTTAAAGTGTGTGAGAGAACATGCAGCTGGGGAGCACTGGTACCTCATGGTGAATCAGGATGCCTCTCTTCAGCACAAACTCCAGTTCAGCTGGAACACTCATCCTAACAGTCTTTGCCAGGTCCTTTGTCTGTAAGAACAATCAGTAAGTAGAGAACTGGGGGCATTTAGTATACTGTGTGCTTTTAGAAATCTCTTATGCTGCAGTTAGTACCTGGATAAGGTAATTTGTGACAATCCATTTCCTCCGCATCAAACAGGCACTAATGTGCATGCAAAAGAGCATGTAGGTAGTTCTGTTCAGTTCCAGGTAAGCATAAAACACTCTGCAAGCACAGGATGCTATTAAAACCAAAGGGAGATTTGGTGTTGACTTTGACCAGCACAAAAGCAACGTGAATCTCTCCCTTTAGGTGAGAGACTCACTCCACGGTGAAATGAAAGAGGCCTCCTGGCTCTCCTGCTGCCCCTTGTGGGTAAATTCATGTGTGTTTTAGCCTCTGTGTAAGCCAAAGGCTTTAACTATGGAGCTTTACCTTTATTCTCTGATATAACTGTTTCCCTAGGTACTCTGCCAGGAGTTTAAACTTCCTTAGAGTTTAATGTACCATCTTCAGCCTCACACTGGCAGGACTTCTCAGCTTTCTCTCAAATTCATCAATAGAGAGATCTATATATTTGTCAAACTTTACAATGCTTTAGTAAGTGAAAAAGTGAACAGCAGCAGGTGATTTTGTATGTAACACTATCTCTACATGATCGTTGTTTATCTTCTCAGAGGGAAACTGCCGTAGCTGTTGTAAATTCACACAACGAAGGAATATTTCCTTTCCTGCTCTGGCTACACCAGAAAATGAAGGGTGGCTGGCTGGAAAAATGCAGAGATACAGTAATGACTGTAAGGGAAGTGGCCCAGAAACTCATGGCATTTAGTATGCTCAAATTGAGAGAAGAAATAAATTCATTGGCATCCAGAGCTTTGAAGAATTGGTGTATAAAACAGATTTTAAAATTTAGAAGTGCTGCAACCTGACAGCAGAATAGTAAACACCATACCCACACTTATTAGAAAGACAAAGATTATCTTGGCAGCCAGACTTACCAGTCTTTCTACAATCATGGACAATCTTTAGAAGAATTTTTCAAAGAAAGAATAATTTAAGATCTGAAGGTAAGTAGAAAATTATGTAGATAAAATAATTAGGGCAAACTCAGCTGGTATCTCTTGTTGATTTCCCAGGCATAACTCATTTATCTGGGTGCTAAACTGAGGAGCTAAATTGCTAGGTATCAAAGTGAATAAGGAGTCAGCACAAGACAACTTGGGCAAGGAATTACTTAGAGGAAAGGAAAATAATATTGGTATTCCTCAAAGTGTTGTGCCTGGTCATCTTAAAGATTTTCATTTATTACCATGGTACATGTAAGGAAGTTCTGAAGTATTGTCAGCAAGAAAGAGGGGTGGAACACTAAAAGGACTGCATGCTGCTGGTGACTAAAAAAAAGTGGAAATAAGGTGGCCTTTGCTAGGCAGATTACGAGCCTTATATGAGGGTAAGAGCTATTTGGATATTAGATGTCAAAAGCAGACAGTAATTAGGCTGCTTTATCACTGATACAGAAAGAAAAGCACTTCTGAAAGTTCAGTCTTACTACTTGAGACATTTAGCTGGTGTGAAGCTCCCATGTGAAGTGTCATGCACTCAAGAGGTACCTGTGAACCCTGCCGTTCAGTCAGCTAAAGCTGTCAGATCAGTCTGACCTTCAGAACAGTGTCTTCTCCGAAAAGGTCACCCATAGTTCTGAGAGGGCTGCAGCAAGGAAGGAATGAGGGTAATAGTTGAACATGTCATGACTATGATGGGACGGTCACAAAAAAAAGATAATTTATGTATCCAAAGAGCTTCTTCTAAAGCAGAGTATTGACATATTCCCAGCCATGTAAACCCAGAACTCATATGTGCACAGTTCAGGCATCCTGTAGGAAGGATTCAAGACTGGATGTATGGAACAAGAGGAGCATATTAAAAATTTGCTTTGAAGAATTGCAACACAGCTCTTCTCATGAGTTTTTAAAGATCTTCATTTCAGTGGCACAGGTGGTACCTAATGTTTGATGAAAATCTAACATACAGATAGATTGGAGTTGTGAACTCTAAGTGGTTGCCACAGATCAGAAAGTGAGGACTGTCTCTTCCCATCAATACAGTCCAGTTGGTCCTCTCTCCTGCTACAGGGAAAGTCAAGGATTTGCAAAGATAAAAATAGATGGAGCCAAACCCTTGGCAACCAGGTAGTTCTGAAAGGAATTGTGAACTGGATGAGATGCAACAGAACAAATCACTCAGTTCGTGGCAGTGAACAAACAATATCAGAAATGGAAAAAGTCTTGTGAGAAATGGGCTGGTAAAGAAGGAAGAAAAGCTAACGTAAATACCTTAAAAACTGAAGCTGTTTCTATTGTTTAAGATGGTGTTTCTGTGTTTTTTCCCTGAGTCACTGTGTCTTCTTCCCAAAATCCCTTGAGACAACCCTTATCTCCCTAGCTAGGTCTGAAAGAATGTATCCTTGAAGTGTGTTTAAAGTTTCCTATTGGCCCTTAGTTAACCCTTTCCTATTGGTTGTTATTCCTAGTTTTCTACTGAATCTTTTACGATCCATCGAGAAGGTATAAATACCTCTACCCCTGTAATAAACTCTCTCTCTGCTCCCTCTCCGGTGGTCTCTGCGCGTCTCCCTGCGGGGCATCCCGGGGGCCGCCCTTGGTGGGGGGGGAGACTACGGGGGGAAGGCAACTCCCTGCAATGTAAAGGAGAGACAGCCTCCTGTTATTGGGACGTGAACCCCCCATAAATCAACCGTCGTATCAGTTCACTGTTGTTTTCCCATCACCCTTTTCCCCAAGGGTCATGGAGACATGGGTAAGTGTGTCTTGCCACCTGTAGGATGAGCATCTGCAGGTTGGGTCCTGTAAAAAAGACACCAAAATGCTATTTACATCTCAGTTATGGATCTGACTCTATGAAAAGGGGAGGATGTAACAGAGTTCTGGAGTGTGAGGCCATATAAAGGCTGGGCTCTTAAGTTTTCCAGTGGTGTTCTTGATGGGTCTGTTGTTGATGGAAATATCTCTGGATATGTATTGGTGGCATAGTGAGAAAACATGGCCTCTGACCAGTAATGAAGGCCCAAAGTGGAGTTTGCAGAATATATCTTCATCCTCTCTGCACCATCATTTTCTGTACAGAAATGTAGAACATTCTTCCTGTTACACACTTACGAGATTCACAGAAACTCTCAGATATGCTCCTTCCCCACCTCATGCAGCTCAGGCTCAGCTCTTGTCATGTAGGGAGAAGTGTGGGTGAAAAGACTTGTCTGTCATCCTTAGATTTCTCTTTGTGCGGTTTACTGTGAGCTGTGATAGTGCATGTTGCTCAGAATTGCTGTTGGGGGCATTGTGAGAATGCAGTGAACTTTTGCAGCTTTCCTAGAAAGTAGGACAGGAGCAAAGAGCCAACAATGAGCAGCTCTGCAAGGCAGTAAGAGGTGTGAGACTCCTCTGCGGGGGCTCTTCCTCACTGACTCATCTGAGAGCTGTACTCCCACTTCTCACTTGAAAACAAACCTCTACCCCTCCCTCGACTGTAGTTGTCCCTAACAGTGTTGGCATCACCTTTACACCTCTTTCTTTCACAAGCATGTGTGGGTGGTGCTAGCTTTGCACATGAAAACACTGGGTAGTGCTCAGCCCTGCTCTTTTGTTCTGGTAGTGGTCACCATTGGATACACTTTCTCTTATACTGTCAAAAATGTTTCCACCATTGCAAACATAATGATGGAGACTGCTGCTAGGCGAGCTGATCCTCCCTACCACGCAGTGAGTAACACCAGCCAGCAGAGACATGGGTGGAAGGTCTCTGCTCCGGAGTGCTGGCAACTGCCTTGCTGTTGCTTTTAAACACTCGTGAGACCGTCTTTCATTACTTGTGAAATGAATCCATCAAAAACTATGACAAGGGAACATGGATCAAACTGCCAGATGGAGGAAAGACGTACTTGCAAGAGTCCTTGCTAATCATACTGAACATTTCAGATGGGAGTATGGTGACTCACAGGAGAGAGCTGCTTTTCTGCTATCCTCCACACAGGTGCACTGATAGTGACAGCATATTGCTACCCCAGGTGGCTGAAGGCTCTTTGAAACACAAGAGGAAGGAGTAAAAAGACCTGGAAATTTGAATTTTGGAATTACTTACCCTTAGATTAATTCAGTCCTTCATGCTTTCTGCTGCCTTTCTCAGGAGAAAAACAAATGTTCTGGTTCTATAGCTGAATGTGATGGCCAAGACACAACTTGACAAGTCTGACACTACCCAGAGTGAATGGCCTGAGTCCTAAATCCTGACTGCAGGCACATCCCTTGCAGGGAATGGCCTTTCAGGGATGTGATAGATGTGACCGCACAGCCACCTTCCAGCCACGGGCTCCTGCTGCCCATAAGATCCGTGTAACGCATCAACTCCTATAGATCTGTAATCTCTTGGAAAGTTCCTGAATGGTGCTTAGCCTTTATAGATCAAATCCTGTACAAAGATTAGAAGCAGCAAGTCAAGGCATCTCTGGAATCACAAATTCCTTGTTCTTAACCCAAGGCCTTTTGCTGTTGGAATGGATGCACAGGGAAGAGGTAATAAAACTCAGCCCTTCACTCCACAAATACAGGATGCAGCAGGCAACACACCCAGCAAGATTTAACAACAGCTCACCTGAAAAATGAGTCAACAGATCAACATTTTGAGGAGTGAGTGGAAAAGTGAAATTTTCTGTTCCCAGGACAACAGCACTAAGCTAGGATGAAAAGTGATGTTTTCTATTATTGTGGAAACTTCAGCACTCAGTATGGAGTCAGGATGATTTCAGCATTACAGTCAGAACTGACTTAATCAATGGCAGTTTAATATCCTTCTCAATTGCTGTTCTCACTGCTGCTGCTTCACCTTGGCAGGGACATTGCAGCCCAGTCCATCTCACGCCAGTATGGTTCCCTCAAGGATGAGCCCCTTTCAGACATACCCACTGCAAGCAATGTTGTCACATGTAAAGAACAAGATCAGGGCTGTGATATCCAGCATGAAAAATACACGAGAACTGAGTGGTTATTGGAGAGCTGTTTCTGTCCACAAATACTTCAGGGGTGTTTTGGGTTGTCTTTTTTTCTTTCTTCTTTTTTTTTTTCTTTTCTAACCTGTAAAAATAGAAAGCATGATTCTGAAGAAAGACCTGCTTGTTTTAGGTACTGGAGAAACTGTGCAGCAACAATTAGCCTTTATGGAAAGATTAATCCTTAAGTAGGGAGGTATGGGTCTCTTTTAACACTGCTTGACTTTTCCACAGGAGGCTTTATATTTATAAGTGATTGTTCCTGCCTCACAAAGAGAACTTCTGTCTCTTCATCTGCTTCCTTGGAGACTCCTGAACTTGTCATCAACTTGATATCCCAGTCAGAGGAACACTTCCCCACTGTGCAATGAAAATTTATCAGCTTGTCCTTCAGCATGTCTCAACAACTCAGAGATTATTAACTCATCTTTGAAGTGATTAATACTCCTGGGTGTTTGAGAGGCATAACTCTGGTACTTGTGAGGTACTTGGAGGCCCTGGAAAAGAAGGTGGAAGGGGAATGCAAAGCATGACAGTTTGGATTGAGGGGCAAACTAACCCTGCTCTAGCTCGAGTCCTGTACCCACCCCACCTGGGTCCCATTTCAGTGGACCTCTCTAGGCCCCACAACACAAACAGCGAACAGCCCCTTTTAATCTCCTTTCTTTGTATGACAATCCAGATCTGCAGATTCTCAGGGGAGTGCATCCGAGAAGAAGTCATTTCACTTAGCACTGCCTAATTATAGCCATGTTGACAGCCACAGTTGTAACTCCTCTGCTAAGAGATTTTTAGTATTCATCGTCAGGCTCCTCATTGGTCGCTGCAGAGTACCTGTCAGTCATGATAATTACTGATTTGTTTTAACTTGCCTCAGAAGCATTCCTAGAATTTATGGCTGTGCTGTGAGTCGGCACAAGCCTTATTATTCCTGCTTTGCCTTCTACTATGACGGAAGTATGGCAGAAATGCAATATATATAGTCATCATGGCCTGTCTGTAAGTGATGCACTAAGAAAATGCATGACCATGATCCATGTATGTTTGGACCACATACAGCACCAGCAGCACCTTACTAGAAAATCACTCCTGGGATTGCTTTTGTGGCTCTGCCCTCGTTTTGAGCATACACATTGACAGGTGTGTGTATATAATTTTCCAGAAGAGCTGGTCTGTCTGTCCTTGTACATATGACTGAGGCAGCTAATAGGGCTGTTGCATTCAAATAGAGTCAGGTCAAGCAAAGAAAAGCAAGGCAGGACAAAGGATAAAGACTATTTCACAGCAGGCAGGCATGGGTCCAGTGCTATGTCTGAAAGATCTCATGTTTTGTTCCTAAACTGAGCCTGACAGCCTTAAGAAAGCAAAGTTGCTTCAGAAGATGGTCATGCCCCCTGTTACAGCAGGGGATATCCACAACACTGCTTTACTGGAATGAAATGGTGCCAGTAAAAGAGCACCCAGATCATGTAAAACACAGGTCAAGAGTAGTATGAATGCAGAGATCTGTGCTCTAATAAAGGGCTAATGTTATAATCATAAAGTTGTAAATTAAAATTTTCCCTTCCCCTCTACCACATACCACAAGGCAAGCCTAGATCATGCTTCATCCCAGCCTGCACACCCTGCCTTTGCCCAACAAGCCACGCCAGCAACTCTGCTGCCTGTGAGCTGCTCCCCTACAAGCCTCTCCTTCCACTCTCCACCCAGCTTTCTGCCTCCCACAGATACTGGGTGGCTTTCTGAGTCATGATGAACATGAATGAAGCTTTCCAGCATGGCACAGTAGAGCTCCTACCCCATTTTGCATCCCTGTAGTGTGGAGCCATGGCTGTTAGCCTGGAAAACACAGCCTCTGTGAACTTCCCTGAATCTCCATGCATGGCAGAAGAAGAGGATTCACATGCAGACCTCAGCTTTGCTGTGCTGCTGCTCCCAGGAAAGTCCCCAAAGCACATACCAGAAATTGCTTCCAGTGTGCCACAGTTCTGGTTGTCTCACAGCTTGGGAGCCTGTTAGCCCTGTGTCCATCCTGACTGGTGGAGGGGGTTTCTTCACACACCCCGCTCCAGGTCCTGAGCTTTTGAAGTTCCCTAGGCATCTCTGTTTAGACTCTGCAACTCCAGCAAGTGGATCATGACACTGTTCCTGAGACTGGGCAGGGAAGGGTCCCTGGCAGGGAGAGCAGGGTGACTAAGCATGTGGGCTGTGCCAGCACAGTAATTCTGCACAGATCAAAATTTCCCTCTGCCAGCAGCAGCCCTTTGCAGGAGCACCTGCACCATAACCACCACAGAGACCAGTCCCAAAGCCTGAAGCATTGTAGCCAGTAAGAATTTCTGAATTTAGAAGAGGTTCACTCTCTGTGCCATATTACAAATATGCTAATAATTATTTTGGGTGAGTATTGAAGCAATAGGCTCTGAGTGTTCCCTGCAGGAGGAGGCTGTTCCAGCAGCACCACTCTGGCTTTTGATCCTATTGTTTTAACTCAGAGACCCATCACACAATCAGTTCTGCTCCTGGTCCTTGAATCCAAACAATCTCCCTTCCATCAAACAGAAAGATTAATTTGATGAACAGACAGATGTTTCAAAATGTGACCTTTCCCAAGGTTAAACACTCAGTGGATGTATTATTTATTGGTTTTCAATTTTTCCACAGGCAGACATGTCTGTTCTGTCAGGAACCTTAAACAAGAAGATGTTTAAAAATTCATTTAAGTGCAAATGTAGTCCTCACTAGTGTAGTAATTCTTTCTCTTAACTACACTTTGAAGAGCAAGATGTGCTTATACTGGAGGATAAATGATAGCTTGTCTGATGTACGACTGACAGCTTGTAGCTATCCACTGCTGGCTGCAGGTGCATCTTAAATGGTCTCCAGTACTTTCCTTGGGTTCGTTTGCCATCCATCTGCTCTCTGAAATTAGACTGTATTTTAAGTGCAGAGTATCTCAGTTTCCCTCAGCATCTAAGCTCATGTTCTTTGGAGGGGACAGCATCGAGGTGCTCAGAGCAGCTCCAGCAGTGCCAGCTGACTTTGCAAGGCTCTCATGGGATGGGCCAAGGCCTTGTGCAGGGGTGCAGACAGGAAAAAGACTCATTTTGGAAGCATTGCTCTTCTCGCCCTCTGGGGAGAGGAGCAGAGGTCACCCTGGAGGTCACATGCAGGCTTGTGTCTTCTGGCTCCTAAGGATCTTGATAACCGAGTATGGCTAATTCATAAGGTTCTCTTTTCTTCCAAACAGTGTAGCTTAAATTTTTGCAGATTGGTTAAATAAAAATATTTCCAACGGATCCAAGCAAAAACGCCACTAGTGGATTATGGCAAAGTAGAACAGTTTGCTGAGAAATTAGTTCATTTGATTGGATATAGTACATTATATGCTGCAGTGAATCCTTTTGAACTAGAAAAATGTGCCTGAATAATGTAAATAAGAACAGCATTTTGTACTCAACTTTGTGGGAAAATCAGGACTGACAGCTTGTTGGATTTGCCTCTTCTGAGTGTTTGTGATGGTGGCTTAGAAACTCTTCCTTATTGAGTGTTCAGTCAAGTAAAAAGGAAGAATAAAACCAGCATAGGCTCTTACGCTTTCTGTTGTAAAAACTGACAGTGCCCGGCCTGACAAAATGTGTTCTTCTCCTGTGCCAAACTGAGGCCAGGCCCCTATACCGACTTCGTTCCCAAGCTCTGGCTGCCGACGCCATTCTCTGATTTACACTGGGCAACACAGAATCATTAACATATGTTGAGCAAGTTTAAATTCCTTCATAACTGGGAGTAATCAGTAATACAGGATAAGAATAGTAAGTAAAAACTGCAGCCCAAGTGATAAAAATAGCCTGACTGAAACACTGAAGCTGGAAGACAGCAGAGCTTGGGGCTGCAAGATCGGGACTTCAGAGTCCTCCTCCGCCTCCCACATTTATATTCTCTGCACAAGGTGCCATTTATTACCCAATGAAATGATGGTTTCTGCACCAAGGAAAGGATTTTTTCTGTAAGCTCTCTAGGCCCTAGAAAAAAAAAGCAGGTTTGATAGTGTTTGCATAGCAGGCATTGCAGCCCTGCTCCCCATCTCACTTTTGGCCTCCGGAAAAATCCCTGCATGGGCAGCCAGGCTGCAAATCTGGCCGTGTCCAGCACAGCTTTCCCATATCCATATCACCTCCTTACCCCTTGACAAGAGCCACCCCCATGCATGCTGGCAGGTGGGTGATCCCTGGTGCTGTAGCAGGAAGGAGTGAGCCCCTCCAGGTGCCTTCAGCACAGCACCCAGCATTTCAGCGTCGGTGCTCATAGTCCTGGGGCAGCACTTATCTCCCTCAAAACCCTCTCAGATGGATCATCAGCTTTCGGAGCATGAAGCACTCTGAGCATGAAACACTGTCCCCATGGCACAGCCCTTGTCTTGCTGCTGGAGAAATCTGGTGGCACTGCTTTTTGGGCACATCAGTCTATGGGAACTGAGCGGGCTGCAGAGGGGACATCCCTGGGGGCACAGGAAGGAGTGCCTGGCTCTGTGTCTGTACTGCAAGTGAAACATGGTTAGCAGGGTGTGGAAGATGTAGGGACTTCCAGTCCTTTGCAGTTCTTTCCCACATTCTTAGCATGGGTGTGTAGAAAACTAAGAAATTAAACAGCTTGCTCTGCTATTTTTCCTCTCCCGTGACCCAGGCGACAGTGAGTAAGTGTAATGCCCATGATATACTCTTATTACCATAGTAACTCAGCCAGAAGCTGATGATTGCACAAGTAGATGCCAAAAGGGAAAGACTGCCTAAGGAATAAATCAGCTCTCTGCTACCTGGGTACATCATCCCTATCTGCACTCGATACACCTTTGAAGGCAGTGGGATTCCTCTGGCACACAGTAAGAACAAATTACAGCTTAGGTCTAAGTCTGTGCTTGCAAAACAATCTTCCTGAAGGATACAACCATTTTACATCTAAACAAAAAATTACCCACCCCTATTTAGAAGAGGCTGATTTTCATCAAGGCTCTGCACTGCCCTCTGCATTTCTCCCATTTCCTTTGAAACAAGGACATGGGTGCAGCTCCAGCTGTGCCACCTGCAAGAACACAGGCATGTCTGCAGCTGTCCATAACAGCAGCTGCTCAATGCAAAGAGGAGGCAAGTGTTAATGTTTCAGCTGACTGAGAATAACTGAAGCCTCCATGCATGGGACGCCCTTGGCAGCACAGTGTCTAACCTCTGAAATGTCTGCTCTACCTCTGGTGCTGTGGGGTGGAAAGGCCTTAGAATGGACTATGGCAATGAGATAGCCCCTTGCTTCAGGGTATACCATCTACCTGAAAACCTCACAACAGCAGCTGGTGTTTCATGCACGTGCCTTCACAATGTTCTGTGGGGCCTGAAATCACTTCCACACCCAATAGACAGGTGAATAAGAACTGAAATACAATTTCATCCAGGTACCAAGGTCGTCAAAGGGACACGTATAAGGGCAAGAATTTGAAAGCTCATACCTCAGGTGAATAAAGTATGAGTATTTTCTAAGTATTTTCTAAAGCAATTACCATCAAAGGGGACTACCCCAGGTACATGGAATTTTGTTCATATTTTCTTCCTGATTTTGCCTGTTGAGTAGTAATCCTTTTAACAACATTAAAACTGCTATTCTAACATTCACCACTCTTATTCAGGGGCATGAAATTTCTACTCCGTATCCAAGCAGTGAGAGGGATACAGAGGAGCAGAATGAAACTATTTTGACAGTTGTGGACACCAAGACTGTGAAAGCAACATTAGGTAGTGACCACCCTTCAAACTCCCTCCTTCCCAACAGGCCAGGACACCTCCTTTGATAAAACAGGAAAAAACATGTCCATCACTGACATTACACCATGGTGAGAAGTAGCAAAGTCCTGTCACACAGTCCTGCCTAGTTGGATAAAAATGTTTCAGGAATGTTTTCATAACCTTTCCACGAAGTGGTGTTAACGGATACAAAGGTAAGGTTCAATTATGGAAGATTTCCACTTAAAATTTCTGGTCAGCAATAGCTCAAGCCCCTCTCTACCCCTACGTTGAAATCTGCAAAAGGAAAACCTTCTCTCTCTAGAAAGCTTGCTCAATTCCTGAAGCTACACCAAAACTAAAAATGGATATATTGTGGAGGAGAGAAGAACTGGAGTATTCATTTGGGAACACGCAAAACGTGACTCATGTGGATGAGCTATATATATATGTTTACATATATATGTGTGTATGTATCTGCTTATTTGTGCATATAAATCCTGACTGATCTCTCCCCTGCTGCTGTGGATAACAAACCTCTGTCCTCTTGGGGCACAAGCTGGCAAGGCTGCCTAGGCTCCTATCCCCATCTCACGCTTCTCCATGTCTTTGGCCCATAAAGGTTCCTGCTGACATTAACAACCCACTTAAGCAGAATAACCAAAATGCTGCACGGGGAGACCACAAGCAAATGTAAAAGAATCCTGTCATTGAGTCTTCTGGCCCATTATTTAGGGCTGGTGCTGGAGCCAGGGCCATGCTGCAGGGTCAGGCTGTGCCTCAACAGCCAAGAGGAAATGCTTCTGCTTCCAGTGCTGGCCATTCACCATTACCAAAGCCCAAATGCATTGCCATCATTGGGACCCTGGAGAGCTGTACCAGGTTATGCAAAGGCTTGTTTCAGCAGGGTTGTTTAGGGGAAGCCACAGATCATCCCCCAGAGCCTGGGCTGTGGCTGCACCAGGCACATGATTGATGGTCACACTGACAAGGAAGATGTGTTTGGCCAGAGTCAAGACTGCCATCTCAGTGCTGCCATTGCAGTTGGATACTGTCGTACATATGCTGAAAAATAAGAGTAAACCGAAAGATGGGCCTTTCATTTCCCTGCACCTGAGCTGCAAGGAGAATATTTCTAATTAAAAGGGGAGTGAGTGAATGAGCTGCTGCTTCTGTTACAGAAAAAAAACCCCAATAGTGTTGTCATAAATGTCTCCACATATGTCAATGACAATTGCAGGGAACTATTAGGATTTGACCTTCCTTTGATCTGTCACACACCTGTGTTTCTGGATAGCACACATGACCTGTATGCCAAAGCCTGACAGAGTGCCCACCACTCAAAATGTACCAAGCAGAGTATGTAAGTTCCAGGTTCACTGAACTCAGTTAGATGAACAAAACCACAAAACTTTTGGCTGTGTGTACACCTCACTGAAATAAAGAAACAGTATCAGTGTGATTGTGCTCAGGTCAGAGGAGTTCCTATGGAAGATCCCTGTGTCATTGACCTCCCTCTTTAACAGATAGAACCCTCTTGCCTTTTTCCTGAACTTAACCTTTTTTTTTTTTCTTTACATTTCCTGAATCTTGAAGGCAATCACCTCCACTACACGGCAAAGAGGGTTTGTTTCATGCAGATCGCCAAGATAACTGAACTTGCAGAGTTTACACAATTCCTACCAGGTGACAAACACCATCTTTGAGTGCTTATTGCTCATGCGTGAAACTCTTTGGTGAGCCATTGACCTCCAGCAGTCAGGAGCTGATGGCAGGGGAGAGCAGACACTCCTGATAGCCACTGCTGGCTTTCACAGCAAAAACCAAGGAGAAAATTGACAAATAAGTAAAGTATAGTAAAGATGACAGTGAAGAGAACTCTCGTCCTCTGGGAATACAGCTCCCATGATAGAACATGCAGCATTTGATCCCCAGACAAAACCAGACTTGGACAGCTTATTTTGAAAGCTAATGCATTGTTTTACCTACTCATTTCTTGAGAGGCAAATGTGAAAGTACTTGGAGGAATGCCTTTATTTATAAGGCTTATGTGTAAATCAGAAAAGTCTTGATGGAAGTATTTGAGTTACCAGCAATGGAGCCAGGCTGACTGGCCAGTTCACATCTCCATTCCCAATGGAGTCAGACACCAGGAGGCACTGAGTGTGTCCAAACCCTTGGAGTACCTGCCCCTTTCTCTTCACTGAAATCTCTTCAAAACAGGACAAACCAAAAGGTGATACATGCCAGTCTCTAGCTTGTTTCTAAAATACTAATGAAAATGAAAAAGGGGGTCAGAGACAACGTTACGGCTTTGTATGTGACAGCCTGCACTTAAGTAATCAGACTGGAGAGAGACCAGGGCAGAGGAAAGATGAAAAGGAGAAGAAAATGGAAATAAAAGTCAGTGAAGTGGCTGGAGTGTGTGTTAACACTGGGGGAGACTCTGCAACTAATGATGAGATGACAAGCATGCAAAGAGATTTGAAAGTGGAAGCCAAACTGGGAAGTCAGATGAAAAGCTGGAAAAGGCAGGTGCTGAAGTGTGTGTGATCATGGAAAATAGTGTGGAGAGAGAATGAAAGTGGGAACAGCAAAACAGAAAGGTTTTCTGAAAGGAGAAGATACAACTGTCATCTGCTCTGCCAGGCTCAAAGGAAAGCAAAAGGAGTCAGCAGCATCTCAGCCCTCTCTGCGGCAGGTGGCTTGCAGACTCCATCCTCACCAGAGCTCTGGAGAGTCACAATTAAATGCAATGAAGTTGAATAAGATAGGCTGGAGCATTGCAGTGTGACAGTGCATGAAATCTTGAAGGTAGTCGCTAAATCCACCTGGAACCTGTTCTTCTGATCTGCAAGGAAAATTGTGCTCACAGACTTGAAAAAAAAAAAAGTGCAAGTTTACCACATGATGGTAAAACATTGAATTCTGTAGTAGCAGGGGAAAGAGCTGTGGGTTCTCAAAGCCCTGAGACAGATCCAATATAGGCTTCCAGCCCTGGACCTCATGCACTGGGGGCTCTAGAGGTCCCAGGAGCACTTCTGCTTGCGCAGTCTTCTTAGAAGTCATCTTACTTCTCAAGTATGAGGACTCTGAGATCTCTGCACAGCTGTCTGCAGACTGTTTCCAGTGGAGCAGAGAGCACTGAGGCATTGTGTCTACTTTGTCTTCCGCAAGGCCATCTTAGTCTCAGGTGCGTGAAACTGGATATTTAAGCCCCCACACCCTGTCCTCCTACTGTCAGCTCCCTTGATTGTCCTCCGCTCTGTACTCCAGTCCCGCAGGAGAGGGAAACCCAGCCCTCGAGGTGAGGTATCTCCTGGCACAGGAGTACAAAGATGCCTGCCTCCAGCCTGTGCACTGGGAAAGTACCTGTTTCCATTAAAACCAATAGCAACCTGCCTTTGGGACAGACTCCAAGCTTCCTTATTCCCATCTCAAATGGCGATGGGAGCAGGAGAGTTATGAGCCAAGGCCAGTGGGGAGCCAGGTGCCTGCATCCTCAGC
The DNA here is from genome assembly GCA_013396735.1 of Grallaria varia. Lineage (NCBI taxonomy): Eukaryota > Metazoa > Chordata > Aves > Passeriformes > Formicariidae > Grallaria > Grallaria varia. The sequence goes on along the minus strand of VWZG01009770.1, from coordinate 399,097 downwards.
TCTTTCTGCAGGCTCTGCAGTTCTGCAAGCCTGGGTCATTGTAGTGGGTTAACCCTGGCTGAACACCAGGCACCCACCAAAGCCACTCTCCTCCTCAGATGGACAGGGGAGAAAAAATATAATGAAAGGCTTGTTGTTGACATAAGGACAAGGAGAGATCACTCCTCAGTTACCATCATGGGCGAAACAGACTCAGCTTGAGGAAATTAAGTGAATTTATTACCAATCATATCAGAGAAGGATAATGAGAAGTATAACCAAATCTTAAAAATACCTTCCCCCACCCCTCCCATCTTCCTGGGCTTAACTTTATTCACGATTCTCCACCTCCTCCTGCCAGTGGCACAGGGGACAGGGAATGGGGCTTGTGGTTAGTTCATCACACTGTATCTGCCATTGCTCTTTCCCTAGGGAGGGGATTTCTTTCCCTGCCTGGCAGATGGTCCCTCTCACAGGAGACAGTCCTTCATTAACTTCTCCAATGTGAGTCCTTCCCATGGGATACAGTTCTCCACAAACTGCTCCAGTGTGGCTCCCTCTCATGGGATGCAGTTCTTCCGGAACAGGCAGCTTCAACACGGTGTCACAAATCCTGCCAGCAAACCTGCTCCATTGTGGGCTCCTCTCTCCATGGGTCCACAGGGCCTGTCAGGAGCCTGCTCCAGCATGGCCTTGCCACAGGATCAGTGTTCTTCACACCTGCTCTTGTGCATGGTCCTCCACAGGCTGCAGATTTTTATCTGCTCCACCATGGGCTGCAGGGGGACAGCCTGCCTCACCATGGTCTCCACCATGGCCTGTAGGGGCATTTGCTCCAGCTCCTGGAGCATCTCCCCCCCTCCTTCACTGGCCTCGATGTCTGCAGATTTACTGCTTTCACATAATCTCATTCCAGTCTTCTCTGGCTGCAATTGTTTCTGTGCAATAACTTCCTTCCCTTCTTAAATATGTCATCCCAGGAGTACTCCCACCATCACTGACAGGCTTGGCTTTCCCAGGGTTGCAGATGAGCTCGGCCTTGGCCAGCCTCCAGTCTGTTTAGAAGCTGCCTGGCATTGATTCTGGGACACAGAGGAATATTCTAGCAGCTTGTCATAGAAACCAACCCCTATAGCTACCCCTAACCCCCTCCCCGCCCTCGGTTACTAAACCCTTGCCATGCAAACCCAATTAATTCACTTCCCAGATCAGGAGTCCAGTGGTGGCTTGACCACCATTAGGGAGCATAAAGTGTGAAGGGAGGTTCATCCCTTAAGGCTGAATGTCTCATACTGGCCAAACCCAACAGAGGCTGTAGTTCAAACATGTCTTGTCACAGCTCATGAGTTAGCCACTGCATACTGATGGCCATGAGAAAACATAGGCACTCATCAGTTCAAGTCTTCCCATCTCAGCCTGGGATGCTGTTGCCCACTGTCTGTGAGAAATCAAGGACTCAAAGATTACTGCTTTGTGTGTGTATTGACACCCTTCACTGATGTTCCAAAACTTCCCATATGCATATAAAAGCAGACCAAATCCAAGGCTTCAGCAGCATGAGCAATGGGAACCTGACAGTATGTTTAAGCTCCCCCCTGAGTGAATCATACGTGAGCAACTGCTCTGGAAGATCCAGTAGCCAAGTTCCCAACATGAATATGCTTCATTAGTTGCATTTACTTTTGTTTGTATTAGACAGATTTTTGTATTTGTCTCATTACACAACAACACCCACAAAGCAGACAAATAGCTTTTGCGAGGTGCTCTTTAGATGTTTCACTCTGGTAAAGACTAGTTATGCTGGTCTCAGAAAGTCACTCTACATCCTTTTGGCTATTATCACCTTGTCAAACAGGCCAACCTCATGCTAGCTAGTTCTTGCCTTGTCTTGTTTCAATCTATTTGTGTAGTGTCTCTTTTTTCAAGGATTCACATTTCATTTGCATAAGAACGTTAATGGAATAATTTCAGAAATAAACACCCAGCTTAACCCTGCTGTACCCTTAGGAAAAGTCCTCCAAACTGTGACGGCTTTTTGGCATCTCCCTTCTCCTCCAGTGGCTCATAAAGGCACACACAAGAGAGGTCAAGCTCTTCTTTGTGCCACTTTCAGAACACTGGCTTTCACAGTAAGAAAGCCCATCCAATGTTTCCTGTCTGGCTTATGTGAAACTCATAAATAGTCTTTTCCAGAGGGACCAAAGAAGTGTAAGACCAGAGCAGGCAGACCAGAGAATTTCACTTCTGCCAAACTTCTGAGCTTTACATTCAAGGAGGGTGTGGTTAGGTGGCTAGGGGCAGTGCCACCTTCAGGGCCCTGTTTTGCACATTTCACCAGAGGCAACGATGGGTATTTAGAATAAAACACAATAATCCTAAAAGTGAAAAATACCAAATCTCCCTGCACAGGGCACAGAGCCCAACTGTTGGTGTAGAACCAAAATCCTACTGTTCTTTGTGTCCCCAATTCCAACAAGGAAAGAGTAGAACACCTTTCTTTGTCCTTGAAATAGCTTGCGCCTTACTGGTTTCTGTGAGGAGGTGGCGGATGTGTGCTCCATGCCCTCCAGCCTGAGCAGGTATTCCAAGTGCCAGCCGCCACTGTCCAGCAGACAGGGAAGCCAATGCCTGTTTTAGACCATCCTTCATACTCACTTTCTCTTTTGCTATGAGCTGTGCAGAAAGATTGTGCTTTGTCAAGGTTAATGGGATATTTATTCTACATTTGATCTCTCCATTTAAATCTTAATTACTGCCCTAGAAAGTTCCAGTCCTTGGAAATCACTGTCTGTGTGCAACAGAAAGATGGAGCCCTCAGCTATTTCACACTACATGAAAGGAGTGCCATGTCAGCTCATGTTGTGAGGTACTCCAGTTTTCTGTGAGTCAGCCAGTTATAGGTTTCCTCAAGCACTTTTTACCCTCACCTCACTGTCATCCTCCTCCTTCCTTGCTGCTCCCTTTCAAGCCTCTCTCGCTCTTTGATGCACCTATGAGGACACTCAGCTGTGCATGGTCTCCAAGTCTGGAGATCCTTCAGCTCCTTAGGGAAAAGTTTCCTTTCCATGAAGGAACTCCCCAATTTGGTTGACAGTTCCCCTCCAAAGAGGCTCTCAAGCTGTCTGCATGATGTGCTACCTGTCTATCCTCTAGATGAGTACGTGCCTCCCTGGAGATGCTCTCCCTGACATATAGCTACAGCCCTTGCAAGACAAGAGGAGAAGACATAGAAACCCAAGAGAAGCAAAAAAGGCCACTGCAAACACAGGGCTATCTCCATGCAGAGCATGTGAACACTCTTCTGTGGGGGCTTCTGGCTACACCAGCCTGGTGAGGGGAGAGCTGGGCTCCCCTGCTGCTCCCACTGGTGCCACTGACATACACCAAGGCCTTGTAATGACATGGCAACATCACCTCTGGCAGCTCCATCCAGCCTGGGTAATGTGGCAGAGCCAAATCCTGTAGTATTGCACTGGGGGAAGAGGGCATTTGAGCAAGAAGAGCAGTGAAGGGCTCTGCCTGTGACACCTCAGCACCACCTCAGATCCTATGGACCAGGGATGCCCACCCAGCAACCTGCAGAGGATCCAGCATGCCCTGCCAGGCCCCCATCCTCAGCCCAAGTTTTGCCTTTCTTGCTTTCATTTTTGGGAGGCTAACACCGTGGCACTCCATCATCATCCAGGGCAGCTCAGCCTCCAGACTGAGAGGTCCTGGATGTCTCTGGTGCCCATCTTGACACAGGTGCTGCTGCAGCTCACCTTCATTGTCACGATGGAGGAGCTGGATGTCAGCTGCATGATGTGGCACCCGGAGCGGGAGGAGCACTGGGGCTGGCACAGATGGTACTGTGAAGTAAGAGCTACCAACACCTTCATCACATGGCCAAGAACCTCAGAATGGCATCCTCCACTGTGTTCATGTCACCAGCCCATGGAACCCAGAACCAGTACGCTGATGAAGTTCCTGGCGGGGACCTCCAGTGGCTGGGTAGCTCCAGGGGTTCAGGGACCTCCAGTGGGGGACAGGGACCTCCACAGAGATGTCTGAGGGGACTGGGGACATCCATGGAACTGGGACATCTGGCTCACAGTACCAAGATGTGCTGGGCAGGAAGCTGAATGCTCTTCTGAAAACACTTCTGTTCTGAGCCTCATGAGTTCCCTAGGAGGCAGGGTAAATGGGTCACCAGGAGGTGCTAGCATGACTCCTCTGGTGTCCGCAGGGAACATTTGCACTGGGACATGTTTCTGAAGTCAGGATTTTGTGTGTTCCCAGAGCTTTATATAGTCTCTTCTGTGAAGAGTGGAATAGTTAGACGTCTAATATAATATTTTAACAAGCTCTTCATTGGCAAGTTACTGTGAACAATTATGTTTTCAGTATGGTCCATGAATACATAAAAGTAAATGATCATATAATCAAATACTGGGGCTCAGTCAACAAGTCTAATTCATGACTCTTTGCAACACACTCTGAAGATAATGGAGCAGTTACAACAGGTCAAACATACATAAATTTGACTATGGGTAAGAGAAAACATTCTTAAATGTAGCTGGATGCCTCTTTACAGACTTGCTAGATATAAGAGGTGTCATTCCAAGGCCACTGCTACAATTGCAGTTATTCACAAGGTAAAAACACTCAGACTGTATTTCAGTTTGAGATAGCTTGGTGAATGCAAATCCAAAGAATGTGCTCAACTTGACTTTTCAAAGCTTAATTTTTAACATTTGCTTTGACATAACATAGTTGTTCTCTTGGCTGGCCCAAAATTATTTAAAATTTCTTGGTTACCTAAAGAACAAATAAAGAGAACAGCAACCAGCCCTCTCCCAGCACTGCAGGAAGGGAAGAGCTCTTTGTCTCTCTGTATCCACCTGTTGTCCCTGCAGCGCAGGACTAAGCAGCGCTGCACAGTTGTGTTCAGTCTTACTAGACAAGCATCAGTTCATGAGACTCCACATTCTCCTGTTGAAAGCAGCTCTACTCTTGGAAAAAAACCTTTTTTAATGCTTGCCCTGACTATCTTTTGTTGTGCCACACTATCAGCAATATTTACTTGAGCCATTTCTTTTTGAGTGTCCAAGAACAAGACAGTACCGCTCTTTTTTTTCAGGCCTCACATTTCTAAAAAACAAATGAACAAACAAGCAGCAGCAACAACAATAACAAAATATCCAGTAATTACAGAGGTGACTCTTCCCTCTTCTGCTGCAATAACAAGGTTAAACCATTCCAGATGTCATCACCACTCCGAGAGGTACTCCCGCTTACGACAGCTCTGACGCAGGGAGGGGGAACTCCTTTCGGAAGCGTCAGAACATGCCCAGCAGCGGCGATGCGTAATGTTTCCTGTTATCATGGGATCTTTCATTAAATGCGGCAGGAAAACAAGGTGTGGCATGCTGGAAAAGCCATCCATGTTCCGTGTACTGTAGCCGTAGCCCGCGAGGTGGCAGAAGGAAGCGGGTGTCATCGCAGGCTCAGCCCGCTCGGCCGCGCTTCTCTCGGTCGCTGGTGGTTGGAATTTTGAAAAGGAAGGCAAAAGAAAAAGCAACTGAGGAACAGAAGCATGTTTAGCTTTTATGTAAAAACTTTCCCGAGAACAAGATAAGCTACTAAGAGGTTTCTTTATTTACATTAAAGACACAGAGAAGTATAGAAAACAAAGTGCACTCTTTTAGCACCCTTTTAGCACCATGTATTTCAAAATGGGAAGACAAATGATAGTAATGTCCAAGAATTATTTTATGCCTCTATGTGAAGTGATGACTGCCAAGAAGATGCCTGCAGACAGCTCTGTTGCAATATAAATTTGCACTTTATCAAACCAGCTCCCTACCTGGCCTGATGTTTAATGACTTGTTTATCGACCTGTTTATTGACCACATCTATATCTAGTGGTAATTAGTTTAAAAAAAAAAAAAAAAAACACCCAAAAAAACCCCACTGAGAGCTTATTCAGCATTTTGGTCTAATGCATATTAAAGTCCTGAAGGAATGCAATACATTAATTTATTCAGAAATCATCAATCAACCTCTCAAGCTCCAGGAAACCTAAGTGCTAATGAATCTTCCAGGGGAATCCCGTCCCACACCATACCCACACAAGACTGCAGCTCTCTCCTCCTTAGAGAAGACATGGTGGTAGCATTACTGAATGGCATTCCCAACGGCCATGTACTTGGGGGATTTGCTTCCTGGCAGAGCTGCGCCTCAAGTAGAAAGGCCTTGTGTATATTTGTTAAGTCCCTTTGCTGGATTCCCAGCATGTCCTGCATCTTTTGGGATTGTCTGCTGAAGGAAGTTCATGCAAAAACCCTGTCTCATCCTATATTGCAAAGGAGTTTTAAACCACAGCTGCAAGATGATGCTCCGCACAGTGTGATAGTTCAGCAATATGGCTTTACATTAGTTTCTTGGGAAAGGACCATAGAAACCAGAAAAATAATCAGTTTCATTCCCCAACTTAGCAAGGGACGGGAGGCCAACATGAGTTTATCGCATCTCAGAGAGCAGAGAACCCCACAAAAAACCTTTGTGTGTCTGTGGCCTATGCAGCCCTGTGCATACCCCAAAGGGAAGGCTCTGATGAGAGCTCATGCTGTTGCACCCAACCACAAAGTATAAAGAAGAAATCAAATTTTATTCAGCCTCCCTCCTACATTTGTTGCTTCTGGCCTGGGGTCACATGTTGTATTTCATAGATAAAAGTGAGAGAGGTCAGCTTAGACTGCCTTTATAGCAGATCTTAATTAGACATCTTGTGGACTACATCCCTTCCTTGCCACCTCTGCTCTGGCAAACTTGGCTGGCTGGCCATTACTCCAACACATTAAGAGTTTTGCTGGCTGGCTGAGCTGCCTGTGTTCTGGATTTCCTGAGAGCAGGGCCCATGGCACTTGATGCTCGCTGGCTCACCCTGCAATGCACAACCTGCAGAAAACATATGAGGAAGGGTCCCCTTTTTTATGAGGCTATTTCTGCTCTATATTAACTTACATCTCCATAAAGCTCCCCCACCAGCAGGCTGACAGCACCTCCTCAGGCGCCTGCAGTGCTTTTCACAGATCCAGCACAAGCATGAAGCAACCACCACTGGGAAATGTTCCTGATCTGGTGCTTTTTGGGTACTCACTTAAATTCTTCTGCCTTTGGAAACCCTTAGTGTTTTCTAGTGGGGCCAGCTTGGGGTGTTTCTATCACTAGAGAGATCAGTCCACTTATAGTACCACTGTGTAATCAACATTGCCATAATTTACTGATGATCTTCATTTGTTTCTCTTGTGCTGCAGTTTTGGGCCACTGCAGATATCATCAGCAAAAAGATGCCTGTAAGGTCATTTGTACCTGAGAGTTTCTTTGGATTTAGAGCCAGTGCTCTAAGTTATAATAAAAAACTTACCTTAAAAAGTTAAAAAGCAATTGAGCATCACAGTTAAGAAATTTTCCCATGGACTCGTAGCTGAATTTATATCTGGATTCTCTGGTGTCCAGCAAGACACAAAGTCCCCTAAATTTTTGCGTGGGTGGGATGCAATGTCTCTTCCCTGTAGATTCTGTGATGTCTGAGAGCAAAATTCACAGTGCAGCTCTCAGGGCCTGGGGAGGATGCACTATGCATGGATGGCTGCCTCTGCTGATTAACTGCTCCCTCAGATTCTGACTAAAATCAGCCAATGGGTCCAAAATTGCTAGTGGGACAGACTGAATGGTTGTATAAGCCTCCTCTCCATGGGAAAATGCTCCAGAAGAATACATGGTCAGACCAACTGTGCGTGTCCCTAACTGTGTTCTGAGTAAGCCAATTTACCTCAACCAGTTTGGTCCTGTCAAAAAAACCTAACTACTAATATATGAGACATGCCAGTAAAGCCTAAGTAGCTCTGATAACATTGTGTATGGAACAGAAAGCTTAAGATAAACGCAATGGAAGGAATTTAAAGCTGGGTGAGATCTGAGGCTGAAGTGAAGCCCTGACATTGTTGGGACCCCCGCGCTCAGCTGAGCTTGTAAAGGCTCCCCCTGAGAGGAGAAACTGCTGGGGCTGATTACAGGGTGCTAGGCTCCTCCTGAAGAGAAAGCCCTTAAAAATGCAGTCATCATCTTAATTGCTGCTTCTGTCTGTTGGCAACAGAAAAGAAATCAGAGCTACTTCTGAGTTAGTGAGCTTGCACAGACTGGGTCAATGTACTGCAGAGGCAATGGATGCTGTGCTAGAAATAAACTGGACTCTATAGCTTGAATAGATGCCAAGGAGCAAGTCTGATCTCCAAAACAGCAGCTAACAGACCATGAAGAGAAACTGGCAAAAAACCGCAGTGATCAGCTGTCAAGAACTGCAACACATCCTGCAGATGAGGAGCTCAGGGGCAGGTACTGCATTCTTGTATCATATGCAAGCTGCACCTCTTTTAAATTCACTTGTGGGCCTTCTGAAAAGAGTCAAACACAGGCAACAGCATTCAAACCAGCAGAGGTGGGCTGGATTTCTCCCAGTATTTCTCTACCATACCTAAGACTTGATTTAACAGAGAACAGAACTGGAGAGGAGGTCAAGTACAACTGTTGTCTGAGCATTTGCCATGCACCTAATGCCCATGGACACGCGCACATCAGCACCCACAAGCAATGCAACCCATAGTATTACCCAGGTTTCTCTTTTAGAATGCCTTGTGAGCAAATCAAAGTTCAGAAATTCTTAGTCCCAATGTTATTCATAGCTGACATTATCTGTCATGATACTACTTCTGTCCATATCCAGACTAGGGCTGGCTAAGGCTCTGCTCTGACATGAGCCATTGGATTGCTGCAAGCCCTCTTCAAAGCCAGTGCCTGAAGGGCAGCAGTGGAGATGTTACTGGAGAGCAGCTACCCCAAAGGGGTCAGAGTTTAACATCCCTAGGCTCTGCTATGTCTCCGGTAGAGACTTTCATAGCAGGCTGGAACATGTTTGCCAACACCAGGTTTTTCCAGCCTGAACTCAGCCCTTTCTTTGAAGAATGGATATTGTGTACTCATTGAAAATTACCAGTATGGTGCTGGATATCACTGCTGTGGTCTTTCTGTCGCAGTACAGTGGAACAGCTGTTTCCCCCTTAGAGTCTAAATAACAGGATCTTGAGGCCCTTCCCAGAGGCCACCTGACACTTGGTCAGAAATGGCATCACTAGACTGTGCCAGTGTAAGTAACCTTAATGCTATAATCTGCTGTCTCTCCTATCACAAGCAGAATAAGAGCTGCAGGCACTCAGAAGCAACCAGGCTTTCTACCATGTGATCAAGTTTGTTCATCATTTCTGCTCCAGTAAATCACACCTAAAACTCTTCAGGATGTGCTAAGATTAGATGAGACACAATATGCAAGTATGCTCACTGGTTTAATATTTTCTTGCCATCATGCTTTGTCCTAACTGCTAAAACAAAATTTTTTGCTCCGAGAAAGTTGTTGGCTGAAGGGATCACAGGTTTCCACAGCCATGATGCCTTTGCCCAGGGCAGGATGTTGATGTGTCAGAGTCTCTGTGTTGTGCAGCACATCCCAGAGAAACTGCAACCACATCTAACATCACCACTGAGATTTAAGAATGTAGCAGTCCCATCAAGAGACAGCTGAGAGCAGAGGATCCAGCATGTGAGGTCAGAGCACTCCACAGGATAACAAACAAGAAGAGGTGTATAGTGAGCCTGCCATGAGCCTGACAACTGCGTCCTTCCCTAGTTCTTCAGTGTTGTCATGTAATTCTCCCCAACAGCACTGAACAAATTCACAGAGACTCAGCCAGGGCCTTTCTCTTACCTGGACTGTTCTAAGCACAAGGGTGGTTCCTCCCCTCTCCTGCTCTTTCCCAAGACAAACATTTCTGTCTTCCTTGCAGGTGGGTGTGGTAAAAAGCCACATTCAGTGCTGAGAGAGCAAAGCCATACGTTCTTTCCTGTATCATCACTGTTTGCCCAAGCACCTTGCCCTCCACAGTGCCTCTCTGAGGAAGGAGAGCTACAGGCTCTCCAGCTGTGTAGAGTACTGAGGTAATTTCCTGACCCAGGACAAGGTCTAATTGGTGGAGTTATGAGGTGCAATGCCTGTGAGGACTGTTAGCGAGGCTCTGTGCTGGCACAGGGATATAGGGTTAGGGTGATGAGGAAGAGGGGCTTTGAGACTCCGAGTAGGTGTGTCAGCCTGAGTCCTTCAGTGTGTTTTACATGCACAGCTGCACCTGGGTACTGCTGGAGGCTTCTGAGTCCACAGTGTTGTCAGGGCATCCACAAGGGTCAGTGAAGATCAGGCTTTGCAGTTTTGTTTGTGGAAACTTTGGCTGGCATATGGAAAGGGACATCCAGAGAAAGTTCTGGGGGAGACCCTCAGGACTTCTGGGCACCCAGTAAATCAGTCAGGATAGTGACTGCTAGACACCAGTGAGACCTGGACCTGGTCACTCTGGGGGCAGGTTGTCCACAGCAGTCTTAAGAAGTAAAGAGAACAATACAGTTGTCCTCTTTATAGGCTGTTGGGAACCATGGGAACAGACTGGGATTTGACTGTACAAAATCTCAAAAAGTAGTTGTTAATGGGAAGCCATCCTCAGTGCCAGTCTTTTTACTAGTGTTAAGTCTCCCAAGAACCTGTTCTTACAATGAGCTATTCAATAATAACTCAAGCTCTTGGTTTATGAAACAGAAAGGCAAAAAAAGGATCCAATCCTGATTTTAAATAACTGAGGAAACGATTTCTCTCACCAAAGATCTATTTACAGTATTAGAGAAAAAGTCTAGGAGGTCATTTCCACTCTAAAGGTGCGCATTTTAAAATCGGGAACAGGTGAAATGTGCAAGGGCTTATGCTGTGCAGGCAGCCTTTGGTTTGAGCTTTGCACAGATGGAGTTGTTACTATGGTGCTGGGACACAGGGGACAGTACCAGGAAAAGCCTGGGACAGTGGTTCGGAGAAGGGTACCCTGGAGATGTGGGAGTAGGAAGGCTCAGGTGCAGGATGGTACAGGGTTGCAGTCTTGGTTTGGGAACAGAGACAGCACAGTAGGCAGGTCTTTAAGCTCCTGTCTAGGGATAGGCAGGATCAGGCCTTTGTTTTCTAACCTGATCCTTTTGCTTTTAGAAGCATTGCAAATGACACTTTCCTACTGGGACAGACATGCAAGGCTCCACCACCAGGCATTTCCACTTAATTATAATTTTTTAGCCAGGTTGCAAGAGTGCAGCTTTTCAAATTAGCTTCACAGACAAGCAGTCAGATTAAAATGAGTCTTTGTTTTTTAATCAGGTAGTTTAAATTAGAGCTTTACAATTTTTTTAGCCTATTGAGTACTAGTGTGCAAAGTCTGTACCTAATGTTACCTCACAGCCAGCTCTTGGGAATCCTGTAAGTGCTATTCTGTCTTGCCTGATTAGAGATGTGCACTGAATATTTTCACAGACTCATTAGTTCATCCTCCTTGATTTTCTACCACAGCTTCCAAGAAAAAGCCAAGCTAAAGGACAGAGTGAAAAAGCAGCACTCTGCCTGTGCTGCTCAGACACCAGCCATATAGCAGGAAAAGGTTTTTCCATTCCTCCATCCCAAGGCAGTCTGTCTTAAGAGTAAACTTATGAGCATATACTGAGACATGACTGCATATCCATGGTAACTCAGCTGCAGTAATTTTCACCATCAGCACAGACATTCCATCTCGCTGCCCCATAAGTAAAGTCTTTTACCTCTACATAGCTGCTGTCTTTTGGTGTTTTGGGCTCCTTGCAGGAATGTGTTTTCTGCTCTGCTCTGCATCCCTAGCACACTGCTCTGCTGCAGCACTCTGGAATCTTTGCAGAAAGCAACGGGTTCCAGTGGCCTGGTGCAAACCAAATCATTCCCCTGATTTCTCTTGCCAGGTCCTATTTATCCACCAGTTTTTGTGAGCTAGACCTTACTATGTTCCAAGCGCTGTCAGCAGCTGGCAGGAAACACTGACAATCAGAGCAAGCCCCACAGCTCCATTTGCAGCAGGCTCTTTGGATTCCTGCCTTTAAGTCATGCAGTGACTTCAGAGGGAGTGTAACAGGGCATCTGAAAAGTAGAAATTTGAAATCCAGCAGATGTTTCTCGCTGATCTCTTCCTGAAGCAGGAGACTGCTGGGACTGAGCCAACACTGCAGACCTGGGAAAACCAGCAGTGTGTGTGTGTGTGTGGCACTTTTGAATGTCCAAGGCTGCTTTCCTTCCATGGGCAAGATCCTACAGCTGTAGAGCCCTTTCCTGTGTACTCTCTGTGCTCATTCCAGGATGTGTCATTCTGAGATGCACCTTTGGCCTTTTGCTTCCTTGCCCAGCAACTTTTTACGTGCTGTTTGGACAGCAGAAAGAGCTTCCCACCCTGTCCTTAGCAGCTCTAGAATGGCAGTGATATCTGCACATGGATGACTGAAAGACAGATGGAGAGGCTAGCTGTGGATAAGAAGGAACTGCCCCTTCCACACGGTACAAGAAGAAGCTACCAAAATATTTCTAGTACGAGACTGAAGTGTTGCAGGTGGGCTGATGAAGAAAGCAAGCAGAGATGGGGGATGCTTTGGGCTGATGAAGAAAGCAAGTAGAGATGGGGGATGCTTTGAGCCACCTCAACACAGAGGCATCTCTTGGATATGCAGCCACTCAGAAGCACAGGCTGAGGGATCCATTTCCCTCCTCAAGGCTAGAGGCCAGTTGTCAACAATGTTGGCATGTTTGTGAGAGGTTTTAATCACAATTCCTGCAAGTTTTAATGTGCACATGACATCCGTGGATTTTTTTCAGTCTTCATCTATGTATTTTATTGGTGGAGGGGAGGGAAATCTTGGTATTCTGAATTAATTAAAAATGTAGAGATACATTTTTTTTCATGATAAGGCAGGGACTTGAACACGTACAAGACTCAAAAGCATGAATGGAGGGCACATTCAAAAAAGGGAATGATTAATTGGAGTGCATTTAAAAATAGTAACTGTACGTAATGCTGTGCAAAGCTAAAATCTATTTTAAACTGTTTATATAGAACGGAAGCATGTGTTCTCAAGGTCTCCAGTTTGTCTATGTGGGTTGGTCAAAAAAGTTGTGACATGCTGAGAAAGGCATTTGCACGTTGCTGTTTTTATCAAAACTCACTTCCAACAAAACGGATTTAAAAGAGAAGAGGCTGAAAAATACTAAAAGATCACAAGGCAATATTTGCCCATGCTCTCCAGGAGGTGCGTATGCCTTGCCAGCCTTTTAGGAACTGCATCTCTGTGCTTCTGACTGCCTCCATCTCTGTCATTCTTCATGAGCCTTTTTCTCAAGCCCTCACATTTTTGTCTCTCAGAGGATGTGGGCAGTTCCATGTTGGATCCTCCCTTGTACATTTTTTGCCCTTTCAGTGGAGAGGAATGCTCACTGAAGCAGCTCTGTCCATGCTTGCCAGAAAGGGTCAGGAGCTATGGGAGGAAAAAAAAAACACAACAGACAACCCAGAGAGAAAGGACAATTAGTGTAGTCTCTGTGCCAGCAAAAGCAAACCAACCCATCACCACAATCTACCATCAGCTTTGGGACACTCTTCCTTAGGTTTGTCCTAATTTAAGGTTTGGTGGCTGTTATAGTTTCAGATTTTTCAGGATTTTTTCTTTCCTCTCTGGCTAACACGAACTTTGGGGGGGGTGACACTGCCTCCACCTAGATAACGATCCGAAATTCCACCTTGATGGCTCTAAGGACAGTTCCTTTGTTTTTTTGTTTGGGGAGTGGTTTTGCTCCTTGACTTCACTTCTTCGGCTTGGCTCGACGCTGTTCGGGCTCGGCTCTCTTCGGCTCGGCTCGACACACCTCATCTCAGTTTCGGCGGCGGTGAAGTGTGGACCGGCTGGAGGGGAACTCCTGCGGGTTCTGGCTTCTTTCCCCTGTCTCCCGTTCCTGGCCCGGTTTGTCCTTGTGCTTCAGACTCACCATCGCCTGGCAGTGGCAGCGGATTGTGTTTTTTTCCCTCCTCGGGGCACCGACAGCGCCGGCGGCGGGGAGCCCCCGGCCCAACTCCACGCTCTGCCCAGCCTGAGCCAGCGCCTTCCGGGCGGAGAACAAAGGAGAGCACGTCACCTGCGGGAGAACTTCTCACTCCGTCACTCCAGAGACTCATTGTTCAGAGGTTTTTGGTTATAGAGTTATCTGTTCTGTTCTGGTGGTTCATATATGCATATATAACCATATTTAGTAGTTAAGAACTGTTATCTCTCCTTCTACATTTTTCCTTCAAATTAAAATTTTGTTCTAAATTTAAAAGAGGCGTGATCTTTTCTTGAGAAAGGTATTCAAAATTGTTTTGGCTTTGCCCTAAACTAAGACAGTGGCAAAAGTATTTTCACAGGCTGCCTTGTTGCACAAGAGCCTGAGCTCATGGTAGAGGTGAGGGAAAAGCAACTGTTATATCAAATTTTGGGAAATGTTAACAAATGCCTGGGCACCTGGCACACTGCCAGTTCAGTGTGAGTGTGGAAGAAGGGGGCAACGTCCTGCTAGAAAGGATAATGACCCTTTTGTTTATGTGCTTCTGGAGTCTACTGATGGGAGCAGGAGTACAGTGAGGAGCACAGGGAGGCTGGCAATTTGGTGGACATCACCTGAGGTTGTCGTTGTTCTGGAGGATGCCACCCATCACATTTCCTGAAATAAAGAGGCTGTTCAAAAAGGCAGCAGGCAAAGCAGGAAAAGATGCTGCATAGCTGCTAATGGGGCTGGTCCTTCAAAGCTAATGTGGAATTGGAAGGGTACCACAAGCCTGAGGTGCCCTGCCAAGAGAGCTGCATTGCTGTGTTAGCTTCCTTCCAAAACATAGCATGATCTTCAGCTTTCCTTCTCATTTTGTTCATTCTTCCTTTTTCTTCCCTTCTTTTTCAATTTTTAAACCTTGTGGATCAGCATACTGTGCACTACAGAACACCTTGTTCTACAGTAATATGCAGAAAGAGGCATACCAGCACGCGCCTTAAAATATTTCTTTCTTCAGTATATATGTATTGTGATTCGGTATTATATCAGTGCAGAGCTGTGAATATATTGAATCTGTGAACTAAATATGTGTCTTAAGATCTCACTCTTTTTTTGCATTTGCCACAACAGCAGTAGCAGTACTGGGCAGGGCCGTGAGGTGCCCATGTCCCAGCTGCAGAAAAGTAGCACACAGCAATCAGGGTCAATGGAGGGACAGGAGTTAATGCTGAGTCAGGGAGGCATGAACTGGATGTATGAAAGCTGGAGCTGTGGCTGTGAAAAATGCCTTTACAGGGAAAAGAACAGTATGCCTACGCATCGGGGAGGGAGTAGGTCAAAGTCCACAAGGCAGAGAAAGGGCAAATGAGCAAAATGCTACCTTGTCAGGACCCTGAACTGGGATAAGCACTGCAGCATGATGCTTTCTGTCAAACAGTACTAACTACCGTGATTCCAGCTTGGCTGGGGTTCTGCCTGCAACATGTCATCCCCTCCCTGATATTCAGTGATGCTGACTCTGATCTACCATCACATCAACCTTGAATGTCCTTTCAAAGGATATTGGCTTCAAAGCCTGGGTCTTACAGCCTTCAGCTGCAGACACAATCTCTGCTGTTCTGCATTTATGTCAACATTGGTCCACATCCACAAAATCCAGTGCGAAGGTCACTGTCGCTTGAGGGCCTAGGGCATGTCTCCTTCTCTTCCCTTCACTTCTTCAGACATGACAAGGGGTCATGGTGGGGCACCAAATGAAAACACTCAATAGGCAGGCACATGGTACCAGCATGTTACTGCCAGTGAGTGAGTGGCCAAGGACAGCCCTTGGCCACAGGCCAGCATTTAGCTGGTGAGATGATGTTTGATTAATGTGACACTGGGTCAATAGTGAGTGCATAAGCAAATGAGCAGGAAAAAGACACTGCAGTAAGTGTGGTAGGGAATGGCAGTGGGAGGACCTGGCAGATGCACAGGGGCTGATTCAGAAGGGAGATGCAGCCCCACCTATGTTGTGAGTAAGCTTGTCCTGCACCTCACAATTACTTTCGAAACGGGTTTAATAACATATGTGAAAATGTCAGCTGGTTCCCAGCAGAGGACTGTGCTGGGGACACCAGTCACGCTAAGGTGAGACAGCTCAAACTGACCTGCAACAAAGTCCAAGAAGTTGCTGTTGAGCAGAACAAGTATTTTGATCTAATTACAGAAATTGCACCTTGTGCAGGCACAGAAAATAATGGGGGTGGGAGCTGGAATCCAAAGAGACAGGAAAAAGCAAGAGAATAACAAACAGTCAAGACTGTTTAAAAAAACCCCAAATAACAAACTAAGAAATAATCCTGCCTTACAGCATTGTTTCTTCCAGTTTCCTTAGCTGCTTTTCTCCTCAGCAGACTGGCATTTTTCTTTTTTTTTTTTTTTTATCACATTGTCCATTACATTCATCCTTGGGCTTAAATTGGAGGCTTGCTTCTCATCAAGAAGATAATAACTTCTTTTTTTTTAATTTGGACTATTTTTTAGAGGCTTCATAAGAACTGAAACACCTTATCCATTTCCCTGAGAAGCTGTGTTTTCTATGTGTATGACTCTGCTACATATTTCAGTAAATATTAACCACAGAAACATTTTTGTGAGGCTTGGCTTGGGGATAATAAACTCCTTGCATTTGGTCTACCCTTAACTGCCAAGAGGTATTCTTGATTTTCACTCTATTTTAATGCAAAATACTTGGTATTATCTGTGGGGTTTAGGAGTTGATCATAAATTAGAAAACAACAATTAAACAAAACACAAACAGAAAAGCACTGCAGTGTATTTCCAGTAACTTTAAGACACAACAATTCAGTCTAAAGCTTGCACTTATTTTACATTTTAACTTCTGTTTATACTTTCATTCATACACTCTGGCTTGTTTCACCTCATGTACAAGCAACACAAAGCAGAGGCAGTCCATATGCCAGATAAACTGCAATTACCACGGGTTCATTTTGTCCGAGTTATGCAAAGCATCCAGTGCACAGACCAGCCTGGCCTCTCCAACAGCTCACCACATCTGCCCCATGTCTCTTTGCTAACCTGCACACGTGCATGGAAATATCCCCTTTGCTCTGACAAACAAGTTTCTTGCAGTGAATAAATTTTGAAAAATTATCTAGAGTGAATGGAAGGTTTCCTTATTATCTTCATAGCAGAAATCCCAGCTATGGGAACTGGTATTCTTTCACCCTGGGTTTCTGTTTCCTAACAGTCTCTGTGGAACCATCTAAATTGCAGAGCCATGATCTGGACAATACAGGGACCAATGCTGTGACTAGAATCTACAGCACAAAGGGACAGAAGACAGAGCAGCCAAAGGGATGGCTGCAGTCCTCTCTCCTGCAAGGAGATTTTCTGTTCTCCCAAAAGCAGAGGAGGTCCCAAGACCACCCAGAGCTCAGTGTGCACTCAGGCAATCTGCTTTATTTGCAATTCTCATCCAGCCAGCGGTATAACAGTGCCACAGAATGAGGACACGACCCTTGAAAGCCATCTCCAGTTCCACATCTGATGCAAGCAGTCCTCCAAAAATACTACCATCCAGGAAAGAAGTTACTTTTTCACTTGTCAGTCTTCTCTCTGATGAAAGTGAAACTTCATTCTGAAAGCCACCTGCTTGGAAGCAGACACAAAATGCCCCACTCTTCTCACCACCCTACAAGCACATGCACTTTGAGTATTTTTTATAGCTGACTATTTCCATGAAGTTCAGAACCTGCTGACAAGGTAATTTTAATGTGGTGTGGACTGAACTGCCTAGGTAAAAGCATTTTCACTGCTGTGAGTTTAATACGGTAGACATCGTTGCAAACAGGAATGTTAGGAAAATAATTTTTTAGGACAATGTTAAGAATTCATTTTTTATCACAGGTTTATGTTTGACTGTATTAGATGTCACATCCAGACCTACTTCACTGACTGGTGTCAGAGATCTGCTACATGGCTCCCCTGTAATTGCTATCATGCTCTGAGTATGACTCATAATGATGTCCCAAAACATTCACTTTATTGCTTTAGGGATTTTTTTTCTTGCATTTTCCTCTGTCAGATCAGAATATTACAGTCATCCAGTCTAAGCCCTATAAAACACCAAGCCAACATAATCATAATTCCTCTAGTAAGCATATTATGTTTTCTTTTGTTGCCCCAAACACAGAACTGTTCAAGATGCCAGGCTAATTTTGAAGTTACCATTACTCAATGAGTGGCAGAATGTCATCTCTAATCAGAGACGCTGCCTTTATTTAACTTTTCACAGACATTCAGCCTTCCTCTGGGATATGTGAAGATGTCAATAGACAACAAAGAGCTCCTTTACCCTTCCTTACAGGGCCTGCCTACATCTATATTCATGCAAGTTTATACTTTTGAGATCACTTGTGCTGTGGACAAAAGCACCCAAACCAGATCTATTGCACTTTCAGCTTGGGAGAAAATTCTGCTTCTCATCTCAGGCCGTTTCCTTCTGCTTTCAATTTATTCAACCCTTCAAGCCTAGGCTGGGCCCTCCGTGTGAGCTACAGCCAGAAGGGGATCTCCTGCTCTCCGGCATCCCTGCCTGTCCCCATCTCCAGCCCCTTCCCTGCCGCCTCTCCCGAGCTCTTTATCTGCATCGCTCCGAGGAGGAGCGGCGCTATTTTTAGGCAGCGCCTGAACTCTGAGCACGGAGGAATGCGGCGGGGATGGGAGCCGGGCCTGCCGGGCCGCGATACCGCATCCCCCGGCCGCTGGGGCACACGGAGCTCCCGGGCGCTGCCCGGCCCGGCCGGTCCCGCTGTGGCGCAGCATCGCTCTCCCGGAGAGCGCCAGCGCCAGACCCCTCCCGGGGCGAGGCCGCAGCAGCAGGAGGCCCAGGGTCTGCGGGTCCCGTGGCCAGGCATGGCAGCCGCAGCCCCCCAGCTCGGCTGCTGGGCGGGGA
>VWZG01009770.1:303741-380118 GCA_013396735.1 Grallaria varia | reverse complement strand
GGCCCCGAACCCGCGTCCCCCGAACCGGCCGGTTCCCCCCGCGGCGCTCCCACCCGGCCCCCCCCGCCCGGCGTTATGTAAGGCGCGCGCGCCGCCATTGGCAGTGGGGGGTAGGTGTGCGCGCGCGCAGAGCCGGCCCCGGCGCCGCCTCCTCCTCCTCGTTCTCCTCCCGAGCAGCGGCGGCGGCCGCGCCGAGCTGAGCTGAGCTCCCACAGCCGCTGCCCGGTCCGCCCGGCCCGCACTGCGTTCGGGTGAGCAGCGCCGGGGCAGGGGGGAGGGGAAGGAAGGGAACGGGGGGGAGCGGGCCCGGCCCAGGGGAAGGGGCGGCCCGGCAGCGGGGCGCGTTCCGCCCCCGGCCCGCCGCGGGCCGAGGCGCCTCGGCCTTCGTCCGTGCGCCCTTCCGTGGCCGCTTCTTTCCCGCTGGGCTCGCCCGGGGGTCGCGGCCGCCTCTGTCCCACCTGGCGGGCTCGGGGCCCGCGGCCGCCCCCGGTCCCTGCGCGGTGCGGGCCGGGCCGGGCCGTCCCTGTCGGAGGGGCTGCCCGAGCCCTGCGGGAGCACCGTGGAGGCCTCAAGCGGTGCCTCCGCCGCTCTTCGTCTGCGGCAGTGACAGCGGAAGCAGCTGTCGGTGTCCTGTTCTAGGCCTTGAAACTCCGCTCGGGTTCTGGTTACTCACGGGGAAGTGACCCCCTGTGGGACATCGCCGTGCCGAGGGTTCCAGCCCCGCTGCCCGGCAGTGCCCGCGATGCTGCTATTGTGACTTGGCAGCAAAGAACTCATGTTACGGTTGGGCGTCAGATTTTTTCCGTGGGTTCGGTGTCCTACGTGCTCGCGCGTTCTTTATTTGGTGACAGGCCGGTCTGCTGGACTCTCAGGGTGTGCCCGATAAGGAAAACAAGTACTTACCTGCCTTGAGCAATTGAAATACCGATTGAGCCTTGTTGATGAACCCATCGTTCTTCTAAGGGAGCTTTGGGATTGTTTCTTGTCACTTTCTTAGACTAATGATAATCTAAATCTTAATTTTCTTTGTGTTTCAGAAGCACTGTGTCAGGTGCATTAATGTAACTTGCAGTATTCAGACCCTTGGATTTTTGGTTTCGGGCATAGTACGGTGGTTGATACTTTTGAGCAGATGTTTTAGGTCATATTTTCTTGTCTGTGACTTAACTAAAACCAGTACTTGCCAAGCACAAACAAAAGCTCAGTGTGGTTGGCTGTTGCAATGTACAACTTATCAAGGCCCTAAAATACAAAGTAATATGTAAACACTTTGTGAAAAGAATTCTTTTTTGTTATATCTGAGTATTTTCTGTCAGGACCCCCCTGACTTCTGGAAGATTGCTGTAATGCCAGTAAAATAGAAGCAAAAGAAAACTTACAGTTCCTTCTAGTGTATACAAAGCTATTGGCAATATCTCTGGTTTTGGTTTTTTCCCCATTTTTATTGATTTTAAATGGGAATCCAGTGTTCTGGTTGAGCCATGCTGTATATAAACAGTGTGAGGCCCTAGCTGGGGTGTTCAGAGTAACTGTAGCAAGCAGTGACATATAGACTGGTATTTTTATTCTTACTAACATTCAATGTTGTATCTTATGGAAACTGTTGAATGCCACATGTGTTTCTATATGCTTGTTAATTGAATTCGCATTCAGTTTTGTGAGCCATATGGACTTCTTAATTCTCTTAGAGAAACTGATGAGGGAAGAGGAGGGGACACTGAAGTTGTGCTGTAATACTTCAGAATGTTACATAGTGGTGTTTGATACCATGAAAACCGGACTGTGGCCGGAGAGGTGCCTCTCAACCCACAAGAGCTATTCTGGGTCTTAGGACAATTGTTTTGCTGTTATGGCACCAAGATGCTGCATGTCCAGAAATTCCCACAATACCAGAGAATTTTCTCATATTGTTGGTGTTTCATAGAAGCTTCATTTTCATAGCGGTTTTAAGGGCTTTTCACGCATATTTGCTGGAGGTCAGTCACTGTTTGAGTAGGCCTTTCCTGCAGTGGGAAGCTGCCTGCCTTGGTGGGAAGGACTGCAGGTGTAGCCACGCAGTGTCTGTCCCACGACTGCCAAACTTGAAGCAAGGGCCCAGGTTATGTAGAGGGGCAGTGACCAAGCAGCCATCCTCCTGGGAACACTAGGCTTCGCTAGTTGTCCTGAGACCAGTGGACTTCACTGTCTGTCCTGTGCTTAGGCCATCAGCGTTGTGCTTCTGAGAGAACTGTACTACTGGATTGTGCATGGGCTGTGAGGGACTGAGAGAGTGAAAGACAATAGCAGAAATTGGGCTGCCAGGTTATATAACTGCACTCTGAATTGCGCTCTGTTGGTGTGCCCAAATCCTGCCTGGTGCCTGCTCTGGGGGTGCGGCGCAGGCTGAATTGGGTGTCCTGGTGGGTTGGGTGCAGGTGGAGCGTTCCTATTGTGAAATGCAATGTCTTGATGCTCCCTGAAATGTGACTCTTGTATCTCATTTCTTCTTCTGGTGGTCATTGTAATGGCATATGGCAGTAACATTTGCTTCCTTTATGGTCCTGTGTCATATGGAATAATGGCTTCTGGTGGGAGCAATTTTAATTTCTTTTCAAGAATTATGTGTGCATGTAGAGTTGATTGAAAATAAAAAAACAATGGCCACCTGTAAGAATACCCTTCCATAAAGAGGGTTAACATATTGTTCTTGGTGTTCTCAACTCCAAAGCAGCTCACAAGCACCTACACCAGAAGACACTAGTGCACCTTGGGTAATACTTTGATTTGCCTTTCTTGAAACTTGTTTTAAGTTCCAGAAATAAAGATTGAGTCTTAAGCTTTAAGAAAAATAAAACAAAAAACCAGCAAAACCTCTGAATTTTTCTGTGCATTTGGAAACAGAGAATAAGTTTCTATCAACTGCAAAGGAAACTTTTAATTATTCTGACTACTGAAAACACTTTTCAAAAGTAGAGCGTGAATCTTTGTAGAAGAAACCTTAGAATGGCCTAATAATTCTGATGTGTATTTTAAAAATGACACTAAACCCAGAGTCATTACACAGTGAAGAACAGATGTCTGTTGTGTTTGAGTTAGAGGAGTTGTAGGCCTTGTGGACCGAGTGCATGACTGCATTGTGCTCTTGGTTACGGCTCCTGAGTCGGATAGCAGCAGTAGTTTCTCATGTTTGTAGACTAAATGTCTTCTTTTTGTTTGTAGATATGGCTCGTGGACAGCAGAAGATTCAGTCACAGCAGAAAAATGCCAAAAAGCAAGCTGAGCAAAAAAAGAAACAAGGACATGATCAGAAGGCTGCAGCCAAGGCTGCCTTGATATATACCTGCACTGTCTGTAGGGTAAGAGGAACTGAAATCAAAGTAGTGTTGTAGGGAAGTCTGTCTTCCAACCTAGAGCAGAATTTTTAGAAGATTTTATAGTGGAAACTAAAATACTTAAGTGGTTGTTGAGCGTGTTGCTAAAAGAAGCATTTGCATCTGTTATGTGACTTGCTTACAGATTATTCTGCTGTACTGATAACTGAGATAAGAGAAAATCTGAGATGGCACGTACAGATCTGGTTTGGGTAGTTATTTTGCCTTTTGTATTGCAGTGGTCTGCATGTGCTGTTAGTGTGAGATACAAAATGTGCAAAGTATGAGATCTCTCCCTGTTTTATCTCAAAATGGAATTGGCTCATCTTAGAATCGCTTGTTATCGATGTTATGTAGAGATGAAAAGCAGCGGTCCCAAAAGCTTTAGTGTAAGTTTGATACACAGTAACTTTTGCTACAATAACTTAACTTGACAAGGGAACAGAAATGCAAACACTGATCAGATCATACATTTCCTTCTAGCTGTTTTTCCTGAATGTGCTCCTTTTGGAGCTGAAGGATAAACTTAACATTTTCATTTAAATGATCAGTCCGAGAATAGATTTGTCACTTTAAATGCCTTAAATAAGATTCCAGATTAAGGTTTGTTCACTTAAGTACTTGTAACCAGCTCCTCTTGCTGTGAAATCAGTCTGCTGCATGAATCAGTTTGGGCAGTGGTTGCCTGCAACTATGTTGTAGCAAAGGTCTGAGATAGCTTGTGCCAAGTAGAAAATCTGTTCATGCCATATAACTCTTTGGCATACTGATAAACAAGAAACGGCTTTCATAAAGATCTGCTTCTGAAAAGGATAAATATTTATCTTTAAGGAGTTGAAAAAGAAGATAGTAGGGAGGTAGGCTTTCCACCAAACCAGCATGTGAAGTGTAAGATGTGCAGGGAGATACCTAGCAAGAATAGCACCATTGATGGGCATGCCAAAGCAATGTGGTAGTGGTGCTTAAAAGCACCTCTGAAAATAGGAGGTTAAATACTCTGTCCTGCCCTGCAACTATATTATTCATGCTTCTGTCACTAGAGCAGTGTCATTGAAGGGGCAGTTTGCGTCAGGGAGAAGAAAATAAAACATAGTGGAGGATAGGTATTGTAGTATTATTTAACACTTGTACTGTGCATAAAGTTTGGTGTCTCTCTTTAATCAGACTCAAATGCCGGATCCCAAGACCTTCAAACAGCACTTTGAAAGCAAGCATCCTAAGACTCCACTTCCTCCAGAATTGGCTGATGTTCAGGCGTAAAGTTGTCTACAGGTCATTACCTTAATTTTTAATTGATTGTCTGAGAAAGGTGTATTATGAATCAGGTTTTTTTACCACCACCACCTGGGACTTAAAATTTGCTTCATTTTTTTTAATACGAAAATTACTGTAGGTTAAAGTTATACCCCTGAACTGTCAAAAGGTAAAGTAAGAAGCAAGCTAGTACTTTACATGGGTGAAATGGCTATGACATTTCAGTGTGCATGGAAGTTGTTTATAAAGGGATTAATGTTATTTCAAATGGTCATTCTTATTGTTGTAGGAATACTGCATTATTTAGTTCTTGCTTTGAAATATTAGTTTTGCTTTGAACAAAATACATAAATACAATCTGCCTATTGCTACAAAACATGTGATGGAGACAGTCATTTAGTGTATTTCCAACAACTGAGCCTTTTTGTTCCTGAAGCTATGCAGGTGAATGCAGATTTTTCTGCATTTGAATACAAAACTTAACAGTTAACTGTAGAAGTGATTTCCCAGTAGGTAGTTGTTAGGCTGTAACTGAAAGTGGCTGTAATAAAAAGCTGAAATGAGGTAAAAAGCAGTATTATGGTATTTCACTCACGCAGAGATAAGCAGCATTGTGTAACGGTTCAGCTTAACCAAGTTGTTCTTGTTTTTTATAGGTGAAGTCATGACACCTATTGACTCTTCTACTGTCAGACCTTACATAACAAACCTGCAGCTGCTTTTCTAAAACTGTTGATCAGCAAAAATGAAGGGGCTACAGAAACATTCATATTTTTATGCTGTTCCCTCTTGGGCTTCATGCAAAGACAATTCTGTGTAAATGTACAGTTGTGCCCTATTTGGAAACCCTGAAAAATCGGTCCATACTTGTTATAAAAATTTTTTTACAATTGTAATTATATTGATGTTCATATTGTGTAAAATAACTCACTTAATAAAGTAGTACTTTGATTTTACAATATCACAGATTAACTCCTTGTAGAAATTCTGTTTCAACTTTCTGCATTATCTGCCTTATAAAATAATGAGAAAAAAAACAAAAGTGGAATTTTCCCCATCCTGCCAAAACATGAGCAGTATCATTCCACTGAAAGTAATGTACATTACAGTAAATATATCTTAAAGTGGAAAGGGAAGCTGCTCCTATTTACTCTCCAGTGTGCTGCCTTCTTGAGCCCAGCCACTAGTGGTCAAATTGATGGCTCAAGACACAGCACACTCCCAAGCAGCTGCACGAGAATCATGAGACTTCCTCCTACGATTTTGTCCTGTGTATTGGAGTTTAAATACCACAAGCCATTTCGAACGAGATTCCTTTAGTATGAGGGATCGTGTTTCTTGAAGTCATGCACTGGAGAGACTCTGGTTATGCTTTTATCCTTTTTATTTAGGTAGATAGCTGAGGGAACTGAGAGGTGGCAGGACTGAACGCTTCTGGTTATGCTGGCTTGGAAAATGCTTGCAAATACTTGGTTAAACCAACTCTGCTCTTAGTTGAAAAACAGATTTGAAAATACTTTTAATGGTATTTTGAGCACTCAACCACACGTGCTCCCCCTCAAATGTGTCTGGTTATTTCTCTCTTCAAGAAATACAAGAAATAGCTGGCCATTAATAACCTTTCTTCACAACCAGCTTAAAATAAGACTGTTGGAAAAGAGCCAAAGTAACTAAAATAATATCGCTACTTAAAGAAATCGGATATGATTAAAGTTGCATTGACATGAAAAGGCTGGATAATAACTCTGACCAAGAACATTTGAGCAGATAAACATAATTATCCTTAAAGAGTTCTAGCCTGAGTTCTAATCCCAGATATACAGCACAGAAGTAGTGGAGAAACATCTGAGTTGTGCTAGAAGGTCAGATATACAAAATCCCATCTTTGGCATTTGGAGGAGGCTTATTCAAGGACATTAGTTTTGACCCTATAGTAAGAAGCAATATTAGAATTGCTGTGATTTGTTAGTTTACAACAGATGTGAAAATTTTGGCAGTCCAAGTAACCCTTGCTATGCAGCAGGACTGTACATCTGGCCTTCAAATGGCTTCCTAAAATATAGGACCATAGTCTCAAAGACTCATTCACTTAAAAGAATGCACTTGGTATTTTATTATATAAAGTCAAAGCCTTTGTCTTTGTCCGTTCATTTGCTCTTTATTGAACTGCTTCTGTGAGACTAGCTTCCTGTCCTCTTTGCTGTGACAGTATCTGTAAATACTTACTTTGGCATAAAGTTTCTCTGTATTATAGTCACTCTGGGATAACCTGTATACCACTTAACTTTTATAGATAATGTTATTTTCCTCAGCATAATCCACTACTGCACTTGTACACCTGACATCCGAATGTAATGCTTCATTTATTTTTCTTTAATGTTACCAATGCATACATCCTGACAAATTGGCTCCATAAGGCAAGAAATCTGCTCTCGACCTTTGTGCTGTACAGGGGAGAGGTACTTCAGTGTTCTAATGCTGTAGTTCGTCTAAGAATACGCTGAGTGCAAATGGATAAAGATGTTTCTTGCGCTGATTGGTATTTGATAATCTGGTTTTACTTTGAAAACTGTTTGGGGATGTATCCCTATAGCTTGGTCCTGAAGTGAAGTATATGTTCTATTCCTTCAATTCAGATTGTGTAGCATTAAATAAAAAGACTTTGTTTCATAAACAATCTCTCTTAATGAGCGCTGAAGAGTTGGAAAGCTGCATCACTAGTGGGATGACTAACGTCAGTTAGAGTTGTGTTTTCAAAACTCTATGATGCTCAAGTTGAAAATACCTTATGAAGTGATGGGGTTTCTATTATTGGAAGGAAAGAATGATTTTCAGTTCAGTAAGATCCCTAGGTACAATAACTACAATCTCAATTACAGAAGTGAATGAAAGCTGTGACTGAATTGTTATAAAGGCTGTACTAAATGTGGGAATAGTCCTCATTTAGGATATCTGCAATAATCCTTGTGCCTAAAAGGTCAGAGGAAGAGCTAGTTCTCCATCATGTCTTCCTGATCTGACGGATAGCACACCCTGGTACCTGGCTCAGGACACAGTTGTGCATTGTAATGTGTTTGATTAAAGAGAATTAAAAATCTAAAATCTAAAATGTCATATTTCCTGCCTGCTTCTAAAATCAAGTATTACTGCACCCAAAAAATCAATTTCCTGGCTGTGGGCAGCTATGGAACTTGAAACTGTCTAACTGTGCAAGAAAGAAAAAGAGTCATGGAAAGTATCCTGTGTTCCCTTGAGAAAGATTCATCTTTGTGCAGAGTCAGCATTCAGGTAAAGGGCTTTTATGGTGTCAGTATGGACGTTGGCTGTCATGGATACTTGTGGAGCAACTTTAAAGAGTGATTTTGGACTTTTCAAAAGCCTGCACATGGGAATCTCTTTAAGCAGCATCTGAAATCACATTTTAAGTGACTCTTAGAATATTCTGGAAAAAGAGTCTCACTTTAGGTCTTAGAGTAAAAGTAAGAACGTGTGGTTATGGTGAGGCCATCTTGGAGACTATTAATCAAGAGCAATTATGAAATTTTTTAATCTGACTTCCTTAGGCTTGTTTCTGTACATCTGCTTTACCCCATCTAAGGGCTTCTGGTTTCTTGCTATCAAAAAGCTGTGTGAAAATTCTGAAATAGAAGTTGAAGACAGTTGCTGTGTAGCCTCAGGGAAATAGGTGGCTTTATACAGGGCTTTTGAAACATCCCAGGAGACTATCCCTTTTGGTTATTTGCTGAAAACGGTTCAGCTCAAGTAAGTAAAGCTAATGACCACAGGCTGTTTGCAAACCACGTAGGAATTTGTAGCATTTCTGTAAACTCCATTGAACTGTTTCCCCATCTTGTTAAGAAGAGTTAATAGGTGGAATGTCTTTTATCATCAAATACTGATAGGCTTGAGGTTTGTTTTGTTTTCCATTTTCACAGAAACAAGTTGGGAATTCCTGGGGCTTTACCAGAAATGTGGTCTTCCAGGGTCTGACCAGTAAACATGATTAGTCCTACAGAATCCACAAAGTAAAGGTCAGCTGTGTTTCTGTCTACCTAGCTGTCTTCTGCTGTGTGTAATTTGGGGACCTTTGATTTACCTGTTTAGAACCTTACAGGTTCTGCAGTGGACTTTGAATTCAGCTCCAAAACTCGTGTTTGCACTGGTATTCAGTATGTGATTTTACATATTCTATAGCATCATCAGCAATATTGCTCTAGTCCAGACACTGGGAGGGTGTCAAGTGCTGTCTATGGATTTTTACTGTCCCTTTTGAAAATTATTTTGAAATCTTTTAATACATTGTCTATTGTGTTATAGTTTTTTTATACATATGGCAAAAGAGATACAACTCTAGAGTTGTGTTATCTTGGTAGCTTTCAAAAAAAACTGGATTAGCTTGTATGTGTGTTTTATAATTCTCTTGTATAGTTTATGGCTTTTAGCACTGGGGTTCCTGGGAAAGGAGGAATCTGTAGTTGACCCAACATGGTTATTGAAGAGGAATCTGTTCAGGTTCTGTCTCAGCTTCTTCAGGAAATCTGGCACAGCTTTTCTCTGAAGAATACTGTCCATTAAATATATAAAGTTAAGATCCATGCAGCACTTTGATGACATGACAAACGTACTTGTGTGTTCCTTCTTCGAAGCTGTTATAAAATCACAGTGTGCAAAACATTACTGAATGCTGGAGGTCTTCCAGAGGAGTATGGATTAAGGGAAATCTCAGGAAGTTATCTAGTCCATCTCCTTGCTTAGAAATTGGATCAAATCTGCCAAGGCTAACTGCAAAGTGTATCTCGAACTCTTAAAAACTTCCAGTGAAAGGGATCCCATGACCCTGTAAGCAGCATGTATCACTGCTAAACCCTATGTCTGGAGAGTTACCACGGCAGGAGGTTATCCCTGCAAGTTAGGTCAATTGCTTACTGTTCTTATTGGCAATAGATGTGATGAATACTGCCTTCGTTTGAACATTGCTGTTGTGGTCTCCTTCTAGTCTTCGAAAAAAACCCAGTTAATTGAATCAGTCTTCAGTAGGTCACATCATCTAAGTCTAGCAATTGTTGGTGCTCAGGATCCTCTCCAGTCTGTGCTCTTAAGTCATATGGTCCAAAATGTGACCCAAAGTGCTGGCTGAGGCTAGTGCAGAGTAGCTGGGAAAGCTGACCTCTGACACTTGCGTTAATTAGTACTGTTAACATACACTGGAATTATATTAGTCTTTTCGCATCAGCATCCCAAATCCATTTTGGTTCCACTAATAATCTCCACTTTGCGGATTTTAGTGTCTGCTTACCTGTCTCTAATGGATCTCAGTCTGAACTGTTTACAGTTCATCCAAGTGTGGTATCATGGGGAGGTCTTGCAGATAGCCTCTTTTACTTTTTAGTCTATGTTGTTCATGAACACAGGAGCCTGCTTGAGTAACTTCACAGTTCCCTGTAAGCCTTTGGTAACTGCTGTCGTTCTCTTTGTGGTTGGTGTGGATTTGAGCTCCATATTTCACCTCTGAGGACTTCACAGACTGACAATATCAAAGGCCTTTACAACCACAGGGAGAGTGGGGATCTTGTGTGCCTGTGGCCACCACGCCAGTTGTCACAAAGAAGGAGATGGATGGTGTGGGGGGTATAGCATACTTTGTTCCTGACGAATACTTGTTGTCTGGCTGTTGCTGGGTTACTTTTCCATATGCATTTATGAAGAGAATTTTATAAAAATTATTCTGGCCTTTTTCCAGATTTAGATTGACTGACCTTTATTTTTAAATTTTTATTTTAAATTTATATATATATAAAAATAAATGATACATTATCTTATTATATGTATTTATTTTATATATAGTTCCTTTATTTTTAAATTCCTAATGCTTGTCCCACTACTCCTCGGCTCTTTTTTGTGCTCTTTGAGTTCTCAGAGAGCAACACTCGTGATCCATAGTGACGTGGCTGATTGCTGGAGCATCCTGGGATAAGAGTAATTAGTTGTTGCCAACCAGCATTCCATCAAAGTCCTCTGACTGTTTTAGCTTACTCTTTCAACTTCTTAACATGCTTTGTTTGGATAACTTTTGACTGAAGTCAAAAGTGCTGTTTATTACTTATCTGTAAGTCTTATCTTTGATTTTCTTTCCTTCCTCATCATGTAATGGACCTATACCTAATTTTATCCTTCCCTTAGTATTTATAGGCTTTGTATCTGCCTCTTAGAGCCTCCTCTGTGTTTTTAGACTATCTAATGAAGGTGTTACTGTGTTGACTTTTGAGCCATCTAAGACCCAGTCACTTGACTGTCTCAGAATCCACACCCTTACATTTGCAACCATTGAGGCCAACTCTGAAAATCCTTTTTTTTTTTTTTTTTTTGTTTCCACAGTTTGCCCACTGTGAAGCTGTCAGAAGCTTTATATACTCTGTCCTGATCAGTTCAAGGTCCCAAAATCCCAGAGCATTCTCATTAAAGTCTGAGATCTGCTGCGGATTTACTTACCTAGCATGCTGGCAGTGAGAAGGACCAGGCTTGCCTGATAAATCTCCTGAATGTGCAATTGTTGTTATGCTGTATATGAAACTGCATAGCACTAATTAGACTAAATGCTTGAGTGACTTTTCCCCAGACATCGCTGGCCGTTTCTTCCTCTGGTTTGAAGACTGTCCCTATGCTTTAATCATTGCTGCCCATCTTTTCCATATGGATGCCAATGCAATCTAACCCCTCACAAGAGTATATGGTGTCTGTCTTCTTTACCCTTAGTTTTCTGATAACAGTGTAATACCCAAACTGCCTTTGTGTCTTATTCGGTGCTTTGTAAAATGAAAGTATGCCTGAAAACAAATGCGTGTTAATTACCAGGATACTCAGAGGCCTAAGGATAGGCCTTAATTTTTAACGTCTTACTACTCATGTACCTTCAAATTCCAGCAGCGATTACCTGCTGATAGTTTTAATTCTTTTTTGGTACGCGTTTTCTTTAGCTGGCGATGGTCGCTACATATTTTGCAATAAAATGGTTGCTTTATTTTGAGTATTTGTGGATCCTTTGAAGAGTGAAAACTTAAGTATTTTCAACCAAAAGAATAATTGAATTATGTCTTCTGAAAAAAAAAAACAAAACACAAAAAGTCTAAAATGTTTATATGTGTCCTGCTGGTATTCAGAATTATTCTTATGGTCACTACTCAGTTTTTTTTACAGTAATGCTTATTGCAGTTGCATTTTCTTTTCTTGAAGGAGACACAACTTAGATTAGTATGGGAACTGACCAGGATAGTGTCTGTGCAATGCTGCTTCTTTTTCTTTCCTCACAGAAACAGAGGGAAAAATAATTTTCATGTGTGACTAGATTTCACTTGCTGCATTTTGTATTTAGAAAGTAAATATAGATTCACTGTGATTTTAGAAAAAATTCCTTAACCCCGAGATAGATTTTTCTAAAAGGCACCTACTGCTGCTATTATCTCTTACCAGACCAATGCTAGAAGATAATATCTTTCTTAATGAGATCTAAGAAATAGTGTTTATTAAGGACCATATTATGTAGGGTTAAGAAATAGCAAACAGCCGCTTTTTGCTGCTGCAGCAAGTCTTTCAAAGAATTTGCTGTTATGCATGTGAAAGCAGGAGCTGTTACACAGCTGAAAGAATGTGACACTGTTTGGATCACAACTACCACTAGTGGAGGAGGACAACTGCTCAGCTTCTAGGCTGCTTTCTAAATGGACAAAGCCTGCCTGTATTTTTATCGAACAATAATTGAATTCTACATCACAGAAGTCAGTAGACACTTAAGTTTGTCACGTGCTAAATATTTGCATGCATTTGCAGAAAGCTGCTTGCTGGAATACCTTTATAAAGTCTATAAATCACATACATTACTAAAATCAGTGTAACTGACATCAGAGGACAATTTCTGCATGGCAAGGAGATGCAGTCGTCTGTCCTAGAAAACATATACAGTGCTGTACCAAGAGAGACTTTGCAAGTGGTAACTGATAAAGTGATGGTTTTGGGCTACAGTCACTGTCAGTCCTCAAAATTTCTCCTGCTCCTTTATCTTAAGCCTTCTGATTGGGAATACTGTGTGGGCAGTCTGACTCTGTGGACCTCAGAGAGGCTAGTGTCCCATGGACAGAGATTTGGATACCACTCTCTTAGACAATTCTGAAATTATTTGCCTCTTGCTTGCTCTGTGACTCCAGGCATTTTCTCAGGACCCAAACATCTCCGTGTTGCCCCATCCTTTCCTCACGTGGGGTGCGTGAATATGTAGGAGCACAATAACACAACAAGAAAACTGTCCAGTATAAAGCTACTGACTGCTAGTACTGCCTTGACTGCACTGTCTATTTTTAGTCAGTGGTGACCAGGCTTCACCTTTCACTCCCTACGAAGGGTCAGAAGCAACCTGGCTTCTCCAGAGGTATTTTCTGGGGCTGCACTGTTCAGCACCAGCCTGGTACCCTCTTGCTGTGAGGCAATGGAACTGGTCGTGTCTAACTGGCCCTAGGCCTGAGCTGTTAAAACCCTTTGCTAAGGACAGCCAAATTGCAGAAAGGGAGGTATCTTAAAGGCAATCTTGTTGTTTCTATTTGTTAAAACAGGCAGCTGGATAGGGGAAAGGCTTTCTGTGATTACAGGGCAGGGTGGTGGGTTAGAGCTGCAAAGTAACATCCTGCAGTGCTGGACACTAGAGAAACCCTTGAGAAATGCCTAAACCACAAGATATATTTCCATCAGGGCTTGTATTCCTTTAGTCAGGAAGGAGAATTCACGCTGGAGCGCTTGATACCAAGTCCCTTTGCTGAATACCGGCAAGTGAGCCCCTGGAAGAGTCTGACAAACAGGTGCCAGGTGGGAAGCTTGTGGCTGGAAGCAGGGAAGGGACGAGGAGTCTGCATTTCTGCAAGAGATCAGCAAAGACAAACATCTTCCCTAGGTAGCTGCCCTGCATGAGGAAAGGAGAAAAGGGAGAGGCAGGATCCCTGTAACTGGAATAACAGTTCATTGTGCATTTGCTTACATGAAATGTTTGCTTTCGAGAACTTGAGGCTGGCTCAGAATTGATTGCTAATGGTGGTCAAGGTCCATTTAAAGTCAATAAACTAACAATGTCTTGAAGAGACTGTGCTTTACAACGCATCCATGACAGATACTGTGCAAGTATCCCTCTTACTAATGTGGTAATGAATGTGCCAAGTGCTTGAGGGCTTGTTTTGGTTTTTTTCCCCCTCTTCCATCCCTTCTTGTCGTGGGTATGTCTATACCAGACCTCCACATGCTGCACTGATCCTTACCCAGATACTTATCTCTGTAAGTACTCTTGAAGAGGCTTGTACATAATTGGTGTCTCAGGAAGGGAAAATCTGAATGGCAACTTAAACAAAACTGATGCTGAGACTTCACTGTACATTTATGAGCTGCTTTTGACCAGAAGTTGACTCCAGCAGATGACATATTGTAGAGCTGACAGGGAGAGAATGGAAGTCCATTTCCAGGAAGCTTGGTGAGTGGAAGTGAACAGAAAGGCCCAACAAAAGCAGTCCCTGTTCAAGAGGAGACTAGAACAGAGGAATGGGAATATTGAAAAGTTCCACCAAAAAGCTGAAGTTGTCAGCTATGAACTTAACAGCCAAAAAGTGCTGCTTTTCAGAATTTTTCTTTGCAAGAGGGTCTCACTCTTGGGCAGGTATGAGCTCCACCAAGAGTTGACTTTGTTTCTAAAGCTGATTACAAGAGAAAGTATTGGGTCGTTATTCCTCCTGAAGGTTAGTTATGCGGCTTCTTAAAAACAAGTAAAGCTGTTGCTGTACCCTCAGAGGACGAATGGAAGCAGATTATAATGAAACAGATGGTGCAGAATTTAACTTAAAATCAAGATTCTTACTGAGACCAGTGTGTCTCAAGCCACGCCCAGGGAAACTAGTATGCAGAGACATTAAATAAATAATCCCAGTGATCACCCTTGGGTCAGTGTCTTAGTTACAAGATTTCAGAAGATAGGACACATTGCTTATTTTTGAGAAAGGCTTTTCTTGTTTTTCCTAACCTATAGTGAACATCACCTATTTTAAGAGACGGGTCCCAGTTTGTGGATTCATGTTTTGTAGAAACAGTCCTTTTAATTTAGGAAGACCTATCAAAATCAGCGTAATTTTTAAGACCACATTTCCCTCTGCTATGCCTCCTTTTCCTTTTCTGCCCTCCATTGCACATGTGACCTTATTTAGTGACAGGGAACTGGCAAGTCAGAGATGTAAGGGCAAGACTTAGGACCAAACAGGACAGAGAACAGGACTGCACATCCACAGCCCACCCACTGCCCTCTGCTCACTGCTTGCCATGCAGTCATAAGGACAGCAGTGAATAGGTAGGTTTTGTACTGGGACATTATTGTTCAGCCGGTAAAGAGTTACCCCAGAGAGGAGGGCTTGGGAGCAGCCCCGACCTGCTCTCCCTACACTTAATACCACTGTGGAACTGAGCAGCCCTTGTTCTGAAATGAGAAATCAGACAGCTCTTTAAAACCCTTGGGTGTGTTTCACACCGTGTGTTTAACAGAATTAGTTCCCAGGTCAAGGGTTACCACTCTGGTTTTACCCCTGGTGAACTCTGAACTGCCAACACCTTGCAGAGTGGCTTTACTGAAATTCCAGCATCTCCTGCCCAACCTGTTTGCTTCTCCCTCTTTCTTGTGCTTCATCATCTCATTTATTTTTCAGTTAGTGTCCTTCTTTCTGGAGAGACATCTCTTGTGTGAGAGGAAATGGATCCCTAGCCCACCCGTACTCCTCCTCAGCACAGTGCACAGTGAGAGTGGGCAGTATAAAATCCACGTGAGGGATCCCACCTACACAGCTCAAGTGCTGAACAAATCAGAGGAACAGTACCTGGTGAGTCCAGCCCTTATATTTTGGACATCAGGGCAAGAAGCTGGTCTTTGTTTTGCAGCAATTACTTTTACCTTTCGTGGCATCAGTCAGCACCTCTCAGCATCATTTAATGTGCCTTAATCCTCTGTAACTGTTATCCAAAGTGCTGCTTGCGTGTGTGTTCTGTATCCTGTATTTTCCAAAGCATAGTTGCTTTCTGGGCACAAGCAGCCAGGTCCTGGTTTTGCTCATCTTGACTGTTGCTCTGCATAAATACAATTAATGCATGTTTTTATACGGGCCCATGAATTGGCAAAAATATGACTTGGATGCTGATTCAGTTGGAGTGGGATTACCCCAAAGTGTCAAACTCCCTTTGTAGGTGCCATCTCTTCCTGCACATACATTTTCCCTTTAAAAAAAACCCCAAACTGTTTATTATCACAATTTATAAAGATATATTTTCAGTCTTAATCTTATGCTGCTTCAGTCACATCTACAGGGATACTGCTTCAATCAGCTACCCGGGTATTCCCGTTCCATGGTGATTTAAATTAGCCAAAGAATAACCGTTTCAGTAATTAACACCCAAAAAAAAACAGAACAGAAAGTTTTCCATTTAAATCTGTGTTAAACCAAGTGATCAGAGTGACACGATTAAAATCTGTGGACCAAATCCTCCTTGTCCTCTTCATGTAAGCGGTGCTTTTGAGAGCAAAGGGATGAGTGAGAACAGCATTTAGTCTGTACATTAATAATGTATATCCTTTGACTGACAGGGAATGGGTTGGCAGAACAAATGAAAGCACCCTGGGGTAAGAGGAAGAAAGCCTCAGTTTGCCGCTGCAAACTGCACAGGCATAAAAGTACATTTTGTTCCACTATTAAATAAGGAGATTTGGGATATAATACTGTCTCCTTCTGCAGCCCTTCCATTTTCTGCTCTTGGCAAAGAGGATAAAACTGTCCACAGCTGTAATTGTTCTGTCCAGTGCTCACATGCCTGGGAGAATTAATCGTGATCTGCAAAATCTACTCCTCTTAGCTGTAAAACAGCACGCTCGGAGATGGCAAACATATATGGAGCTGTGAGTTGAAGTCACCAAGCACTCTGTCCTCCGTGCCCCAGCACTGCACCCTACGAAGCTGTTGGCTTCACGGCTGGGGTGGCTCATGGTGAGCGTCCAGACATCCTTTATTTTGCCTGGCTTTGTCCTGGACAGAAAGGCATTGCTGTCTTTCTTTTAATTAAGCCATTTGGAAATGGATCCATGGAGACAAGAGCCACAATCCTCTCTGAGCAGCCCCCATCCCAGTGGCTGCAGTGTGGGCAAGATGCGCTGGGTGACTCCAGTCAGTGGCACAGAGCCCCTGCTGCCCATGAGCAGCCGCAACCAGCATCAAGCCTTCGTGGCTTCATTTGTCTGGGGGATTTAATGCTAATTTGGATTGGATTTACTGATTTCTTTTCTCTCCAGGTTGTTTATGTTTTTTGCAAGAAGAATTCTAGACAGACATTATCTGGCGAATTCAATAATATGAGGGAAACAAAGCAAATTCCAGGAACAAATTACCTCAAATTTTGCTCAGTGTGATAACACTGCACTTCTACCATCCTTCCAGCCATTCTATAGTGATTGTTGTAGTTAAAATTACTTCTTAATGTTCCTGTCTAGCTTCTGCTAAAGCAACTCTTCCCTATTTGTTACTGGGCTGTTTATCTGGATGATATTTGTATTCATATTGTACCTGATACTTTTCATGCTTCCGAAGCAAAGCCAGAAAACTCCTGCATCAATACTGAATGTAGCCAGGGAGGGTGAGTCAGCTTTTCACTTCCAATCATAAAATTAAGGCTCAGTTACCAAGGAAGACCTGCTGATCAGGGTAAGCACCTTGCCATTTCCTTGGTCTTGAGCGTGTAATTTGTACTGAAATATAATTATTATAACAGAACTTATTGAAAGAAACATGTTTGGATGCTTCACAGCCCTAAGGCAGGATGATGTCCTCGCACCCTGGGCATCCCTTCAGCAGAGCAGCTGAGCAGACCCCTGTGCAGCTGCGTTTCTTCCCCAGCTTACCCCTACACATGGTCATTGCTGGGACATGTGCCCAAGACCAGCTGACAGGAATGCCGGCAGCTGTCAAGCCCTGTGGATCAATTGGGGTTTCCAGAAGCAGACAAGCCTGGTGTTGAGACCCAGGAGAACAAGGGAGGACAGCAACGTATGCAGGGCAGGGGTGTGACTGCCCCAAAAGACATGGGAGTTCCTTGCAGTGAGATGGGCACTATGAGGGTTGTGAAAAATAATAGCCCAGCTGGTTAGGCATGAATATGTAACATCATAAATTCTTTACAAAACATAAAGAACCACTGAGAAGCAAACAAATGTGTAATAATCATGTGCACTAGTTTCCATTCTACTATGTGAAAGCTTTCTTCAGGGGCTGAAAAGCAAAGTGCCTGGGTTGAAATCTTTTGGCCAACAAGAGAAGATACGTCCTCAAAAGGCACAGCTTCCTACCTGAGGTGGAGCTCAGGACGGGGGTGGAATGTGCCCTCCAGAGGCTTCAGTCCTATATGTATTTTGACAATTAGTTTAGAAAAGACTTCCAGAAAGTCAGTCTGTGTGAGGGTAGTCCTTCTCCTGAAGTCTTAATGGCTTTAGGGCATGTCCCAAGCTCCTGGGTTTTATGTATAGACCCACATACTTTAATTTTA
This sequence comes from Grallaria varia, assembly GCA_013396735.1. Lineage (NCBI taxonomy): Eukaryota > Metazoa > Chordata > Aves > Passeriformes > Formicariidae > Grallaria > Grallaria varia. The sequence continues at coordinate 361,921 of VWZG01009770.1, read as the reverse complement.
AAATGTAAGTGATTTTGAAAAAGTATTACTCTCGCTAAAGTGTTTTTAAAGACTTTTCTAATCCTACTCTCCTGTTGGCTGAAGGTTCTCCAAAGCTTTGGGGCCAGCCCAGCCTGTGTTGAGTAGAAGCAGGGGGTTGCAGCTCTGCAATGCCAGTGTCAGGCTGCAGCCCAGGGCAGGGGGCACCAGCCAGCCACCGCCAACTGAGGCATGCGCAGGCCAGGGCTGCCTGCTGCTCTGCCATGTGAAATGGAGTCTGGCCACGCAGCCCTCACCCTGACGCCTGGGGAGCCTGAGGTTGCCTGGCAGGAGATGGGGAATGGCAAAGGAAGAGGTGACAGGACAAAGCAGCAGGGAGAACTGGGACAGTAGGTGAGGAGAGGGAGTGATTGACCTAGATGAGAGCAGGGAAATGAGGACAAGTTGAATACCTAGAGACTGATGTGAGCAGGGACTTGAAGGAAAATGGGGTGCTGCTGGAGTGAGAGCAGGTCTTGGCATCTACTAGGGATATTCCTTCCCAAGCAGAATACAGAGCCCAGGAGTCCTCTGCTGTGAGCAAGCCCTAGTGAAATTGGATGCCTATGGCAAGGGAGGGTGCCAAGGCCATGGGCTGGGAGCTCTGTCCATTTGGCCCTGACCAGCACTGGAGGGCTTGCTGGGTTTGTTGTTTGGTGGTGGAGGGGTTAATTCCACATGCAAAACCCTGTGGGAAGGTAGCAACGCCAGACACCCACAGCTGGGAAATACCACCTACACAAACCTAAATTCAGCCTCTGGAAACCAGTTACTGTGATACAGTCTCTAACAGCAGCCCCCCAGAAATCCTTCCCTGCAATGCAGGGCCAGCTACCCTCCCTGTGGTCCCATGGCAAGAGAAGCAATCCCCCCTGCAAGGACACATGTCCACTAGCTCAAGGGAAGAGACAACCCTGTTCTTCCATCATTCATATTTTTTCATTAGAACCTGATTTAAGTTTGAAATGATGATCAGGGGTTAATGTTCATTCTGGTAGAATTTACTGCTCACTTTCCTTTCATACCAGGACACCATCAATTGCTGGTCCATCCACAGCAGAAGGCACAACTGCTCCAGAGATGCTGGTGCTCCCCCTGCCCTGCTCAGTGGCTCAGCAGAGCTCCTGCCACCTTAGGTGATGCTTAGTGCCTAAACCAGGCTCATGCCCATGGATGATTTAAACCAGGGGAGCTCCCTTGAACTGGACACCCCATTTGCTAGTACCCATATTACTGGTGTAAAAGTTAGGAAGGTCATGACCAGCAGACCACAAGCTTCTTCTCCATCAGGCCTTTGGGTAGGTGACTAGTAGCAACTGATCCTTGGGAGCTGTATGTAAAACATAATTTTTCCACCAAAGGGCCACTGGTGTTTTGTGATGAACTCCTTGCAGAAGGAGTTTCCAGGCAGAAAAAGCAGACTTGGCCATAAGTTGTGACAAACTGCTGGAGTATTTGAAAAATCAAACCAGAAGCTTCTAGAGAGTTATAAGATGCATGAAAATGAGACTTCGTATTTTATGTTTGGGTATTTGAAGTTATGACTCGGTTCATAATTTCCACAATAGCAGTGCCACTGCCTTGGGCTCATGTAGTCTGACAATTAGAGGCAGCAAATTAATGAAATTGTGTCCTGGTCCCTGGCAGATCCATGCCAAAATGTTACTGGTGGGATCAAGGACTGGTGCCTGCTTTCACAGGAGATGGGTGCTGCCAGGTTTTCTGAGCCCAAGGGTCAGAGACGTAAATCTCACTGACCTTCTGGGGGGCTGTAAGCGAGGTCTGGCCTGTGTGACACGGTGCTTTCAGGGTAAGTGGGACCAACCCAGCCTGGCCAGGCACTCTGAAACCAGATAGCCCCTGGCACCATCACCCACCCGGCACTGACAACTGTTCACATGTGGCAGAGCTTGAACCTGGAGCTGGTGGATGCCTCCAGGCTAAGAAGGACTTCCTTTCTCACTGGGCACACAGGGCTGGGCAGGAGAGCTGGTCCTTCCAATACAAAAGGAAAGTCTTGAACTCCTCTGGGAGATGGTAACAGTCCGCTAAAGAGGAATGTGTTTGCGACCAGAAATTATGGCTTGACACCCTTTCATTATAGCTCTTACACGCTCTTTCAACTGACCAAAGGTTCAGGGGAGGTGATGCTCTCTCCAAGGGCTCCTGTGGGCTGCAGTGCTCCCCACAGTGCTCCCTGACCTCCTGTGGGAGCTGGCTGCTTGTTTTGCTTTGTGGAGGGTGGAGGTTGTGCTCCCTAGACAGTGGAGGGGAGCAGAGGAACACTGTGCTCGTGGCTGATTCATCAGCTAGCTCAGCCGAGTTAATTTGTTCCTAGTTTAATGTTTGCTTTTAGTAATGTTGGAGGTATTAGACTCTCAGAAAATTAATCATCAGGGTGACACGAGACCTTTGTGCTCTCTACTACTAACCAAAACTAAATCAATAGTTCCTTTTGTGAGCATTATGACTTTAAGATTTGCCTAAATTCCCCAAGTGTCACCATGGTGTGGTCAGTGGCATTGCACTCGCTGGTGTTTTGGCATCCTTTTTAATCCTTTATTCTTCCCAGCTCACTCATCTGCTAAGAAAATCCTTGTGGTCTCACTCCCTTGGGCAAACTTGTCTTTTTGCCCCGAGCCTGCTCAGGTTTTCCTCTGTCTCCTCTTTTCCTCACACAGCTCCTGGGCCAGGGATCCTTTCCAAGCTGCCCCACACCTCTCCAGTACGGGACTACCTTTCTTCCTTTCACTCAGTGCCTCGGGTGCCTGAGAAATATCCTTAATTAGGGCATGCCCAAATCCCTCCTTCTTCCTTTTGAAACCATAGAACGTCCTCACCTGTATAGCTAAAGCACGGAGCCAAATCCGTGGGGCAAACCCAGCTGGTGTGCTGCCAACCAGAGTCTACAGTAAGACAGGACTTACCCTCCTGCCCTCCTCTCTTTTCACATCCTCCTTTCACCTCAGAGCCCATTTTGCATGTCCTTGACATGGGCTCCCCAAAAACACAGCTCTGTGAACCAGCATCTATGGCACATGCCAGCATCTCAGAAGAACACATGGCATTTTGTCTGGTGTCCCACAGTATTCCCAATCTTGGCACAGAGCTGGGGCTTCTGCACTGCATGGTGTGCTGGAAGGCAGTGGGGTTCAGGGCACCAGCATACAAACATGATTATATTATGATTAAAACATTCCTGTTTTATGGTGAAAACTCTGCTGAATGCTTTGCATCGTGATAGATGTGGACTGGATGCTGCAAGTAGGGCTTATGTATATATTTCAGAATCAAGGCAACTGAGAAGACCAAAAGTATCTCTTTATCCTTTGCCTTCATGTGAGAGCTTTCACATGGTGGCATGCTCCAGAGCTTATGGAGCTGTTGCTGGTGGAGCATCAGGGCGGGACCCTGGGATGCTGGTCTCCCTGCTGTGATGGCGAAACCTCGCCATGAGTGATAACGCTGATAACACTCCTCTTCATGCAGAAAGAGCAAAAACCCACTGAAATCCGCTGTTGCTGGCCTCCTGGCTCACAAACCCAGGCTCAGGGGAATGTGCAGTATATCTTTCCTTGGTAAGCGTATTCCTGGAGGCAGTGGGGCAGCAGCAGTTTAACACGCAGTCCCTTAACCTGGAGAAGGAAGTGCAGCTTCTGTCAAAAGGGCAGCACCAGCGTGTTGCAGTCACAGGCTCTGATTAGCAGGCGAGGACCAGGCTGCTGCGTAAGCAGGTGCTGAGGCAGAGCATCCCTTACCTCTGCAGTGAGGGAGTGGGCTGCAATCCAGTCATTCCCTCAGCCAACTGAGCCCGTGGGTTACTCAGAGCACCATGTCCTCAGCCCAAATCACTGGATCACTGTGGAGAGGCAGTGTGAGCCCTCATTCGCACCGAGCACTGACCAGCAGCATGCTCCAGAAAGGCAGCTCTGTTCTCTTTGCATCCTGTGCTCAGAGAAGCTGAAAACACATCTGCACTCTGTGTTTGACAGCTGGGGCGTCACTTCTGAAGGCTGCCAAGCTGATAGCAGAACAGAACCCAAATAACCCACGTTTGTTAGAGGTGGGCTCCCACCCTGAGTGCTGCAGAGATGTTTGCTGTTCTGACTCACGCCGTTTATCATGGGGTCTCTCCTCAATCACTGTATTTTTGCTCCCTTCACTGTCTCTTTACCTGCCATATCTAATCCATATTTTTCCAACAAGATTATTTTCATATTGCCAGTGGTCTCTAGTTTAGGAAAGCCTGTATATCTAGCCTTGGTCTACTGTAGCAGTTCTTCTTAACCTCACTCACTGGAGCAGTTTGTATAGCAGTGCCAGGGTTCAGCAATATTAAGGCCTGTACAAGTTTGTTTTGCCACTGAGCTCTCAGCAGTAATTAGTTTAAAGAAACCAAGGGTGTATGAAGTGGTCCCAGGAGAGCAGAGGCAGTTTGGCTTGGGCTATTGCCACGGCCTCTTGCAAATAGCTCCCAAGGACATCTCTGCCAGCAAAGTGCAAGGCCAGGAAAAAGGGACTCCTCCAGACCCGCTTAGCTGTCAGGTGTTCCCACCCCCCTTGCTGGCCATGGCAACATCTCTGATCAGAAGATACCTCTTCCCCGCAAGACAGCTGGGTGATGTGCAGGCCAAGGTGCTGGGACAGCTCTCTCTTGGAAACTGATAAGCTGAGTTTTGTAACTGGTATTCGGTAAGTGCCTTTATGTAAGAAGGTGAGGTTGGTCACTCGGGGTCAGGCCACCTGGGTGTGGGAGCTGCCTGCAGCACAGCCCACGTGCTGACAGGAGCAGGGCACACGGGGAGGTGCTTGCCCCAGCACTCCTCCAATTTCCAGCCACTCAGAGTTAAATCACGGGAATAAAACAAGCCGCAGTTGGATGACAAAGTCTCTTTTTTTTCTTGTGCAAATTTCCCCTGAGGTGCGCTGTTGTTATTGTGCAAAAAAATAGAGCAAGATATGTATTAACTCTCAAAGGAAGGGAACTAGAAAAGCAAGCAGGGCACCCTCATTAACTCCTTTGGCTGAAAGTGGGACACTCACCTGCAGCAGCAGCAGCCTCTCCCTGGGCTGGGGGGGTGATGTGTGGGGGCCACTTACCCACCAGCTGTGGTCAGTGGGAGGGCAAGAGGGGTTGTGGACCATACTGAGATGTGAAGGCACAGCCCTGCTGCAATCCTGACACATGAAGGAAACTAAAGGGCTGTGGTCTGGCTGACAGTCCACCAGGTACCACAGAGGGCAAATCCTAGGTCTTAGGTAGAGACAGGCAGGGATGGATGTCTAAAACTCTGCTATCACCCCAGTGCTGGAGCACATGGTTTTCATGAAGTGCTTGGATAACCTCTTCTTATAACTAAGCAAGAATAAGGAGATTTTAATGCGACATGGCCTCTTGTGTTGCGCAGCCCCTCTGTGTGAGGCAGCACTGAGGGTCCTCCCTGCTCCCCGGGCAGGCTGAGCAGCAGCAGCTGCTGCTGAGCTGTGGACCTGCAGAGCTGCACCTGCCATTAACCAGCAATGGCACTGCTGGCAAAGCACACCCTGGGCCCGTGATACTAAATACTCACTTGGGCTGTATAGGATGGGGCGTTCCTGCTGTGCCCTGAGACACCTCCAGCACCCCACAGCCTGTTCCCTTGTCCCCCCATAAAGCACAAGCCAGGGCTGAAACAAGGCCAAGGACTCAGCCAACTTGGTCTGAATTCCCTGTTTCCAGCAGTTATGTGTTATGAATATCCCAAGAGCCTTTTCTACCCCTGTTTCACATTGAGATCTGATAGGAGGTAATGTTGGAGAGCTGCAGTCAGCACTTGATCCAGCTTAGCTCAGAAACAGGAAATCAATATGGGCCAAATTTTGTTCAGGTCCATTAGCAATTGCTCTGTTGGATGCTGTGATAGAAATAAGGATGCACACTCAGCTGAGTCCCTGCTTTGTTTTGTGTTGGTCTTCTGAGATCAAAGTTATTGGTGCCTGCATTTATTCTTTAGCCTAATGGCAAATTTTATATGTTCAGACCTCAGCTTTTGCCTTTGGTGACAGACAGTGCTTCCTGGAGAAGAAGAAGCCTTTGAGCAGACCAGTGCAACACATTGTTGCATTTGGAGAGGGGAGACAAGCAGAGCTGGAACTGTATGAGAAACCTTAACAGGAAAAATGATTAATCTATAGCACAGTTCCTGGTTATTACCCAAGCAATATCTGGCTGAGGTACTGGACCTATCATGTCTACCTCTATGAGGAAAAGCCACAGACATTTTACACATACAGAAACTGCCCATCATAAAGAAGCCAGGTAAGCTCTGTTGGGGTATCATAAGGGAGTGAGAAAATGACTTTAAAACCAGCAGAAAGTAACTGAGCATCATCTCCACACTTTCTGATTTGCAGGCCATCTCAAGGAAGAAGTGGTTCATAAACTGGCAGGAGGGGCTTTAATTCCCTGCAGTGCTGAGTATTGGAGCCCAGGGATGCTCAACACTGTCAGGTGGGGTGCAGGTCTCCAGCCATGGGCACCACAGCATGGAGAGATACAGGAGAAGACATGCCTGAGACATGCTGGGAAGGAGTATGAAACCACCACTCTGCTTCTGCATAGGATTTTATGGCTCTCCCTGGCTTTAGCTATATGTACAAAAACATTTAAAGCAATTTTTGATCACAGCTGCCAGGAGAGTGTGATACCATGCTGGGACACCTCAAAATTCAAAACTCATCCCCTAGCTAATATACTAGGAATTATTGCTCCTACCTGCCATCCCCCAGGGTGCAAACACAGCACTGCTGGTGACAGAGCAAGGGGCTGGAGGAGGGCACAGACTGGAGTTCATAGGCATCAGCCTCTGCCAAAAAAATATAGTCCAAGAGCTTGCAGGGCTGGGGCTGCGGCGCCTGCACACTGGGGAAGCCATACATTTGTTTACTGCAAATGTCTCCATAGAAACTCCTTCTCTGGGGCTGAAGATGTGGATTAGAGCTGCAGTGGAGTGAGCTTTCTGGCCCCAGCACACCTCCATGAGCAGCCTCGGCAGTCTCCACAGCAGAATTGTTTGGCAGGAAATAATTTAGACTAATGTATCCCCCTCTGCTCCTGAAATTGTGTGGAATTTAAAATGCTAAATGAACTAAATCATTCCAAGTGTGCAAGCACTGTAATTGTGAAGAGAGGCAAAGTACAAAGCCTGCCTGTTCCAATGCTTTCCAGCTATAATTTGTGAAACTGTCTAGTTTCAAAACAGAGGGAGCTAAGAAGCAGAGAAACTGCGCCAACAAGGAGCTGCCCCAGACTTTAAAAAGGCACTGCAAACACTTAGAACTTTCAAAGGACAGAAACAGCTGGAATGGTTGAATTCCTACACCGTCCTTGGACAAACACAGTGTCCCGCGCTACCAGGAATGTCCCAGTTGTTGACATGAATATGATAAAAGTGCCTTGCCACCTCTTGGCCTGCGATTGATGCAACCAACAAGTAAGAGACTACATAAAGCAAAAGAAAACAAATGAAAACTATCAAAATATCTAGAGAAGCAAAGCTGGTGACTAAAATGAGAAGTAACTTTTCAAGAGGCTCCACTGGAAAAGGGAATATTAAATGTATGAGAGCAGGAAATTTGGTGAGCACAGCCTTGGGTGTCAGAGGGTGTTAGAGGCTGCAATGCCACGATGGGATAATGAGAGAGAAGAAAGCAAAAGCTGAGGGTAGGAGAGGGAGCCAGCTGGCATCCCAGGTATTTAAGAAACAGTAAGAGAAGGCACAGTCCAGTTCTCCTTTGGATTAGCTTCTTTAAAAAAAAACAAAAACAAGACAATTATGGCCTGTGTCATGGCTTCTTCCTCCCAGGACAAGCCCTGGGGACAGGAAGGGTCCCTGGGCCAAGGGGCAAAGCCAAGGAAACACAGAATCCTCTTCCCTGAGTTACATGGCCAGGTGACTGCTGCAGCACTGTGCCTTTCCACCCTCACCCTACATAGGGGCTTGCATTTGGGAATCTGCCTTCTGGGTTTAGACCCCTGTATTTCACTGTCTGGAAAGAGCAAACAAGGGAGCTTATAATGCAAAAGCCCTTAATAGAGCTGCCCTCTTACACCAGGCTGCACTTGCATGATAGCTTTAAAGATGCTACCATGTGGTAGCTCTGAAGTGACCTTTTAATTCTGCATCCCTCGGTTTAATTACTTTTTTATATATATGTATATATATGGATTGTATCTGCTCTGAAGTCTCAGTTGCCGTCCCCTCCCCTTCCAATCCTCCTGTGCCTGCCCCCACCCCCCAGTGGTGTCTCTGCCCAAGCTGGGATTTCATTGTGCTGTGCATACTGCAGACCCCCATGAGGAGCCAGAGCCACCCAGCAGGAGAGGCCACACATATATGAGTGCTCAGCTAAAAATAAAGCAATAAATAATAATAATAACAATAATATTAACAAGTTTTGGCCTTGCACCAGTGCCCACCATAGATCACAAGCTCGTCTTTCCTGCAGGCTGGAGCAGGAGCTGTCCTGGGACACAGGTCATTCCCACCAAGCCCAGCAGCCGTCTCATGGCGGTGGCAGTGCCCAAGCCTTGTCCTTCCACCTCAGCAGTCACCTCCAGGGGTACCTCCTGCCTGCAAGGCCCTGGGCCGGCTGCTGGCAAGCTGTGGGCAGGAGGGAAGGGAAGAGGGTGAGAGCCAGGAAGCAGCTTCTCCCTGCAGCCCCCAGAGCAGCTCCAACACCCTTGTTGTCACCACCCCCCTGCAGCATCACCTGGGCCTCAAATGCCCCTTGCCCAAGGGGACAACAACCTCCCAGCACTGTGAACATGCAGAGGGGACAGCTCAAGGGACACCCCCTCCACCAGTGTCAGGTCACTCCTTGCCCCTGCCTGGTGCTGGAAGCATCACTGACACAGGGGGGAACTGAGCCCTGCTGCACCTCAGGCACCAGTGACAAAGGTGGATTTGGCAGGACCTGGTGGGGCCATGGCAGGTGCAGGGGAGATGGATGTGGCTGCTTTTGTTTTGGTTCCTTGTGGTTCTGCTGCCTTTGGCTTTCACCCTGACCAACTGGGACCTACAGGGCAGAAATTAAGCCCAGCTGGACATCCTTTTCCCCTTCGGTAGGTTGTATACCACCAGGCTTTCCCAGGTTGGTCCCTGGTGATGTCCAGGTGTGAGTCTGCAGCCCTGGGAGATGCCACACCTGCCCACCTCGGCTTTCCTGCGGGTCTTGCCAGGGCCACCCCAGCAAAGCTGCTGCCAAGGAGAAGTTTCCCCTCTTCATGAGCCACATGGATGTTGACAGCATTACACACGACCTGTATTGCAAATACACTTATTTGTGGGCCCAACCTCCCTCTCATCAGGTACTAATGAGGTTTTTGTATACAGCCGCAGTGCCTTGGGTGGCAGATGGTGCTGGGTTAGATTTGGATTATTCCCATTCTGCTAGTTTGTCTCTCAAATGTGCTAACTCATGTACAGCTTGGATGTGCTTATTGTGGGAGCCCTGTCAAGGACCCTTTCAAAACACACCTGCCTGGGTGTTTGCTGGAAGCCGCAGCTGTGTCTGAAATCGAGAGCAAGGTTTTATGGTAGTCCTGAAAATAACTATTGGGCTCAACTGCTTCTTGGCTGTTGAGGCACTTGGAAAATACTGATTTTAATTTCTGCTAAAATAAACTGGTTTTATTGTACCTTGTGATTTCCTTGCCAGTGTCATGAGTGGGCCACCAGCACCGTGCCCAGCTCTGGGGCCAGGGCAACCAGTGAACGTCCATTCCCCCTGCTGGCAAACAGTGCATGGGCAGAGCACAAAACTGTAGGTCCTACAGATACACACTGGGATCTTTCGGTTTAGAGTTCTATACGCATGCTAGTGAATTCTGACTCTTCTTTCTCTTTTGTATTTAATAAGAAAAGAAAACATCATGTCATAGCAGCCTGCTTGAAGTGTGGCTGAACAATCCTTCAACACAGCCTTGCTTTGCTGCCCTATAGAAAACACCCAGAGCACAGGAGGGAGCTGACCTGTTCATGGCAGCACTGTGGCTGCCCCTCGATTGGCTTTGTGTTCTAGTGCAGTGACACTTCGCCTGCTGTTGGGGAAGGCTGGGTGGAGGCGCTGGGCTGGGGCCAAGTCAGAGCACAGTGGGTAGGAAACATCCAGGACACCGGCCTGTGGGCATTGGCATTGCATTGCTGGCTGCACTGTGAGGGACAGGCACCCCCAAACAGCTGGCAGATAGCAGATGTCTCAGGTCATGCCAACAGGCACTGTGCTGTCCCCTTGCCTTTCAAGGGCGACCATCCCCACGTCACATTAAATATCTGCTTGCTCATGTCTCAGCTGATTGATTATGCTGCTCAATGGATTCATCTGATTCTTGCAACAGAGTTCTGATTTTTCTCTGACTGCTGCTGCTACTGACTTGGAGAAGGGCTTAATCAGTCTCACAGATCTCATATGTCCCAGAGCCACTGCACATTACAATCAATTAATATTTAAATTGAGGTAACACAGGCATCCATCTTGTAAGCAGCACATAAACATAGTATTTCCCCAGTTTAGCAAACAATGAGGATATTTGAACTATACATTCTATTTTTTCAGGGCCAATTAAAACTGTGCTGTAAACTGATCGGTGCCCTCCAGGACCTGGGAACCCCTGTGGGTGGCCCAAATTTATCCTGCCCTGAGGCTGTCCTTTTTATTTTGCTTCCAGCTTGAATACTGATGGTTAAATACATGGGAGATTTGGCTCCTACAAGGTGCTATTCAAACAGGCACAGCATGATGTGCCAGACACAGGTCCAGATTCTTGGAAGTTCTATGTCCCTCTGAAATGCTTTAAATAGGCCATCCCTCAGCATTCTGTTTCCCTCCCTGTGCCCTCTAGTAATGATGTCTTGTACAAATATCACCCTTTCTCTCCAGGCTCCTGCTCTGTCTCTCTCTGCTGAGCTGGCAAAAACAAAGGGCAGATCTTGTCCAGGTCCCTGGGAAGCCAAAGCTCCTGTTCACTGAAGTCCATACCACGAGACTCACCACAAATCATCATTACTCTGCGATGCTAATGCCTGTGCTAGATTTGGAGCAGGGACCCAGGTAACTGGGGCCTCTGGACCACTGGTGATCTCCCAAGCCCATCCCCTTTCCTTTTCTCCATCCATCTCTGATCTGAAAGTCCCATTTTGGCTCCTGCCACTGCAGCTCACAGTCATGTCATGATAAGCATCAATTTGTTATCATTCATTCCAGGTTGCACACTTTGAGAGGGAGGACAAACAACTTCTGCATCAAGAGACAGCTTGCTGCTGGGGTCACATGCCTTACAATGCAACTTTTCTTCTGTGAAAGGAACCAGAAATTCACCTGAGGCTGCTTGACTTTGATTGCATAAGTCACCTCCACTTTAAAAATGAACAAATATGCCTATTTAAAAGGAAACGTTTCCTAAAGACATTAATAAAGCAGCCTGTAGCTGGCATAAAGCAAGGTACCAATGCTCCAGGGTCCTAGCAAATATCCCTGGTCACTCTATTTGTATTATAATCAGTCCACTCAAGTATTAGAAGTTTTGCAGGCTGAGAAGCAAGATAAGTGGAGCTCCTGACTATGTGTGGAGGTAAACTTCAGACACATGTCAAGCACTATCTCCATGGGAATTCTGCAGACTGCTCAGCAACAGCCTCTGCCTCCCAACCCCCATACACTTCCTGTGCTGGCACAGCCACAGAGACCAGGCAGGAGAACACCAAACAGGAATGCAGGCTGCCATGCTGGGCAATACAACATGCCTTGAGAGAGTCCTAATGTGCAGAGCCATAAAGTACTATTGGGAAAAGAATCAGCTGGCCCCAAACATGTGCTAGAATTTAATCAAAGCCAAACCAGATACACAGCGCTGCATTAGCCAGCCTGTGCAGATTAAATATATCCCATCACACTGCAGTCTCCACAGGAAAAAGTCAGGGGGCAATTTTCTTTACTCCTACGCAGGCAAAGTCAGAAGGACCTGCAGCAAAAGCATCTGATTTGTTCCAGCATAAGTAAAACCAGCCTGGTATGGTCCCACAGTGTGGGCATTAGGCAATATTTCAGTGTCCAGAGGTTTCTTCTGCTCATGGGAGAAACCAAGGTGCAGAGCTGTGTAGCTGTGGTGCAGCATCGTTTGGCAGCAGCTGCTGGCCCCGCTCCATCTCTGGCCATTGCAGGGGTCCCCAGGAGAGAGCTGCTTCCCTTGGCAGCACTGAGCAAGGGACTCTGTGCCCCAGCTCCCTCAGCTCCCAGGGACCACTGCTCCTGCCTGCTTATTTATCTTCTCTGCCTGGCTTTGTCTGTGGCAGTATCTCCTGCTCTCCCAGTGGCACTCAATACATTCCCAATGTATATGAGGAAATCCCATGACTATTCTCCACCTCAGTCTCCATATTGAGAAAGGCCTTTATTATCAGAGAATCACAGAACAGTTTGGGTTGGAAAGTCATCTAGTCCAACACCCCACAACGAGCAGGGATGTTCTGCTGTATGATGCTGTATTTTATTGCTGCCCATCTTACCTGAGTAAAGGTGTCCTGTGTGATTGCTGGCTGCAGCACCAGCAGGAATGGTTCTGGTGCAAACATGGCCCAAAGGCTGAAGTCCTTAGCCAGGTACAGCCAGAGCTTTAATCCCAGCAGGAATCTTGCCCAAGCATCTATCAATTTTCATTCATCATTCCCAGTGAAGCTCTGCAGGTACTTCACATAGGGATAAACCTAAAATGAAAACACATGTAAAACTCCAGTGCTGAGGCTGAGGAGAAAATTGAACTGGGAAGGGAAGTACAAAAGAGGGCAGACAGTAATAAGTGCAGGCAGCTGTTGTCATGATGAATCCCACATGCTTGTAATGAGATGGTCTTCAGGTCATTGCTTGCTCATGCTTTTATATAACAGTGGACTCAAGAGGAGGCTGAGCTTGAGGGAATCTGGAGGAGGCCTGTTTTCTACTTCTGATCTACCTGGGAACACGGACAAAATTTCTTCGTATTCAAACAATGACAAATAACTTCATCCCAGTGCAATTATGAAAAACTGTATCTCACCCTATGCCAAGGCCAGGCTAGCACAGCATGCTACATGGCCTCTGGCTGTTGAGCCAGACACTCCAGGATCTTGGAAAGCCACATTGTGGGAAGCTCACACCCAGTCTGGAGAGATGTGTCTGACTCTGGGGTGGAACGTTCATGTTTAGTTTCACTGTTTTCAAGACTGTTGCTGCAAGTAGATTACTCGTGCTTGTAACTGGCCACCATCCAGCAGCTCTGGGGTACTGTGAATGGGGACACAGGGCCATTGAAATGAGATTGCTAATTACAGCTGCTGGTTAATGCCATGGCCTCTTGAGTTATTTGTTTTAAACAACCACTGAGTGCAAAAGTTACAGTTGTAGCTATGACAGACCCACAAAGCCATAGGCATCTCCTGTGAGAATCAGCTGCGTGACTCAGAAAAGATGATTGTTAAGTGGCACGGCCAATCCAGAAGCCTTAAAGCTCTGTATCATTCTAGAAACAGCTTCTGAGACAGACCAGGCCACTCTGCAGGAGCCCGTTAATTTTCAAGACCTTTCACTTGCTCCTGAGGCTCATTTAAAGAAAAAGTATGGGAAAACACCTTATGGTTGCAAAAATACCTTCAAAAACAGTGTGATCAATCACATGGGTGCACACATGGTATCAGCTTGTATACAAGTGACTTGGCCAGTTCCCCTCATGCTGGTCAACACTCTGTCCTTGATTATTTTTCCACCCTATTAGTAGGTAAGGAGAACAAGTGTTTCAACCTTGCTCTAACTGGTGTTTTGTTTCTCTCCCACAGCTTGATAGAGCTTGGGTCAATCTGTTTCAAGTGTTGCCATCCAGGTCTGCCTGCAGTGCTGGGGAACTGGATGCTGGTGGCATGAGCAGGAGCTGGTACACTAAAGCACAGCCCAGTGGCCACCCCAAAACACCCAGAGCTGGGACTGCCCTGCGGCGCCACAGGAGCCGAGCTGCTGCAGCGACCTGTGTCATGTTAACAGCCACACTTCACACTCTGGTTGGCAGCTGTGAGGAATAAAATCACTTAATTTTACAGTGAAAGTTCCTTTGCTGGTGCTATCAGGAGCTGAGTTAGCAACACTGCACACACATGTGCATACACATACATGTACTTACCACCAGCCTTCTCTTTTTACAGTGTAAGGCCACCTGTACAGATAGGAAGAACGTCATGGTACATGCGTACCTGACCTCCAGGCAAGCTAACCTGAGCCTCTGAGGTGTTAATGACAGCTTGACAACTCTTTTGAGGTTAATGCCCTCCCTTATTTCTCAATAGTCTCAATGGGGTTTGTTTTATAAAAAACAGATATTTTTCTTGTTAAATTGCAGATCTTGGATACAGTGACTCTATGGTTATTTTCTTCTTCTGCCTGTAACACTTCTGCAACTTAATGCTTCCAGCCTTCTTTCTCCCTTTCTGTTCCCTAGTGACTCATCTAGGCAGGTATTTTCTAACCATCCTATGCAGCCTCCTAAGAGACGATGTTCTTTCCAGGTAACAGCTGAAAAGTGCCACTGCTCAGAATAGACCAGAAATGGAAAGGCAATATGTCAGTCTGCAATGAGTAATTCAGTTCTTTGCAAAGCAGGGGTTGTTTTTGTTACAGGAAAAAAAAGGGTGAAAAGATCTTTGAGCCAAGATACCTTCACAGCAAGTTATACAATTGTTATAGTTTTAGAATTTGTCAGAATTTTTTTCTCTCCCTACCAGCAGTTCGGGAGTTGACACCCTCCCCGCCTCAGCTATCGAAATAAAGAGGCTCAGCTAATCACTCAAATTCCAGCCTAATGGCTGGGAGGGGCTGGGGTTCGGGGAGGGTTTTTTTTTCCGCTGCTCCTTCAGTTGCAGCTTCAGGGGAAGGAAACACCTCGGGGAGACTCCTGTGGTTTTGGCCTCTTCCCTGCCTCCCGTTCCTGGCCCGGTGTGCCCTGTGCTTCAGACGGACATTCACCATCGCCTTGGAGTTACTGCAGTTTTCCTGAGGCACCGACAGCACCGACATGGAAGCCCCCAGCCCACCCCCACCTCTGCCCATCCCGAGCCAGCGCCTTTCANAAATTGTTCTAGTTTACTCTAAACTAAGACAACAATCCTCCATTTAATTCACTTCTCAGATGGAGTCACAAGCAGTTCTTAGTCTCCAATACTCTGCAGTGGTAAAACAGTATGTATCCTTAATTCCTGTGTCATTTTGCCTGCCCTTAACATCCCAGGCTTATTATTTTAAAGAAACAGGTTCTTCCTGGAAAAACAAAACAAAAAAAAACAAAAAAAAAACCCCAACAAAAAACACCCCCCCCTCCCCCCAAAAAAAAACCAAAAAAATTTGAAATGCCATTTCCACATGGTTAAGACGACATATAAAGTTGTCTTCTTGAGGGACCACATAGATGAAAAGCACAACCTTCTGCTTTTAGATGTCATATCAAAAGAGGATCTCAAATGCTGTTTTGGTGTCCAGGTCCCAGCACAAGCACTGCCTGTCGGCACCACCCACAGCAGCAGCCATAGGAAGGTCTCATGCAGACTTCATCTTGGGTTGGAAGCTTTTTTTTCTGTAGCATGACATAATCCAAAGTAGCCAAATTCCAATTATTTCATAGTGCATGCTAACATAGAACAGGAAGAGCAGACTAGCCTCAGATCCAGATTTGCTTGTCTCTGCTCAAGTAGAAATAAAAATTACTACTAAGCCATGAGGTTTTCTTGCATGGATAAATCCTGCGAGTGAACAACCACCAGTGCTGAGGTCCCAGCCAAAAAGTTGAGCTCACATATTGATTTCTGGCACATAAATCAAGATGACTTGGGTGATGAAAGCGCTGGTATTATTTGCCTGTCCATCCAGTTCTGCCTCGTTTTTTTCTTTCTTTATTTTGGAGAAAGATTGTAAAGGCTCCCCAAGTAGAGAAAATTATATCTCTAATTTCCTGATGGCATTCAGAATTAAGGAGATTTTCTCATAGTTTTTAAACTGCAGTGTCCAAACCCTGAATTAAGACTATGCAAGAATGTTCCCAGCATGGTAAAGGAAGGCTCTGCAAAGGGGGTAATCCTGACTCACCGAAACATCTTGGTGGAGTTCAACACATTTGCTCTGGAGGTGCCTGGCAGCTGGATCCAGTCCATGCAGTTGTGGTCTGTCTTAAATACCAGACAACTTTCCTGCCTCATTCACCATCCTAATGAACATCACACTTTCTGGGAAAAATTACTTCAGCTCTCTGAAGATGCAGGGGAGCCATGAAAAACTTGAATAAGGCTCTTACATTCTTCAGAGCTCTGAAGAGAGGGAGGATTTCCAGCTCCCTGACTAGCAGCTCTCTTGCTGAGATATTTGGCACTTTCTCCTCCTACTTCTGACGAGAGGCAGCCAAGGAGAAACCAGCCTGCTTCTTCTCATGCATCAGAGATGTGTTCACACACTCACCCTCTCTCACACACACACACAAACACACACACACACACACATGCTTGCACGCTCCACCATGGGCTCCCTTCCCCCAGCAACTCCTGGCACCTTCCCTGTATGCAGCAAGCAAATAAAATGAACAACTGCTGCTGCCTCAGCCAAAATAAGGCAAGAGCTTTATGGCTCATGGAGAGAGAAAGGGCAGAGAGAACAGAGGCAACAAAGGCACAGCAAATCTATGAAATCAGGCCAGGTGAGAGGAAGAAGTGGGGCCAACCTGATCAGGTTAGTCATTTTGGTTCCCAGTGCAGCAGTGTGCACATGCTGGGGGCTCAGCAAACAGGGCAGAGGAGGATAAAAACCTTGCCCTGGGATTGCACAGGCCTGGGAGGCACTTTGGGTTTGCCATGCCTGGCCACCATCACCACATGTCCTATTTTTGGCCATTTTATCCCAAAGCCACTCCACCAGTGATGCTCTCTGTGCAGCTCTGTGTTGGCCAGCCCTGTGGTCACTTCCACAGCCCAGCTCTGTCTGGTGGCTGAGGCCTTGCTGGGTCAGACTGGCTTCCAGGTTTCTCATGGCTAGCACCCATCAACCTATTCCCACCCAGGCAGAGAAACCAATTGGCTTGAATGGGACCACATGCTTCAAGGGGCTTCAGGTTTTCTTCATGACTGTGTTTCACTTGGCCATGGTTTGTGCCAGCTCTTTTGGTCAGAAGCAATCCACCTCCATTTCTTTCACAGGCTGGTCTGATCAAGAAAATACAAAAGACAAAGTTGGAAAGGACCTCAAGAGATCTTTTGTCCAGTCACCTGTTCAAATAGAACAGACACTAAGTCTAAGTCTTTAAGGACCTCTCCAATCCCAACAAGTCTATGATTTTATGATTAAGAAGCATCTTGCTTAGGCAGCAGTCCTCCTCCTGAAAATCTTGGTCTGACTGCCCATGTCAGATGTTCCTTGGCTCTCTGTTTTCTTTTAAAGTTAACCAGATTCTTGGCACCCTTTCCCCATTGGCTTCCAAGCAATTCCCTAAACAACTCCCAGTGTCCTATCCTGAAATAGAGAGTCCTGAATCTGCAGCTTGTCTGCCCAGTCTTCATCCAGGGCTTGTACACAATCACTTCATAATGAGAAGGTGGCCCCATGATCTCAGCTGTCAGCTCACACACCATTAGTGATTTTCATTCCTATTTTCATTGCTCAGGGAGTTTTGATGCAGATCTGCATTAATTTCTGGCATTTCAGTGCTAGGAGAAGAGGTGCCTCTCTAAATGCACACTCACAAGTGGCTGTGTCATGCATTGCCTCATCCGTGTAACAAACAGAGACCAAGCAAGCAGAGGTACAACACTACCGACTCCTATAGAATGTTGAAGGTTGGGCAAGAAAATAAACCATTATTACAAAGGATTTGAAAAATGGTGCTTCAACGCTCCTCACCAGGGTACGCAGTGGAGCCAGGGCTTGAGGACAACAGCAGTTCTGCTCTCCCCACAGTTTGAAAGGAAAATAAAGTCCCAGCGTATTTTTCTCACTGAACTTCTCTGCCCCAGGAGGAAGAAGCATTTACATTACAGTAATTCTACACTACAATGTGGCCAGTTTTGCACCTTTGCTTTTGCTACCTGCTTGTCACACCCAGTCCTCAAGGATCTTGCTCTGCTGGTTTCTGCTATCATAATGCTCCTGCTGCTGGAAGCTGCTGAGTGTTAGCCTGACTCAGAATCCAGGGCCTGTATGGACTCCTCTGTCTTTGTTTGAGTCAGCTCAACTTGTCCTTCCTCAGCGTTCTCCTTGCAAAGCAGGACACAGTGGGGACTGTGTGTGCAATTGCAGTACCCTCCCATAGGGCTGCATCATCTTTGCTGCCAGAGATCACTCTTGATGTAACTGCTTCTTCCTGCATTTATGCCAGAGTAAATGTGGGCCGTAATTAACCTATTTTCTATTATGTAACTAGATACACCCATGAACAAGAAATAAGTTGGGTTTCATCCAGACCTCCTGCATAAAAGCTTGGCCTCAAACTGCTCTCGCAGAGCTCCAAGGAGAGAGCTTTTGGTGGTGCTACATTCCAAAACGCAGCTCCTGTCCCTGGCTCACAAGGCGCTGCTGTTGGAGACCCAGCCCTCACTTAGAAACCAAACTCTGCAAGCCTGTGCAATCCATTGACCTAAATGTCTACTGGCATTTGCTAAGGCAGGTGACTAGACCTGGGGGGCTGCAGCCAACAACCATTCACCCTGGAGACTAATAGCTGGGGACAGCATGTGTGGAAGCCCGAGAGAATTCCCCATGGACATCCACTGCAGCATAAATGAAAAGAGAGGGAGGTGATGAGATGTGTCAGAAAGACAGGCAGCCTTCTGCCTCATGGGGAAATGGTATCTCCTGGGAGGCTGCCATTGCTCAGGGCAAGGGGAGTCAGCTTCTTCTGAGAAACTTTCTGACTGGTGGCAAACAGGCTGGCCCCACAAACCTGCCTGGAGTTGGGGAGGTGTGTGCCTGAGCACCAGGCACAGCCGTGTCCATTTTTCTTTTCTTGCTTGTTAGACCAACGAGTGCTTGATTTCACCATGTAAAATGGGAGTTTGGGAGCACTGACTCTCCCTCCACTGGAAGAGCTGATGGCCCAGTCAGCAAGGGGCTCTTCTAGGAATTGGGGATTCAAATCTCCTCCAAGAGGGGCTTGCACCCTGTTGGAAAAGGATTGGAGAGGCATCACTTGCCTCCTGAAAGGCATAGTACCTCCTCTTGTCTAGGTTTGGAAGAACGGTTTTGGTACCTAACCTCAAGAGGAAGAAGGAGACACAGGCATTGAATCCTGAGTGCAAACTCATATATCCCTCAGATCTTGATGATGGGCAGGGCCCAGTCCCAAGAGCTGCCTCACGTGTTTGCTACTGGCCACCCCTGGGGGGTTCCTGCTTGGCACACTTGTTCTGTGGATCCAGCCTGGGGGACCCTCCTTGCCTGCGCACCTCCAGGTGGTCCATAGTGCATATATTAGAGAGTCCTATCAGGGCACAGTGCCCAGCCTTGGCTGCAGCTGACACTGGAGCTCCATGGGCTGGCACCAAGACTCTCCACAGGTTCCAAGCCACAGGAAAGGGGCTGCTGGTACCTTCACCCAAATGAGCACAGCCTACCCCCAGCAAGGCAAAATAAATGCTGTTCCACTCCACCTGCTGGGATCTCTTCCCTGTGGGGTCTGTGCCTCACAAAACCCCACACGACCCTACACAAGATGTGCCCAGTTAGGGGTTTGGTACTCCAAGCTGGGCCCTGCAGAGGCAATCACCTGATGCAGGAGGTACCAGCACAAAAGAAGGTGAGCAGGAAAAGCAGATGTTTGTGCAGAAGCACTGTAAGTTCAGGATGTGGGATTTCAGTTCTTACACCCATCTCCAGACTGGGAGCAGGGTGCTCAGAACATTAAGCGCCTCATCCACATTTCATCAGGTTTTTTTGACAGTGAAATATGAGCATGATCATTATCACCAATACTTGCTTGCTATGCTGGAGTTACGGGACTCATGTTTTCTGTGCAGGATACTGATCTCAGACCAGCTCAGGTAATTTTTCAGGAAGGATGCCACATCCCCTCTGCAGCTGAGCCTGCACCAACACCACTAGACCTTGACCTGGGGTTCTGCATTGCTGCCAGGCCTGCAGGGAACCCATTTTCTCCTCTTTCAGAGGCAGCCTTTTCAAGCCCACTGGCTACCTGGGGACTGAAATGTCACCATTTGTGCTCATAGTAATCCTGATGTTTGTACAGAATTTCAACAGGATGACCACCAGTCCCTTCTGTAGTTCCTTCCACTCCTGAGCTGAGCTGTAGTACTGCTGGGATGCAAGAAGGGACTCATGTCCCCTGGCTCTCAGCTAGCTTTCTGGAGATGGAGTTTTCCTTGCTGTCTTTGCTGCACAACATTAACCTAATGATCTGCAATTTTTTAAAGCAGCCAGCATTCACCGGCAAAGCTTGGTCTTCAAGGCATGCAGGTCTTGCTAATGCATCATAATAGAGGGCCAGATTCTAGTAGAAGATAGATAGATAGATAGATAGATAGATAGATAGATAGATAGATAGATAGATAGATAGATAGATAGATAGATAGATACTTTTTTTTCAGCCAGAGAATTGTTATCTTAAAGTAGTCTGGCTCTTTGTTTTCTCTCTGGTTAATCCTATACAAAAAGATTCACACATCATACTCAGAATCTGAAATAATAACTGGTCAAAAATACAAGTTTAGGCTTCGTTGGTTTGAATGCTAGTCTCAGGTTTTCCTGAATGTAATTGTTATTTGTAAGTGTTCTAAAACACTTCACAAAAAAAACACATTTTTATGCTGTGGGTTGTCTGCAAATGTTCATTTTGACAAGGTGCTGTCTGTTACTGGTATTGGACTCGTCACACAGTGTATCTTATGTTCCCTAACTGGATGACAAGCTTGTAAAACAGAAGAATAGCAAGTGACAGATACTAGCATGATTTCTGGTTATTTTTTATAGTTCCTGATTTCATGGGCACTGGAAGCTCTACAAATATCATGAACAAGATATTAGAAATGAGGAGTTTATTGGAAAATATGCCAGTACTGGCAACCTTTGTAGAAAATGAAAGGCTTAATGATGAATCAGGTATCTTCCCTTCATACAATGGCATTCAGTTATCAAGATGTATAAGGAAAGGTTTATAGGAAATAATTGATAGGGCACAGTAAGGTTTGATACGTAAAAGGCTTGTCTAAGAACTCCTGGCACATCAGAGAAAATGTTTCACAGATGTTTTACCCTTATTTAAATGAGGGAGAAAAAAGGGAAATATCCTTAGAACACAAAACAGCCTAGCAGCCCAGACATTAATAATCTTTTTGCCCTCTTAAGATGTTCTCCATGCCACCCTCTTTCCACTCTAATGAGTTCAACATAGTTTCAAGCGAGAACAACGATCATACAGAAGCACCTTGTTCTCAGGAACTTCTACCTAATGTGTACACAGCAAGCACCTGGTATCCCAGTCAATTCTTGCACAGACCTGTAATAATTAACCATCTAATTCCTGGATTACAGCTCAGTGCAATTTACTGACCTGAAAAACCTATGCCATCCATCAATCAAACAGGTTATTTAAACTAACTGTAAGAGTTGTAGTTAATAGAATTTTAATTGCTTATTAAAAATATATTTCTGAATAAAACTCATGCTTGAATTATAAATGTTTAGCTAAAAGAATTGTAATTTGCTCCAAAGGGAAACTGCAGTATGGGGTATGTGATTTTGGGAACACTCTTTAACCACATGAAATTTGGCTTGCTAGGATATTCCCCCAGAGGATCCTTTGCAGCTATTCTACAGCCTCTGTTCTTCTCTGCTCAAAACTTCATATTCTAACCTGTCAGAATTATGGAAAAGGATTTTGAAGCTGAAATGTGACCTTCAAGTCAAGACATGAGTGTGTCCAAACTGAGAGGTGGATGCTAAGGGAAAATGTTCATTTCAAGCCCCTTTTCCTTAAAGCTCCTTGGAAAAACAGCCTTCCTTCAGACGCTTTGGACTATGGCATCAGGAGAGGGATGTGAACCTCTGGTTGGTATCAGTTGGTCCAAAAAGTATAATGTTGTGCCACAACCTATGTGGTAGTAACAGATTTGGCCTGAATTGGGAGATCAGAATATGAACACTGTTACCACAACTGAAAGACCATGTCCATATTATCCATGCTGAATAAGAAGCATTCTTCCTATCATCCATGCAACTAGGTTTCCTGGAACTCAGACTTTATGCCTGTTGGAGATTTATGGAAGATGAAGCTCAGGTAAGAATATCCACAGATGTCAAAAATGGTATTAAAATAAGTAAGTTTGTGACCATAAGAGGTGAAGAGCTTTGCTGGACCTAGAAGAATCTGTCTGAAGGGCAACACAAGGCACAGGAAATGCAGTGCAAATAAATACAAGAAAGTATCTGCTAAAATGGAAAAGAAATCTACGCATTGCAGAGTCCCAAACAAACCCATTGACTCTGTAAAGGTATGTGGGCATAATACTAGCTTTAGGCAGTGCCACATAAAGTAGCACATAAATGAAATGGGAAAGTCTGCATACAAAGAGGACGTGGCTCACATATCACATCTTCCCTGCCAGCCCACTGAACGTGATGGGAACCAAAATGAAGAAAGCACCATGGGCCCAACAACAAGGCTTGGCAGACATCAGCAATTTAGAAAGGACTTTTGAAACCCCAGTAAAAAGCAGGTCTCCCCTGTAAATGCTTTCAGCTCAACAAACACTTCCACAGGCAGCTCTCAGATACGAACAGCACAGGCTTAGGGAAGTGAAGGGATTCACATTTGTATATGAAGTGTGAACAGAAGTCAAATGAAAAAAGAGGTTCCCCAAGGAACTATTTCAGCCTTGGTACTATCATTTAATTGAAATGTCATTAATCACTATGCCAACCATCCTGGTTTAAAGGCAGAATTACCCATTTCTGATGGGGGGTAGTAACTGACGGACTACAAGTGTCATGCCTTCTCTGCAAAGGAAAGACAGAGAGGCCTGAAAAGTACAAGATTTAAGGCGCTTCTGGACCTCATTCCAGCTACTAGTGCTGCCTTTATCTGCCCATATATTCCACAGGGAAGGACAAAGATGTTATTCCTCCCTTGCCACCACCACAGACAAGGAGGAGTCAAACACCTGTCAGCTGAGGCAGAATTCACCTAACACCAGCCAGGGAGGAGCTGGGCGGGTGCTGTGTGTCTCCCATCGCCTCTGCAATCAATGGAGAGAGATCAGGTACTCTCATGGATGACTCACCACCTCCCAGGAGAGGTGTCTAGAGTAGGTGGGATGACTCATCCTTGGGGTGGTCCTCTCCACAGATGTTCACAGGATCCTAGCTCAGAACATAAATTACGTGCTCACCTTTCAGTCCTGTCTTGTGTGACATTACTTTCTCTGTTATCTGACACATAGGAAGGACTTCTGGAGGAATGCACAACCTTGTCTGGGACTCGATGCCATTACTTAAGGCAGTACGTGTGCAGGAGGCTAGGCCTCTAAAATGGTTTTCACAACTTTAGACGACTTGTTCTTCAATTATATTACATCTCAGGCCTTTTCTTTCAGGTGGTGGCAATATCATAAAGGTCAGCATTAGAGTAAAGCTCAAACTCTGGCAGGTGACCAGTGCAGGCAGCAGTACACCAGTCACTGTGTTCTAACCAGCAGTGCAGAACATTTTATCACAAAGGTGGTAAAATATGGGACATTGAACACAGAACATTTTGCCATCTTCTTCTGTGTTTCCCCATGAATCCACAGCATCGCTAGTGTACACGCTGAGGAGCGGATTGTCAGAAAGACTAGTCTTATTTAAGAGCTTGTTATGTAAAGACTAATTCTGAATAAATTAGGATAGCTTAATAAGCAGCCATAGTGTAAGGATTTTGTTTTTCTTGTAATATTAGAACCAAGGAAAAAGTTATTATGTTAGGTCAGATACAGAGAGAAAACCAGTAATGATGTGGAATCTGCACCAACTTAGTACACCTGGGCACCTGCCAGGCAGGTATCTCCTCTCTGCTTGGACACTGGCAGAACTGCCTGCTCAGGACCCAGAAAACAACAAGCAGGACTCAGAAACAGTACTAGGATTTCCTTTTGGGGAAATCCAGAGATCTGCCAGTGGAACATCTGGGATGCCACCTCTACTCTCTGATCTTTTTGTGTTAACGCTTGTCTGAATCAAAAGTGTAAAGTCCTCCTGACGGCAAAAAAACAAAGTTTGACTTCATCGTTTATGGAGTCAGGCCACAGGGACAGGATCCAAAAGTTTTGCTTTCCATCCAGATGTGTTTTTTGTTGATGTCTTCCCTAAGGGGACAAACATTTTCCTGTCTGTCAGACTATGGTTATGTTAAATGCTTTAAAACCTTGTCTCATAATGAGCACCACTGAGAGAGCCAGCTCTGTACAGCAGACGGCTGCAGAATGAGTGCCCTGAGAAATCCAGGGGACAGTCCCGAGCTGTGCTTGTGCTTTTATGTCATCTGCTTTCAGCTGACACTGGAAAACCCAATACATCACTTTGACACCGAGGGTGCTAAGCCTCCGCCAGCACAACACCCTGGCAGAGGTCCTGCCTTCTTGCGGTGCACAGTTTGGAAGTGTGGTTTCACTTCTTGTACATGCAGTAGTAGTTTTTGCACCTGTAAGGATAACTTTTGCATCTCTTGTGACTAGCTGTTTTTTTCTTGGCACAATTCAAAATTACACCTTTCTGGGATTCTTGGAAATGAAGTGGATATAGGAGTGGATCAAATTACCTGTCTTTGAGTAGAGGAACACAAAATAAGCATTGTATTTCAAAACAGTTAATAATGTTCATGGAGCACTTGATTCCACCAAAGTTAGTCATGCTGAGTAGTTTCTTTTTCCACAACTAGCCTATTCATCTCAATTAGATTAGTCACAGCACACGGAGAAAGAATTGGACTTTGAATAATTTCAATTAATTTTCTGCTGTAAAAAAGCACTATTAATTAATATTTCCCCTGTCTCCTCGGCATTTGGCAAATATGTTTTAACTATGCATAAATATTACTCATTTTCTACATTTTCTTCCCATGAAACGTTTTTGATGGTTTGTCAAGTTCCACTTAGCTTTTTAATACATTTTTTTTGTCTAAGCATAATTCACTGCATGATCTAAACAGAAGTGCCAGCACAGGGCAGGCATAGCTTTACCCTGCTAAACTTTATAGTACTTGCATTTAGGGCCAAATTTCTTATGCACAGAATTAGGAAAACTATTTGACTGATCTAATAAAATTATTAACATTTAATATTATCTTTTCTATGTAGGAAAAATTTTAGTCCCTTAATAATATCTTAACTGGGTAGGGAAGTGCTGAATCTTGCATTTTATCCTCATAGTCGAACATCATGCAATTTTGCAACTGGTGAATTAAAATCCTCTTCCACTCTTCCATGCTGCACTGGGTCTTCTCTGTATGATAAAATGTCCTCTTCTGATAACCACAGTCCAGTAAATTAATTGCAGAGTATCACTATGTGGGTATCTCTAAATACAGGTGAGGGCGATCTTATGGAGAGTCTAAAGCATCTTACGGCCTCACGATCAGAGGTGGTGACACCACTCGGGGAAGCATAATTGAAGGAAGGAGCTGTGCTTCCACAAAGAGGTGCTACAGCTGTGTGAGGTCCAGACATTGGAGGATAGTGCACCCAGGCAGGAAGGCAGAGGGTATTGACCTCCAAAAGCAGGGATGAGAAGTTGTTCCTTAGTTTATCCCTGCTGGTCCCACATGCCAAGGGCTCAGTTTCTGTATCAGTGCTGATCATAAGCAAGGGTATAACCAACTCAGTGAAAGGTTCAGCATAAGCTTACAGAGGGAAGTGAAGGAAGATTCATCTCCCTTCAACAGCACCAGAGGGAGAATGAGGAGGTCAGGGCAATCAGGTGAACTTTGGGATTGAGGTTCACAGCTCCAATCTGACGTTCCTGGACCATTTCTACAGACAGAACCGTTCCACAACTCGGTACTGTGGGGAAGGGGAGGGGGCACTGGTTGTTGGCCTGATCTGCCACTGGATAAATGCAAGTACTCACTGGCACCTAGACAGGTTTCTGTCAGAAGTATCTTTAGCTGACAAAAATATCTGGCTAGCTCTGCCTGGGAGAGGCTTCTGCAAGACCCTCTGGAAACCTCTGAACAACACATTCTGCCTGCTGGCCCCCATATCCTCAGAGGTTTCAGGTGGCATTTGATGAGGTCCAAGTCTGTGCTCATGTCTAGGAGCTTGTCTTTGACCTGCCACAAGTGAGCTATGAAGGTCAGAGGAAAATCTGAAAAAAGGAGAAACTGGTTTCACTGGATGCTTAAGTCATATCTCTTTTTAACTTCTCCTGTGAAACTGATACCTGCTGGAAGTTTCACTCTGTTGTCTTACTACACCAATTGTCTACCCTGTATCGCTGCTCCTGACAGACACACATACATCCCCCCCCCCATACAAGCAGATGACCTCTGTGAGACTAACCAGAAACACAAGGAATCAGGTTGAGAATGACAAAGCTGACCAGTGTCTCACTCCCGTTAATTTCTATGAGTATTAGGCTGTGTTATAGATCAGGACCTTATTCTGAATACAGAGAGTAAGCAAAAGGAAAACTTGTGTTATGAATACAAAGAGGTACATTTGTTTCACAATGCTGCACTGGGTTATACAGATGACATTAAAGAGGAGTAGGCTGGGGGAGAACAATGTTTGTCAGCATCCTTGAATATTGAAAATTTAAAATCCCCAAGCAGAGAAACTAAAGAGATGATCAGACCTCTTCAATCAGTCATCCAGAGTTCAGTACTAATTTGCTATTCTACCAAACCCTGAAATGCCATCCCTAATAGATGGGGACTGATTTGCCAAGATCTGTGTTATTTGCCTCTGGGATTTATAGGGTAACAGCAAGATCAGATGGAATTAACACCTTATCCTACAATATCTCATTTCTCTAAGAGCATCTGAAAACACTTTGCAAGTAGCAGTGATCCTTCACTGATGCATGGTATGCCGAGTGCACTGTCACTTCAGAAGTACAGACGAAGGACCATTGTTGCTCTCCTCCTTAGCAAATAGAATCATAGTGAAGAAACAAGAACAACCTTCCATCACTGCTTTCCTTCATGGACATTTCTTTTGGAGTATTCCTTGTAAAATAATAAAAAATAAATGGTGCATAGGTAGTATTTTTCCTTATCATAGAAAAGATCTTCCCATAGGACCAGTACTGGCATACTACAGCAGTGATACTGGTTTCCATTATCTCAGGAGCTGCATTTTCTATTGCTGACACTGAACAGCTGGTCTGATTTGTTTCACATAACAAAGACAGTATAAATTAAGTTGCCATGTGAATCAGGAATGAATCCCACACACAAAGAGATATGCAATACCTTTTATTTAGCTTTGTGGACTAGAAGTGTTCACAATACTGAAACCTACCATCCTACAGAGATGGAAAGATACATATTGGGCCATTTCTCTGAACACCAAAGATGTTTCTTTACGCTTTGACTCCATAGAAAATATGTATTTTTATTTTTACAACTTTAAAGAAAATTTCTGCAGTATGGCTGTTGGTTTTTTCAAGTATCTTTTTTCCTCTTTGGCATTCACACAGATGTGGTTATATAGGAGTTAATAAATATCCAGTTTGCTGATGGTACCCCAGGGGTCTGCATTATATTTTAATGATGCACCTTCAGCAGGTATCTCACCTGTCAACCTGGAGGTGTAAGAGTGAGGATTTCTATATTCTCACTTCACTTGTACAAATACTGCCTTTAAAAGAAATTGTTTCTGGCAGGGGTCAGCTGAAATTTCTGAACGACCTACTTGCCTCCAGAGGGATGATTCCTAAAACCACTTAATTCAAAAGCAGTTACACTTACTTCTTTGAAAACACTTAAAAAACCAAAGCAAAACAAAACACCCAAATTCAGTGTTGTCATTATCTGGCCAGCACTTTTGTGTTGTCTCAGAAATACCTTCAAAACAAAGGTATTTCTATATTTTGCCATGTCCAACCAAATAAGGGTTGATGCCTCTCAGGTGGGAAAATTATCAAATAGGCATCTTCAAAGGATCATCACACCAGTTGCTCTTTGCCCATTTTTCCTTTAGAAATATTGGTCTTTGCCTGTCCTTTGAACTGGTGTCAAGGGGAAGCAACAGGAACCTCGCAAAGGGGACAGATTCAATCCAGTTGGGCCACCTTCTCCTTTCCCTTCTTTGAGCAGAAACCTCTCTGAACCCATCAGAGGGACAGGCTCTTTCTCTCAGATATTTGAGCACATATCTACATCA
The DNA here is from genome assembly GCA_013396735.1 of Grallaria varia. Taxonomy (NCBI): domain Eukaryota; kingdom Metazoa; phylum Chordata; class Aves; order Passeriformes; family Formicariidae; genus Grallaria; species Grallaria varia. The sequence goes on along the minus strand of VWZG01009770.1, from coordinate 333,503 downwards.
TTTTCCCCTGTGGAACAGTGGCATCACATTTCCCTTCTTGGAAGTGTTTTCCCAGTATGCAAAGGCCCTTACCAATGTGCGGGTCCCAGTGAGGGATATGTTTGATGTCTGTACTGTTGCAGGAGCAGCATGACTGCAGTCCTGCCCACAGCCGTAATCTGCTGCATGGGTGCCCCCAGCTCCCTGCGGGATCACAGGGAGCTTTCATGGAGTGAAATGCTCTCTAAATCCTGCTTATCCAGCAAGACTCACAAAGAAGGAGCCCTCTGCCCCCTCATCCTGCACAGACAGTCTGACTCACTGGACTCAGGATTCCCATCTGGATGTCTCTTTGAAAGATGGGTGCAAGCCAAGGAGTTCGCCTATTCTTAGCCTTATCTGTTTTAAAGATAGCTTTCCCCATATAAAAATCTACTGTCGTTCAGCCATCTCAGAGAACACCTGCCTCTAAGCAAACACAGCAGCAGTGGGAATCCTGTTCCCTGCTCATTTTAATGAGGTGTTAATATCAGAGCCCGATGGAGATTATGTAAGTGCTGACATAGCTAAGGAAAACCGTGAAAGAAACAAAAATAAATGGAAGTAAAGTAATTTGAACCCTGTCACCATGAAGTGCCAGCTACAGGAATGTGAATGGCACTTGGAGGCAGAAAAATCTTCTTACACCTCCTGTGCTCCAGAAACGACACCACTTGCTTGCCAGCTTCTCCGACCAGCATCTTCCCACTTTCTCCAATGCTGCCTGAGGAGATGGCGTGTCCTAGCTGGTGTGAGCCATAAAACTATGCCACTCTGGTTGTCTGCAGCCCTGCTCCCCATTCCCCTTGTGCTCCGGATTGCTGCGGGAGCTTGGCCCCTGGCAGCCAGGCAGCAGCAGAGAGGAATGCCAGAGGGGGCAGTGTATATTAAAAAAAACCACACAGCCTCTTAAACTGCCTGGAACAAAATTGTGCAATAATTGGCTTGTGTGCCCATGTGATCGTATCACTGCGAGCCAGGGTTTTCAGAGGGAACTGAAAAGAGTGAAACACCCACTAGATCCTGCTTCAGATCATCTGAAAAGCTCTCCTGTTTCTTTCGTCCTCCTCTCTTTGCGTTTTACATTTGCTGGTGGTGGTATTTCTCCCTGGGAGCTCCTGGGAGGCCAGGCTCATTGCCAGATCTGTTTGTACACACTCCCAGGGTAGGTTTGGGTTGCTGGCCAGCTTCCCTGTGTCCTGGCTTTCCCTGCAGCTTGGATCTGAGGCAGCCCCGGTCATCTTTCCAGAGAAAGGCTGGTATGGCCAGGCAGGGTCAGCCAAGCACGGGGTGGGATGGCCCCAGCTATGAAGGGCTCTGCAGGCTGCCACCCTAACAGGGCCAAGGGTGCAGAGGGCACCTTGAAGGGTGGTGTCTTGGGACAGACAAGACGTGGAGACTGAAAAAGCCTGAAGAGAATGAGGAAAGAGAAAGTTTCCTCACCAAACAGTTAAGATAAAAAAATAAAAAGTCTAAAAACAGAATGATCTCATAGCAAAGCATGCTGGTGTGCTGGGTGGTTCCTGTGCTGGGTTTGTGAAGAACACTCAGAATCATTGCATTTATGGTTTTTTGTCTGTCCATGACAATTGCCTGAGCCCCGTCCTTTCCCACAGATGTACCTTGCAGCTAACCCCACCTTCAGATGGATCTCTGGTTGCAGCACTGTGTGTATCATCCAGCACTACACTGTGTTTCCTACCCACACGGACTTCCTGTGGAAGCCATGACCAGTCAGGGATGCAGGGAGACACAAGTGGCAAGGGGAGCAGGAGGTTTGAATGCTGAGATGGCAGCTCCAAAACAAAGCTCTGGACTCTTCTGATAGTCAGTGGAGAGAAATCAACACATCCAGAACCTGATTCCTCTCATCCTTGTGAAGATGTATCAAGAAGATCAGGCAAAATGCCTTTTAAGTGACCCTCTGCCTACAAATGGAGCCCAGTTGCCTAGCTGAGAGAAGAGACATGGAAAGGCCACCACAGCTTTAGACACTAGGGCAATTTCACACAAGGGTTTGATATATGGTGCTTATATGTGGACACAATTATGTGTGGAGACATTTTCATGTGTAACATTATACCGATGCGCATGACAAACTGTCCTCAAGATGATATAAACAGTACCTTAATCCTACAGTCAAATAGCTGTAACACCATATGGCCTTTTAGTACTTAAACCTGAGTAAAACACCAGGATGACTTTAAACAGTCACCAGGATGACGCCCAGACGTAGTTTGGCAGCACAGCGACCCCAGGGCTGCCGAGCCCCACATTGGCAGAGTGTGGGGTACACGGGGCCTCATCTAGAAGTCATGCGTGTGCCACAATTTTTTTTCCTTTTAGTACAAACTGCCCTTGATTACTCACCGACCTGGTTTAGAAGTTGCACCACTACCACTCAAGCTGTGAGCAGAGTACATATTTAAATATAATAGACTCTGCGTTCATTTTTAAATGGCCTAGATCTAAGCCCACGGGGGCTACAACTAATTTGATAGAAACTGTAGCTTCTAAATAGAACCACCTGAGACCCCTCAAGAGTTCAGCTACGGGGTTCACTGTTCCAGCACAAAGACTCAGCTGAGCTCCCCTAACTGCTTCACAGCCCTTCTCAGCAAACTGAGGGAAATTTGGGGAGCAGCAGGACTCAGTTTCCTGATGGGTATCCTTCCCAGTGAGAATTATCATGCAGAGGAAGGAGGGAATTATGGTTTCAACTTCCCAAATCATTGGAAGGCTGCATTTCTGCACAGTTTTGAGTCAAAACCATATGCAGCTCCACAGTTTTGGGTGCAGTTTGCCTGGGGGTTTTTTGAGCTAACTGCAATAGTGACTGATCCAAAAGGTAGGAGTAAGTAAAGTCACTGTATGTTTTAAATCTTCCATATTGGAATATTTCATGCAGTATGCAAGTCCCGTTTTTAATGTCAGAAGCACTTCCCACCTGATCTTTTCACTTCTTCAGCGCTGACTAAGCAACTCTGCAAAGTCAGGACTAAATATCAGCCTTTTATCAGCAAGCACAACAGTGTCAAGCAAGTAGGTTTGTGTATCTGTAGTAAATTCAGTTGCATCAGCAGGTACTACCTTTCTGCAGTAGCTGTTACTCCTGTACCCACCAGACCAGAACATCACAGTTCTACAGAGCGAACAAAACTTTGGCTCATGGTGGGTGGCACTTAAGTGCTACTGAACTAAAAGCATCAGCCTTCAGACAGCACCATAGCTGAGATTCCCTTGCCTATCTCTGATGTCTGCTGAAGTGGAAACCAGCCATTGCCCCAGGCCCTTTTTTCAAATTTCATTTCTTTCAAATTTCATCTGTTCCCTATCCAAAAAAAGGTTTTAATGGAAGCTTTGTGTGAGAGTGTTACAGCTGCTGCATTTGCCTCTAAAATCTCTTTCCCACTCCTGCAACATAGTAAAAATACCACAACACCATGAAAAAAGAGAGAGTGAAGTGGTACTGAGATCTAGGATCATCCTTATTCACAGAATCACAGAATGGTTGGAAGGGACCTCTGGAGACCAACACCCCTGTTAGAGCATGTTCACCTAGAACAGGTTGCATGGGATCACGTCTAGGCAGATTTTGAATATCTCCAGAGAAGGAGACTTCACAATCTCTCCAGGCAACGTGCTCCCCCAGTTCTCTGTCACCCTCACAGTAAAGAAGTTTTTCCTCATACTTAGATGGAACTTCCTGTGTTTCAGGTTGTGCCCGTTGCTCCTTGGCCGGTCACTGGGAACCACTGGAGAGAATCTTGCCCCATTCTTTTGACACCTGCCCTTAAGACATTTGCACGCATTTGATAAGATCGCTTCCCAGTCATCTCTTCTCAGAGCTAACCAGGCCCAGCTCCCTCAGCCTTTCCCCATAAGAGAGTTGTTCCAGCCCTTTCATCACCTTCACAGCCCTTCACTGGACCTGCTCCTGTAGTTCCTTGTCTTTCTTGAACTGGAGAGTTCAGAACAGGACACAGCACTCCAGATGTGGCCTCACCAGGGCTGAAAGGCAGGATCACCTCCCTTGACTTGATGTCTAAACTCTCCTGTCACCCCAGGATACCTTTGGCCTTCTTGGCCACAAGGACACTGCTGGCTCATGGACAGCTTGTTGTCCAAGAGGACCCCCAGGTCCTTCTCCACAGAGCTGCTTCCCAGCAGGTCAGCCCCCAGCCTGTAGTGGTGGATGGGGTTATTCACATCCCTCTCTCCCCGGTGCAGGATCCTGCACTTGCCTTTGTTGAACTTCCAAAGGTTCTGCCCTGCCCACCTCTGCAGCCTGTCCAGGTGTTGCTGAACAGCAGCACAACACTCCGGGGTATCAGACACTCCTCTCAGTTTTGTACCTCCAACAAACTTGCTGAGGGTGCCCTCTGGCCCTTCACCCAAGTCAGTGAGGAATCAGTGGAACAGGCTGGACCCAGGACTGACCCCTGGGAACACCACGACCTCCAGCCAGACTGTGCCACTGATCACAGCCCCCTGAGCTCTGCTGTTCAGGGCTCCGTCCTCCTCACTTCCTGCTCATCTAACCCGCGCTTCCTGAGCTTGCCTAAGGGGATGTTACGGGACACAGCACCAAAAGCCTTGCTGAAGTCGGGGTAGACAACATCCACTGCTCTCCCTTCATCTTCCCAGCCAGTCATGCTGTCACAGAAGAAAACTGGTCAAGCATGATTTCCCTTTGGTGAGTCCATGCTGACTACTCCTGATCACCTTCTTTTCCTCCACATGCTTAGACATGACATCCAGAATGAGCTGTTCCACAGTCTTTCCAGGGATTGAGGTGAGGCTGATTGGCCTGTAGTTCCCTGGGCCCTCCTTCTTGCCCATTTTGAAGACTGAAGTGATGTTTGCTTTCCTGTAGTCCTCAGGCACCTCTCCTGTTCTCTATGACCTTTCAAAGAGGATGGAGAGTGGCATAGCAATAATATCTGCCAGCTCCCTTAGTACTTGGGCACATCCCATCTGGGTCCATGGATTTATGTGTGGCAACTCTGCCTAAATGATCCTTAACCCAATTCTCCTCACCTAACAGAAAGTTTTAATTTCTCCAGACTTTCTCTCTTGCCTCCAGGGTCTGAGATTCCTGAGCACTCATTGCAGAAATGACTGAAGCAAAGAAGGCATTCAGTGACTTCACCTTCCCTAGATCATCTGCCATCAGAGCACCCACTTCATGCAGAAGCAGACCCATATTTTCCTATGTTCTTTTTGTTACTTATTCATTGCAGGTGATACTACAATGCATATTCTGAATCCAGTGCTACACAACTGACTGGATATTCCAGTGTAGGAATCCAGCATAGGCTCACCTGTAAAAATGTAATAAATACCATATGCAGCTTATTTCCTAACTAACTTTTCTTTGCATCACATGAAAGCAGATGTTCCTAAAATGTTGATTATGTTATGCCCCTCTTCACACCAGCACAATCAGCATTGCCAAGTCTATGATATCCCTAGTGAACTCCACATTCCCTTAGACTCCAGTCATTAGAACAGTATCATGTCCTTTCTTGCCTGGGGTGCAGGAATGATGCAAAAGGGAGACTTTTCCCCAGGATTTAAATGAAGGAGGGATGTGGCTCACTTTACATGCAGACAGGGTTAATTTTTTCTTCTTCCTGCATTCTTTTGCACAGTCATCCTGAGGGGAAGTGTCATATTACCTCACCTCTTATTCCTACGTTTCTAAACTGGACCTTCATTTGAATTTCCCTGGCGATAGAGAGAAATGTCATTCAGTGTTCTGATTTGGACCCATCCTACAGTGGTAGGTGGGAACTTCACATGAAGGGAATTTGATTTGCTTATTCCCATTCCAGCCTCTCTCATTCTACACATATCCTGGATCTAGTCTCCCCCCTTTTTGTGCAGCTGTGGAAGACATTGGGACAAATCACTTCTTTAAAGAGGAAATCAAGCATTGCCGTCCCACGGGAGAATTCCTGCAGACAGAAAGACAGGGTGGTTAGCACTACAGCCTTGCCCTGGCTTGCCTGCACATGAAAGTTATTTCAGAATAAGGCAGGGGTTGAAAGGAAAGCAGGATAGGCATTCCACACTGGCTGCGTGTGTTGCTGAAATCTCAGCAGAAGCCATGAGTCAAGGTAGCTGTGTGTTGATTCATTGAGACTTCCCTGCATCTTCTTTAGCTGTGTCCAACAGAAAGAAACAGGCAAGGATTTTTGGAACTTTGTGTGCAGTATAATACATACAAAAGCAGAGGTAAACTATTGCAGAATAGTCAGAATTAAGACAAAAATTCTTCTTTTCCTGACTATACATTACTAAAGCAACAAGACATCTCTAGGACTTCTTTTCAGAGTAGAATGAGAAAGCAAGGTGAAGATGCATGGAAAGGTGGCTTCAAACCATTTTGTTCCTCCTGGGTCTCACACCAGAGATAGATCAGTCCTGCCTGTGTACCCTTCAGCTGCACCATACCTGGCTCCAGCACAGCCACTGGGAAGCTCACAGGTATTCTTCACCACTGAAAGGCACACTGTGGTGCGTGGTTGCTCAAAGGAGCCAGATCCCAGGCCAGAAACATCTACTCCATTTCCCACATCAGCACAGATGCCCTCTAAAGACAAGCACTGCCTGGCATCAGTTTAGCCAGATTTCATCCAGTCATTCTATGTTAACCTGAAGCCCCAGGGTTATAGAGGAGGGTTATTCTCTATGGCCTTTAACTGAAATTTCATTTCTACCATTTCCTGAACAGTCTGGCAGAGCATTTTTGGCCTACACTTCCATTCCCTCCTGCTGCCTGCTGCAGGACAGAAGGAGGGCAGTTGGACTGAGGTAAGCCCCACTTTGAGAGTGGTGAAGCTCTGGAATGGACTGTCCAGAAAAGTCGTGGATGCCCCATCCCTGGAAATGTTCAAGGCAGGTTCGAGGGGACCCTGGGCAACCTGGTCTACTGGAAGGTGTCCCTGCCCACAGCACAGGGCCTGGAACAAGATGATTTTTAAGGTCCCTTCCAACCAAACCATTCTGTGTTCTACAGTAATATATTGGAATAAATTTTTTTCAGAAGGGTGACCACTGAAACTAACACTATTCAGAGCATTCAGCATAAACTTATATATGTTTTTAACATCCTCTCCTCCCCTGAACATGGTGGACTCTAAACTTCCCAGCTGGCTGAAGCAGAAACACTTTATGCCCTGCAAATTTAGGAAATATTTCCTTTGGATTTAAAAGGATGCACATCTTTGTCTTTCCTAGAACGTGAACAGAGTCTAATTAACAAAATTGCTATGACAGTGGCTTGAAGACTTTCTCCCCCCACCCCCCTTGCCCCGAGAAGTCCTAGGCTATGTATTCTTTTTTAGTAAAAAAAAAAAATCTATTTTAATGTAGCTATAAAGTCCAGATTGAAACAGGTTTTCCTACTATTCTGCCACAAACTGACTGATGGAACAGGGGTTAGGTTCAATTTTTAGAGGGCCTTTCCAAAAAAATAAAAACACTTGAGCATTATTTTGAGCTTCCATGGAGAAATCTGGGAAACTGCATTATATCACCTGGGCCTTATTGTATGAAACACCTCCAACTGTGAGCAGTAAAGTAAAAAAATTTATTTGAACAGACAAAACATCTTTGGAGGGGGATGAAAGAAAAGCTCAATAAATCTCATCTATTTGATAAATTGGAACAATACTCCCCAACACCTTTCACTTGGCACATTGGCAGTAATCACAGGCATCTCCTCTTGCTGGAACTGCTCTCTGCAGGGAGCAGCTCCTTGCCCTCTCCCTTCTCTGCTCTCCACAGTACTTTTTCACCAGCTTAGAGAAATGCAATCGGAACAAGCTGATGTCTTGCTCCTGTTTTCTGCAGAAAAGATATAACTCTTTAGTTAAATACATCAATTCTATAGAGGTAAAGCTTCAAAAACAGACATATGCACAGTGCTCCAGAGAAGAGTTACCATCTGCCTTCCCCTCTCCTCCTCCTCCTCAAAGGAAGGAAGAAAGAAATGTAGCAGAGGCTTAGCTCTTCATTACCTGCTTGCACTGACATTCATGAGATTCCCTGCAGGATTTTTCTTGCTAACCAGGCAGGATGAACACCCACAAAAATTGGCAAGGAGATGACTTTTAACTCATTTTCACGAACTGGCTCTATTTCAAGTAGACAGTGTCTCTCTGGTATTAAACCAGGAAAAAATTGGTTTTGCTTTCCTCTGAAAAATAGGAAAGGCAAGTAGCCATCCTACTGGTTGCCTTGAATACTAACAGTGAAACATGATGATTCAAGGATTAAAAGGAATTAGGTTTCATCTGTCAAAGTCTGAGGATGAAGTTCCATGTTGGCCTGATAATATATTTTAGCAGAGCATTGTAAGAACCTGAAGTAGAATTTGCTTTCTGCATTGTCTGCTCCACTGCCACTACTCTAGAAGTGCAGGCACTATTGCCTACAGCAGGGAACACTCAGATGTCAAATTCAGGGCTTGGACATTGAGTCAGGAGAGAGCTGTCACTGCTACACCAGTCGCTAGTGTGCAACATTACACATCCATATGATATTTGTATCCTGGGAAAAGCTGACTTTTGGTACAGAAGGAAAAAAGTAACATTGTAGAGATAGATTTTTTAGATGAAAAGTTAAATCAGCTCCCTCAGGGGAAAAAACAAAACAAACCAGCAAACAAAACAAAATAAAACCAACCAAACTACTTTATCCAATGTACCTTGAGTAAGGAAATTTACTCTCTTGGCAGAACTGTGCAAGGCTTGACAAGGCTTGAGATAGACTTGACAGATGACTCAGAGTTTAATAGAAACACAGAAAAGCAGTGGGTAAGAAAGTACTGTTGTAGAAGTGTGGCTGTAGAGTTACTCAGTATAGGAAAGCATGTCCATTCTCAGACAGTATTAATTTTAAAAAGCTTTAATTTAAATCCATTTATTGTCTGGATGCTACCAAGAAGTGCTATGCCAAAGAGGTTATCCAAGATTGTTCCCTGTCTTGGAATGGTTACTTCTGAACTTCGAGTTACAACTCAGCAGAATTGAGTTTCTCAGGGCAGTGAAGTTCTGTGACTGCACGTAGGAAGTGGTGTGTTTCAGAGACAACAACCAAGCTCTGCTTAGAAAACCCAAATTTGCTGTACACTATTTCTAAGGTCTGGCCCCCAGTGCAAGCTCAGCAAGCAAAGAACTGGGAGGAAGTAGCACCCAACAGAATTACATGACTGAGGCTTTTACGAGTTACTGGAAGTCTTCCACAGCCTGAAGAAACAGTTGCAGTTTATTGCATCAATAAGAGTGCCGTTTACATTAGAAAGTAAAAGTGCAGTGTTTGTTCCAGGAAATTATTGCCATAGCTTGACACCACTTATTACCTTGTATGCGAAGAGCAATGTCACTACCTTGTAGTCATTAGCAAAAATTCCAAACAGCTCATCAACCTTAATACCTCCTGTGCAGACGGGAAAACTTTGACTGCAATTGCTACCATTTACAAGTATAGAAAGCAAGTAAACTCCTGAATACTGGCAACAGTGGGATGGATGACACTTCCATGATGCCACAAATGCACAGGAGTCAGTTATCTTACACTATTTTGTCATGAACAAGCATGAGATTTTTACATACCATAGGAACGTATATGCTTGCATTTCACCTATACTTGTCAAAAATATCATCAGAAATATTGATGTATTCTGTTTCCCGGCTTATCTTACGTTTCTCCAATGCCACGTCAGGTATGGGGTCTTGCTCCAGGTTAACATCAGTTGAATCAACTTGTCTTCTGTACTTAGCTCTAGATGGTCCTGCCACTGCATCTGGCTGTTCTTTCATTCAGATTCAAGATGGATTCAAGATAAATCTGCTGCTCAGATTTACCACCACTTCTGGCCTGGACATGATCTAGCAGCAAGAAGAGACTCCTATTTTGTTCGTCTGTGATGAAGGGTCCAACCTCAACTCTAAATCCACATACTCCAGTCATTGTAGATATTTGCATTTTACACTATGAAAGTTTTGGAGACCTGTTGCTGCTGACACAGTTAAACCATCTCCCTGAAAATTCAAGTTATCTTGCTTTTTTCACCTTTATGTGTTCTGTCTGCTTCTGTCTGCTTTGGCTGTAGGTTCCAGGAGAGTTGCCAGTAAACCATTGTTAATGAGAATATTGTTTTTTCTACTCCTGAGCCAGTGGGGGAAACTTGGTGTCCAGGACCTGCCTAGCATGACTCCAGTCTACTTTCACCTCTCTCTGAGCAGACTTTACAACAAATGATGTGCCCTATCTCACAGCAGGCGACTCACCAAGTCTCCCACTCCAGATCACTGTATCTGCTAGGAAAATGAATATCCCTCAAATTAGACACCTACTTTTAAGAAGAACACTGTGCCTCACAGTAACAGACACGATAAATGCTGTGAGTAATGACAGATCCATGTGTTAACAGCACTATCAGCCACCTACTGGCTCCTTTCTTCTTTTGATAAAGGTTTTTCTCCCCTGGTTATGCATGAAGCACATACTCCTCGTGTGAAGGTGGATCACTCTGCAGAAGCAGTGGGAGCAGAAGGCAGAAGTTCTCAAGTCCTGACTGCAGCAGTGAAACAGGCTCGGTGCTGATCACACAACTGGTGCTCTTTGCCTCTGTTTCCCCACTTGTAAAAGCAATAGTCTCTAAACTGTAGTCACACTGAAAGGCGTAGTTAATATTTGCATGGTGGTGCTTGGGAGGTACCAAGCCTCAGATATTCCCAGGATACACCAGTAAATCAATTGTATCTACACAGTGAAAAAAAGCAGGCACAGATGCCAGCATAATGTTTTGTATTTTGGTACAAAGTGAAATAAAAATCTTGCCTTATGTCCTCAGATTTCTTGTCAAACATTCAGTGCTTCACATTCTGAAGCAGTTAGTAATACAAAGTATATTTCTATCCTACTTTATTTTACATTAAAAAGTGAAGGACCATGATTGAATCTTAATACAAAAAAAAAAAAAAAAAAAAAAAGGGATCAAGTTACATTCTCCTGGGATCATCTGTAGCAAAGAGTAATAAGTTTCTCAATATCTGACCTAATTATATCTGTCCTTCTAAGTTTTGTTTCCCATAAGAGCTAAATGTCTATGGTTAAAAATAACATTTGAAATTCCTCCAAGTTACAACAGAACTTTTTCAGCCTCTCTCAAATTTAATTGCTATTTTTGCTTTAATTTTCACCCAACTTTAAAAGTTATGATTTTGAGGCTGGCATTCTGCTCTGTTATCCAGTTCCTAAAAATGTTTGTGTCAAATAAACTTGAGAAATGGCAGGGGGTGGGGGGAATTATATTAGGTGTGTTTACTTCATGTTAGAAAAATACCACGGCTATAGAAACAAGTGACGGAGAAGCTTGGGGAAGGAAGGATGCCTCTGTGGTTGAAAAGGAATTGGCCATGTTAGAAATGTATCTTCTGTTTCATGTAAAGGTCTCTCGACAGGAAACATCAGGTGATTCCACAAGGGCTGTTGGTATCCTCTCCCTACCTGAGCACCCAGTTTAAGCCCCAGAGCAACAATGATGGAAGGTGATATAGGATCCAGCACCTGTGACCCATCAGGCCTGTTTAGAGCTCCCCGTATCCATGCAAAAGCTGGAAAGCTGTGCTAGTGTTGGGATGGCAGAATTCTTCACACTCATCTCCTCCTGCTGGCTCTGTTACTAGAGGGCTGGCATAGATCTGAGGCTGGGATGCTTTGCATCTGTATCCACTTCAGAAAGCAGTCAGAGACCCAGTGAAGACCTTTGTGCCTCAGTTTCCCACTGAAAACCACAGCACTGACCTTCCTGAAGAGACACTGCAAGACTGAAGTGCTAATGTTTGACAAGGACTAGGAAATCAGGTCTAATGTGTTAGAGAAATACAAGGGATTATTATAACTGGTCACACTCCATTCCCAGGGAGGTTGATGACAAATAATCTTTATACACCACCCTCTATTGTGAATAGGCCGAGAAACAAGAGTCTGCAAACAGATGGATGGGAAATTCAGCATAGCCCTTCTCTACTGAGAAGCTTTTTAGGCCTTGTGGAAGGAAGAATCCAGATTTCAGACCCTTTGAACATCAAGCCTTGTGCACCTGCAGGAGTTCTGCGTCCATCAGGGCCGACGGGCCATAAAGCCTCATCCTGTCACTTTACAGACAGTGCCGCCTGCTCTCGAGGGCAGAGCCGGCGTGGGCTCTGTTTTCACGGTTCAGCTCACGGGAGGGGGGCGCAAGCTGAACAACAAACGCAGTTTATAATTGCCCAGTCATTCTGCTTCAAGGGTCTGGGAGACTTAAATGTCACAGCGTACAAATGGGAATTGCTCGGAGAAATAGAGCAAAGTGATTTCAAAGGCGTCCGAGTCCAGCGCTTTCGCTAGTTCATAGTACAGGTTCCAGGCTGGAGCAGATTGCCTACATTCCCTCAGAAAGAGGGAGTGAAGGGCTGGAGGACGAGGCAGTGGCTCCTCAGAGGGTCCTGTGGTGAAATATCTGGTTTGGTCAGACAGGTGGCAGGGCAGTCTGGTGGTTATGATGTCCCTGAAGGACATGCGCATTCAGATCCCTGCAGGCTGAGGCGGGTCAAGCTCTCTGGTTTCACTGACCTTGCCTTAACTGCGAGTTTATCCCGCTGATGTAAAACCTGATTGCAAGCTCTGAATCCTAATATAGCCGAAGCAGCTGACTTTTCCTTAAGAACTCCTGTGAGGGGCATGTTCATCCCTTCCCTGTGGGCTTCCCTAGGAGCAGGGGCTGCCGTGAGTCCCCAGCTTCATCTGCAGCACTCTGCTATGGGGGATCAAGGCAGAGCCGACCAAAGCTCCTCAGAAGAGCTGGTGGCACTGTGTGTTGCCATCCTGAGAACAAGGGGCCAGGCATGGGTTGCTCCTGCCACAGAATAGGGGAAGGAAGGGCAGCACTGTGACGGAAAACCAGGCTTGTTACTGCTGCCCCTACTGCAGAGATAGGAAGGGTGAAGACAGAAATGCAGTTGCAGGATGAGGCCCTCCCTTTCCCCCCAGCAGCCACTGCTGCCCCAGCTCTCTGCGCCCCTCTGCCCCCACTGCAGCCTGGTTTCCTGGGGCTGGTGCCCGGTGTGAGAGCCGGTGCCCGGCACTCGCCCCGTGTGGGGTGCAGGTGCCGTGCACATTGCCCTGGGGAGCTGGGGCTCTGCGCCTGCAGCACGTCTGCCCTTGGGGGCAAAACACCGTCCAGCCCTGCAGAAGGCTTCGCTAGTATCTAATATCTGGTTGGACTAGATAGTCATGTAGGTCCCTTCCAACAGAACCATCTTATCCTGTTCTGTTTTAATCTCAGAGACATCTTACTCTTCCTGGTGAAGGGATGCCATGCAGCAGGAATTTTGCAAGATGTCCAGAGTCAAGGCCTTTCCTGCAGAGACAGAAACCATCATGGGATGCCTGGAGCTGGCAGCAAGCAGGCCATCTCATGTTCATCTCCAGAGCAATAAGAACACTAGGAAAAGGAGTTAAGAAGACAAGACAGCTGAGCTGGGCTTTACTTACAGGGAGCTCCAGAGGAACACAGCAGTGGCACCCTGGCTCACTTGTAATGCAGTGGGGATGCTACTTGTGAATTAAACACACTGTTTTTCTTACTAGTCTCCCCTGTATAAAGTGTTGATGATCTGAGGTTTTTTTCTTTTCTCCGTTTTTTTTTTTTTCTTTTTTTAAAGAGTAAAGTAAAGTAGAAACTAAGAATTCTAGACACTTCTGAAAGTTTAAATAGTCCAGATTTTGGAAACTGGTTCTTTTTTCGCTAAGACGTTTTCCGATAAAAAGGTGGTTTGGAAGCACTGAGCCCATGGTGTTCTTTGATGATCTGTCACAGCTCTACTGCAACGACTTTGGGAAGCAGTAGATGGGAAGGAAGATGGCTATTACAGAGAAGCTGGTAAGATAAATCCTGAAATAATTTTACCAGCAATAGGCATCCTATTTTTGGAAGAAACTGAAGAGAGGACTTTTTTTTCCCCGAAAATATTGACATTTCCAAACTCAAGATATTAATAGGTGATGAGCCTGATTTACAGCAATATGTGCACACAAACATTCCCTTGCTCCTAGATTGTGAGCAGGAATGTCAGAGACTCATTTCTAAATTGGGTACTTGCACCTGCATGTGTAATATTCCAAACATAGTAGGTGCTTCTTACTGTTTCCCTATGGATGATTTTGAAAAATCTGTTCCTTGCTAGATTGAACTCCTCACTTCCCAAATATCTTCCTAAATGCATGTTTGTATGTGACATTCATCCTGGAGTTCCCCTGCAGGTTCAGTTCTAATGCTCTGTTTTCAGATGGTTTTCATTCTTCACAACATTTTTCTGTCCTCCCTTTCATTTATATCTAGCTCCCAGTAAACGTTTATAATTCTGATATGCAGTTTTCACAGTTTCTCCAATAATCTCTTTGACGAGACTGGACGAGCTAGACCACCTCTCAAATGGTGCAAAACATTTCCCTAACGTGGACATTACATGTACCAAGAAATCCCTGAGTTAGTTTGAGTATTTCCATACTGCATTCATGTCTGCCAGTAGCAGTCACAGGAGCTGTCTGTCCTTGCTGAAGATTGCTTATTCCCAGGGAGGATATTTTGCACCTCCTAGGTCACCACATCTGCCATTGCCAGTTCTTACAAAGGAAATATGGGATCACCTGCCCAGAGCCCATCAGGACAGATTCTACTCAGTATCTAAGAAACAATTCAGAGAGCAAATGTTGGTTTGTTTTTGTGGCTAAATACTGTCCAGACGCATATTCTTAAAGAATGACTTTTTTATTCTTCTTCTTGCTTAGACCAGATTCTGATCACGCAGGAAAGGCCAAAGCAAAGACCCTTTAAGCAGAGAGACACAAACCCAGGATCCTGTTCCACGGTACTTTTGGATTTCCAGCAGAGCTGCTCTTCAGCTGTCGCAACAGCCTTAACACAACCACTGTTCCTTTGCTCCCTGCATAGGGAGATGCCAGCA
The DNA here is from genome assembly GCA_013396735.1 of Grallaria varia. Lineage (NCBI taxonomy): Eukaryota > Metazoa > Chordata > Aves > Passeriformes > Formicariidae > Grallaria > Grallaria varia. The sequence goes on along the minus strand of VWZG01009770.1, from coordinate 318,462 downwards.
CCCTGCCTCCCCCAGCCGAGGTGCCGGGGCAGTCCCGGGGCCCTGGAGCTCAGCTGCCACTGACTGGGAGGGCAGAGCCTGAGCCTTGCACCCTCCACAGGGTGCTGGCCCCTGTGCAGAGGAAGAGGGGTCCTGTCGTTCCTTACTGCTGCAGGCCTGCTAAAGGGAAGGAGTTCTTCTGTCTCTATTTGTGAGAAGGTTCAAATACTGAAGTGAAATCCAGGCTTATCTTCTCATTTCTTTACATAAAAGCTTCCACTCAAAGCAGATCTTCTCAAATCTATTATCCTCTATATTGTTCATAGTGGTTCTAATTTTTCCCACGTTGCTCGAAGCTCTAGCTTCAGGTGACTGTTCTCTGAGCTTTCCCAGATCAGCTTTACCTTTCAAATAAGATTTATACATTAAAAAACAATTCTACTGCTTTTTGCAGCTATCATTTTGTCACATATGGATTTATTCAATAAATGCTTTTAATAGCAACATTTCTAGGCTTTGTTTGTCAAGAGCTGCCAGGCTTTTACAAGCCAGCATTGGCACAGACATTGAATTGCCTCTCTGTACCCAGGGGAGAGCTTCCTGCTGGTCATGACAGAGGTCCTGCACACACAACGTAAATGAAAGGAAATTAAAAATATGGGTAGCTACATAATTCACAGCCAGAAAATGGTGAAGAGTATCAGGTTTCCAGTAACTTCTGGACCTCAGCACAGCTTTTAATAAAAGTAGGGATATGTGATTTAATTTGCAATTCCAAGATCTACTCAAAGACCTAAAACCCCAGCTTCAACACAAGCACCAGGGCAGGGAACTATAAAAAGGCCATCAGCAAGAGCAAATTCAGCCAGCCCAAGGACACTGGGAAATAACAGCTGACAGGACAGAAGAGAGAGGTCAAGATCAGTATGCCAAAAATCTTTCATTCATGGGTCACCCTGAAGTTAAGCAGCAATGCTGTTGCCTGTCTGCTGGCTGCTGTGGGGCAATGGGTGTCTAATACTTGTGTCTTGGTGTACGTGGAACCCACCCATGCAGGACTGCATGGGTGTCTCCCGAAAACTGTAGAAGATGGTGGTTGTGGAAAAAACAGAGGGATTTATTTCTTCTGTTCTGTTTCCCCAGTCCCTTGCTTTTTCTGCAGTCTTCAGACATCTATTGCAGAATCCTTGGCCCATACTCTCCTCCTTGAAAGTGGCACAGTACTATGTATGTCTAAAGCAAAACTGACACAGAAAAGAAAATGCATTGCCTAATAATATTTTTTAGGTTTTTCAGGAATTCTAAACTTGTTTTGTTGCCTCTTTTGCTTTCTTTCAATTAAATATTTAATACATTCTTACATTAATAGGATTTCTTTTTGTTCACATTCCTCCATTCTTTCCATAGTTACCCATGTAGTCCCACAAGGACTTATTAATTAAATTCTCTCAGTACAGAGTTCTCTCTCTCTGACTATCTCTATTTTCTGTACTGCAGCTTGTGTACATTGTTGAGAGGAATCACAGAGAGAAAAGAACCAAATAAAAAGATCCCTCCAGGAATATAGCGTTCGATTATACAAAGAAAACCAGCAGTTCCGATTGCTCATCCTTATTTCCCAGAGGAGGCCTCAAATGTCTTTGTTCTTTGGCTTTTTAGAAAGAATTTCCTTTTCTGGTAAAATCATTTTACCTGTGAACTGCAGGCCAGGATTTTCGTCACATTTACCTGCTTTTCCATTATCAGCTATGACATTATTTTGGACCTTCCACCAGCTCCGGGTTTCCTGGGAGGAACGTGGCTTGATGTGAACCATGGAGTGGGTTCTTCTCACAAATCAGAGTGTCATAAATGCATTACTGCTGACAGCAGGGATGATGAGATCCCTGGAGAGGCCCAGAAAGGAATGAGTGCGGGGCCCTCTCTCATCTCCTGAAGGACTGTACCTGCTTTATGGACAAAGAACAACTTCTGCCCCCAGAGTTGTCAAAGTCAGCTTCCTCAGTGCTAAAGTTACTATAAATAACAGAATAACTCCCAGAAACTTAAAGTACAGTAGTATATATAATTAACCAAAAGTTTCAAGCTGTGAACTCCCTGCCTCCCTGAAGTCCACAAATGTGTATGACTCACAGCCATCACACCTATGGTATATGTGCACGCACATACATGTTTTGATACGTTCAGTATTTTGCTCCTGTCTAAAAATAAAGCTGCAAAATGGAATGGGAAAATCCATTTGCTCCCTTACACTTTATGCTGGGAACCTGATATTACTTCCAGTTTGCCATCTTCCCAGCTGGCTAGATATTGTATCGTTTACGTTGGACCTCCTCCAAGATTAATGGCATCATCTCTACAGTTTTAATAGTCTAATCTTGCTAAATCTCTGTTTCAAAATTTGATTGTGTCTGATCGTCATTATTTTAATTGTTTAATGTATTATAATTAATTAGATCTAACAGATTCCAATTCAGCTCAACATATTCACACACAAACTATGGAAGCACAAGACAAACCAGGCTGATTCCATGCTGGTTTTTCAGTCCAGAGACCAGGTACTATTTTTGCCACTGACTTATGTTTGTCTGCAGGCAAGTCATCTATCCTTCTGTTTCTCCAAGGGATTCCAGCTTGCTGTGTTTATAGCCTAAGTGAATCTCAGCACAGGTTGACATCTTTACACGCAAGTGCCAATAACAACCCAAAGCCCCTCCCATACGCAGCAGCCTTCTAACGGGGACCGACTCCCGTTTAAACTGAGCACAGCAATAAAGACTGTGAACATGGAGGCTTGTGAATATGTACGTTCTTTCAGCGTAAAACATGGAATCCTCCCTTTCCTTCCTACCCACCTCATGTCAAGCTCTGGCAAGGTTTTGGTACTTCCCAGAGGACAGACTCTCTGACTACAGAGAGGGATACCTTCTACTTGCTGCGCATGACACAGCCCCAGTGGAGCCAAGCCAGTTGTCTCCTGAAAACACTGCTGCTGCTGCTCCTGCTGCTGCTGCTGCTGCTGCTGCTGCTGCTGCTGCTGCTGCTGCTGCTGCTGTGGGCAACTTCATTCACTGTTGGAATGGAAAACTTGCTCTTCTCCAAGATCTTCCTTCAGAAAAAGCAACTGGCTCTTAATCCCCAGCAAAAATATATCCTTCCCTGCAACCTGGCTGCAGGCAGAATGAAGATGCACCGTTGGAGAGATGGTGCAGGGGATCTGGATGCCAGGCCTGTGCCCATCACCTTAACACAGCACTTCAGTGGGAAGAGCATTCAGCCAGGACATGGGGAACCCAAGTTCAGTTCACTCCTCTCCCTGAGAGAAGACAAACCCACTTCTTCAGAGCACACTCTTGCTATCAGGCTCCATAAGGGGACCTTTAGCTCCTGCTAAAGGTTTGTCATATTTCTCCAAAAATTAATAACAGAACACTGATCCTGAGACCTGCTGGTCTGCTGGCCAGAGCTCACAGATGAGAGTGAAGAGATCTGATTCTGCTCTGTGCCCTAACAACTACTTTGTCATCTTATCTGGTGATTATTACTGTGTAAAATAAACTCAGGGTATCTTTCTGAGGAGTGTCAGGGTTCCCTAGTACCCTCCTTGCAGCAGTAAGCAGTATGGCAAAAGACCAAAACCACCCTATATCTAACAAATCAGATCGTGACTGAATTAATCATAATAAAGAAGATGGGAAGAAACAAACATATGCAGAAACCTGCCATTTTCATCTCCACAAGAAAACCACATTAATGCCACTCAACCTGATAAAAGACATTCCCTTCAGTGTTGCAGGCAGCCAACTGTGCAGGGTTGCCCACTGGACAGTAGTGCACAGATGCTTCAAGGGAGACACAATGAGTGTGACATGACAAGAGAAACGTGCACTTGGTCCTGCCAAGATCCCCCCATGAGGTTATAGAACAAGCTACCACTGGTACCACACCTCTCAGAAGTACTGCAGCATCCATGGTTTTGTGGGCTCAGCAGCCAGCCTTCTCTAAAAGCACTTAATTAAGATTAATTAAGACCCTCCTTCCAAAAAAAAAAAAAAAGGAAAAACATTATCTTCCTTGGGAACCTCGGTACAACAGGACAGAGGAAAGGATCTCTGGCAAACACAAAGACAGAATTCAGATTTTAAGGCCGTAGAAGCAAAAGGAAATACGTGCCTCCTTTATTTTTAAATCCCTTTGATAATTTTCAGATATGTAAAAATATTCAGTTATAACAACTGTAATCAAGATAATACACTGTGTGTTTTGTAATCTAGTTTGGGGATTCTTTTCCACTCCCAAAACATAGCACAGGCTTGGTTTTAGGTAGACACACATTTTTATTTTTGCAATTCATTTTTCCCTGAAGAAAATGCACTTTCAAATTACATGCAGGATGGATTCATAAATTTGAAGCAGTTTGCGGGCTGGTAGAGGTGAAAAAGGAGAGTTTGCAGTGTTTGGGCCAGGTATGGTCCCATCCAGTCCTCCACGGGGAGCCAGCCGGGTGGATGGGCACAGCTCAGCTGGCTATTTGTGACGCTGTCATTTCTGACTCAGGTGGGCAGAACACTTCACACCCCAGCAGCCACAACCACAGACGGGGAGGAACCCAGCAGGAGCTATTGTTGCCAAGGGAGAATTTGTCAGAGCAAGAAGCTCGCTGGGGAAGGAAGGAGCAGGCCAAAATCACCAGCAAGGCTGGTCTGTGGGAGGAAGATCACAGCACAGGGGAGGGCGGGAATTTTTGGTTGGTGGCAAAGCACCAAGGCATAGGAAAAGAGCACTTTAGTGCTGCATGTATCCAAATAAATGTATTGAAGACTCCTCTGACCACCATTTGAGCCGCTATGCCATATTTACTTGGGGAGGTGATATGCTAGGGTTATAAATTGTTCTGTGAATGTCAGAATGGTGCCAGGGCCTGCATGAGCCAGGAGCGGGACATGCCAAGCAAACTCCCAGATCTTCCTGGGAGTGGCACACTGTACAAGTGCCAGGAAAGGCTTCATTTACAGCTGAGGTGCAGGTACGTCAGCTAGATTGTTACCCAAGAACATGCAGGAAAAATCTTCCCTGAGTTTGTGTCCAGATGCCAAAGGTCAGGTTTGGTATTGCAGATCAAGTGCCTGTGCACCAAGAGCTTAAAAGCTTCATCAGAAAGAGAACTCCTAACTGTGCTTGCTCACCACCAGCTGTCAGTGGGATATGGAAAAACCAAAAAGTTCAGACAGTTTCTTCATTAGTGCTGAGCAGGTGTAGCGTAGACTGAACTAATTGATGGATTTAAGCCTGGAGTTCTGGATATTTCAAGAACTTCCTGCCTGAACATCAACCAGAGCTCTAGCTGGATACTTCCGAACTTCCACCTTGTCTTAGCAATTGCTTATTAAACCCCCCCACCCCACGTGCTTTCTGATAGTTGCAGGATGCAGTATGGATTTTTGTCACATCCTTTAAGACCATCTATGGATCTCATCCGTAGCAGGGATTTTTCCTGCTTCTTTTAATTCAGCCAAACTCTGAAACTAGATAGGCTTCAATCTGCTTTCATTACTTTCCTTCCTTTTTGTTTTCACAATAGGTGGAACACTTTCTTCAGCAGGTTTTTTTGCCCCAAATCTTATCCCTCCATCTATTCTCCTTAGAAAGGTACCCAATCTCAGCTTTTGAGTTCTGAGCTTTCCTTGTGCAAACTATCATCTCTGAAAATTGGCACCGGTACACATCTTAATCCATAGCCTAGCAAGTCTTCCTGTGCGCTGTTGTCTCTGTACAACTTCTTGCATTTGCAGCCATGAGCTGTAGCCAGCTCTGGTGACAGTTTTTCTGCAAAAGAAGAAGAAGAAAAATGACATTGTAAAATCTGGAACTGATCAACAAATCTGTTGGTTAAGCTCAGAGCAACTCAGATTCCGAAGTTAGTCTACTGCTATTATTGCCGCTTGCATGTCGCTTATGGTATCATAGAGATCATCTGGCTATAGCCTAGTTGCACTCTTAATTAGCCCAGCCAGAAGCCTGCCAAGCTTGAAAAAAAAAGTAGTTTCACCGAGAAGTGAGACATTAACTATTTGAGAGATAATATCATCTATAAACTTGGTAGTTTTGTTCAGCATTTTAAGCTTTTTCTCATTGAAATCTCATTTTCTAGTTAAGTAATACAAAAAAGAGAATCCAAAAGTTGGGGGGGAAAGTGTGCCTACCCTGTGAGACCTTAAGCATGGAATTTTGGCTTAAAAATCTTTCTTTGGGGCTTAGGTTTCGAAATCTGCCCTAGATAAATTACAAGAAAGATTGGCTTGGTAACTCTGGCTTGCAAGTGAGATCTCAGCCCCTTCTTTAGCCCCAGGTTTTTCCATATGGCTACAGGCAAATCATATGGACATTCGCCTGAGAGCTGTCCCTACAGAGCCTTTCCCTGCAGGACCCAGTGCAGATGTCAATTTGCTGCTGACCTTTAGACGACTGTAAAACTGTAACTTGGCCACGCTGCAAGCACTCCCACTAATTTTATACTTCCTGGGGCTTATCTATTATGCAAAACCAGACAGGTTTCACAAGCTGGAAGTTGTGTAGAAGAGCAGCTTTTATCAGAGCCCAGTACTATGCACGTGTGTAGTCTTTGTTTGGACATCAGCTCAACTGTGTCACGTTTAGATAAATGACCGGAGAAGAACTACAAAGATTTCCAGGTTAGATAAGGTATCCATCTTGAGAAAGAACCTGACAGAAAAGACAAAAAAGAGACAAGGCATTTTTATTGATTTCTCCAGCTAAGCTGATTTGTAAAATATACAACTCTCACACAGTTTTTAGAGTAATACAGACCTTGCGGGACAGTTGTAAGACTCCATATGGGAATATTCTAAAAACACTTCAGTGTTGGGTTGGAAGTACTATCTGGAATGTGTGCATAGATTTTAAAAAAATTATAATTTTCCTCGTTCTAGTTAGCCTCTCAAACTAGAATCACAACAGCTGGGTCATTAAAATGTCAGGTAGCTGGCAGAGGGGCACAATAAGTGTTTGATGAGTATAAATATCAAGGCAGGAGATTCTCCAGACAGGATGGAAAGCGGTAAGTACCAATCAGTTTTGTTACAGCTACTGACAGGAGCACATCCTAACAGCCTGGTTGAACTTCTTGGATGAAAAACAGCTAGCCATTAACTGGCTGCCACCAGGGTATATCTGAGACCTCATTTCTAAATCAGACAGAATTCTTAGGCTGGTTAAGTTACAGGAATTGATGCGGAGCCAGAAGAGCAAAGGGAATACAAAGATAGTAACATACTCCAGAGATCCTGGGAAGAAAAAAGGTGTTCAGGGCAGAAAGGAGGAAGAAGAGGCAGGGCAAGAGACTCTGCAAAAAATAAAACAAACAAGGTGGAGTTTGATTGATTGTTTTCATAGACTTAGGTTCTTTGTCTCCTAAAATCTCTGCCATAACAACTTCAGGTTCTCTTCCAAAAACCACTCTCTATACAGGGCACATGCTATGCTCAATCAAAAATCTTTGAGCATACTCTGGCAGGCTGGCAGCTCTCAAGCACTGTGTAAGGGCTTGCTTCCACCTGCCTTTGCTTCAGCACAGGCGCTTCATTACGCGCTTTGTCCTCTGTACAGCTGCAGTTTCCACAGACCTTATTTATCTTGAGATTTCAGCTCATCTTTCAAATTTGGTTGAAATTGGGTACCAAAGTTGTTAAGGGGAATTGCTGAATGTACAGAGAGATAAACAACACAATCTCATAAACCTCATTTCAAAGGCAACCAGGCTAAAAAATGCCAGTTTTTAGTTTCTGATGCTGTTCATGCCAAATGTTGTCTAACATTTCAGAAGCAATCTGTGATCCTGAGAACTTCTTTCAATATTCTATCAAGAATACAAAATAAATTCTGATAAACGTAGTCAGTATAAAATAAAATTAGTTGAAATTGGTTGCTGGGATGCAAAACCGAAGCTGACAGGCAGTTGTGAGGAAACTTGCAAGAAAATGCTTATTTTATGTATTTCTTTGGGGCTTAGCAGCCTGGAGCTGTCAAGATGGTTTTGCACATGCTCAGCACAAAAACAAGGGAAACGAGCAATTTTACCAGTAGAAAAATGTAAGTTCCTACTGCATTAAGCAAACCTTCAAGATTAGAAATGCTATTAATGTCTGTAACTTGAATAAAGTTACTTTAACATGTATTTAGGGGCCTAAGTTTCCCTTGTAAAACTACATTTTGAATTTCTTCAGCATCCTGTTGTGATAATTTTGCCAAGGGGTTGTGAAAATCCAAGTCAAATACATTAGTAAATTCACCTTCACCTACAGCTCTATTGAACCATTCAGATACCAGTAAGTGATTAGTGAGATTTTTCTACTCTAGGAATTGTTGTTTCTAGGACCACCTCATAAAATGACCCTTGAGGTGCTGTATCATTTTATTTTTAACTTCAAATGAACATTTCATAAACAATTCACTGTATTAATAATTCTTTGGACACAGGTTCAATATGTTACCCATGTTAGCCATTGATCCTCCTAATGGCAAATGTTTATAGTGAGAGTTTAGAAGTCAGCATGTATCCCATACCAGCTGTTTCATTTTTGGAGTCCTCTTGGAATACTCAGAACACACACCCTATGAGACTGGTGACTTGCACCTTAGCATTTTTTTTCTAATCCCTCTAACAACTATGCTCTAGTTCTAAAGAATGTAAAGAAAATAAATAATTTATTTTTAAAAAATAAGAGACAAACTCAGGATAAACACATGCAAGACAAGAAGCTCTGAAATTAAGTGGCAGAACTGATTTGAAACAAGACATTATGGAGCCTTTTTCCTGACAATCAACATTAAAATAACATTAGCAAGTAAGCGCAAATAAATAAAAAATGAGCCCAAAAATAAATCAAAGTAGGTATAATAGAATGATGTTAGTCTCAAGTTTGCTTCAAGACACCCTGTCTCTTTTGGTAACACTTTTACAGTATTACCTTACTCACTCAAGAGCAGCTACACATAACAGAAATGAATACAAGCTAAAAGAGTTCCGAGTTCCCAAATCCCAACGGCTAATATTTGCAAAGAGTAAAGAACTGTATTCATCTATAAATGAAGAGGATTACTGTGGATTCAGTAATTCAGCCCTGTGTGAAGGATCGGGATGAGACTGATGCACAGTTAATTGATCAACATGACGCTAAGTTCAACTCGAGCTCGTACTTGCAGCCTGGAGGACTCCTGTTCGGTCAGTGCTCACAGCAGAGTGGGCTCCCAGCCACCTTCAAGCATCCCAGGGCAAAGCACACCCATTTTGGCACTGTCCCTCTTATTTCCTGTAGGGCAAAAGGGTGAAGAAAATAGATGTGATACACTTTTTCAGTGTATCTTTAGAAGACATGCAAATACCTCAGCATCTGGCAATCAGTTTGGAATGAGAATAGAATAAAATCATAATATATGTATTCCACTTGCAGGCCTCTGTCTAGCCAAGTGTTTTCAAACACTCATGCAAAATCTCTTTTCTGGTTGCTAATGTTGGGAATATTTCATTTGATTTCTTCAAAGTTCTGATGACTGCAGCAGGATCCCTAAAACGCTTGCTCCTTATCTATGTTTCAAAATAGATTAATCAACCTTATTCATGAGTGATTAACTTTGTTCTTCCATGGAGCTTTTGAGTTTGTATCTTATATTGTAAAAATCAATGCAGGTGCAGAAACAAAAAAATTTTCCCTAGGAAAGCAGATACACCCAAAGCAATGGCAAGATGTCTTTTTTCAAAATGAGTTCTCAGCAGTTCAAGAATTTGCACACTTTTACGCCACTAATGTACTTAAACACTATAATGAAAGGAAACAAATGAGATTCAGGACCTATACATACATACACAAACTCATCACACGGACCTCTCAAACCCTCCTTCCAGCTAATGGGTTCCTGGAAGTTATTGCAGCCCTTTGAGTGTGGCCAAATCCTGATGTTTTCCTCCATCTCATACACCGAGGGTCAGAAACAAAGTTCTTTAAATGAAATTCAGCTCTTAGTGACCTCCATGCAAACGTACAGTCTTTCATACCATTCAGAAGCTTTCTCTAAACAAGAAAGACCAGCATCTATCTTCCTTTCTCAGAAAGGTCAGCAGGAAGCAAAGAGCAGCGCTGATTTATCTTCATCACTTGGTGACAAGTTCTGTGAAGGCAGTTGCCATTTCACACTTTTTTTCAGAATCAGGGAATGTAGTAACTTACAATTCATCATTTCTATGCCATTTATTTTGTGGGTATCCTGACATCCTTCTTGGATACTTGTCACTTTGTTGACAAGGTATTTGCAAACATTTTTTAATTATTTTGGTGAAAATGACCTTTGCATTTTACTGACAGATGAATTGGAGAAATCATCCTTAGGGACACTTCCAACCATGCACTAACTCTCTAAAATATATATATAAATCCATCCATATACAAAATTATTTGAGGATTTTAATCCAAAGTACAGGATTACTTATGCAAGACTCGCTGGTACGTTGATTCTTTGGCTAAATGAATAATTTTTAGAAAACTAAACTATGAACAGACAGGTGAGGAAGTTAGAGAAGGTTTGATGAGGCAGAGAGAAAGGCCATGTGAGATCCAGAAGCTCTAACTACTTTCCACTCTGTGACGGAAACTAGTAGCCGTATCCACAATTTATATGTTTTATCAGTGGCATCAGAGTCATAATTTGATTCATTTTAGATCACTGGGGGTGAAGGGAGGGAACAAAAAACAAAAGAAAACTCTACATGCACGCATCCTTTGCCAAAGTCTTTCAGTTGGGTCAACCTGTAGGAGTATTCTGATGACAAGGGGTGTCCATTGATCCAAAAGCACAATCAGACGACAAAGGCGATGAAAGAAAGATCTCATTCCCTTGTGCAAAGCTTGAATTTTGGCTTGCAAATCGCAAGCTGTGGCCAAGGAAAGAAATAAAGATAGCTAGCATATATTCCTAAAAATGTTAATAAATGTTTTATGCCAGAAAGGCAGTAATACTCCAGCAATCTCGCTTTTGCTAAGTGGGGGGCAAGAAGCTCAGAGCCCTACAGAAGCACACAAAGGCTGTACAAAAATACTCCCATACACACATAATCATGTAGCCTGAGAATCAGCACAGAAAGGCATGTAGCAAAGTCACAACAGTAAAGATTTTGAGCAAGCAGCTTTTGGAAAAGTAGCTCTTAACAGTAGGAGAGTACACGACTGAGCTGCCAACTCCCCTTTTTTTCCCTCTGCAGGCTGTAAATTTGCAGAATCATCTCCTGGTCTCTGGAGAAATGCCCTTTGCTAGGCTGCCTTTCCTCATTTTCCAGTTCCCAGGAAAACAATACAAGCCAACCAACAGTTACTCAGAACATCTCTATTTTCAAGCGGCAGCCTGGTTAGCACCAAGAGTCACCACCACTGCGCCCTCCAGACCTGACAGCATTCACTGACTTCTAAGAGCTATTCCTAAGGGCTTCCTGGATTATCCTTCCCGGTCTGTGTGAGGCTAACTCCCCAAAAAATCCTTCCATCCTCTTCTAGTGTGGGCATAACCTTATCTTGTACTCATTCACTTTTAATTAAGTATGTTTAAGCACAGGAAAGAATAACTAACACTTGTGGGAGAAAGGATGGGAGGGAAGAACTAAAAGCTGTATTTGAGGGAGAATAAAAGAATTCTGGGGTCGTTTTCTGCCCTCCCCATCCCTTCATTTCTTCCTTTCATGTAAGAAAGTAAAGTAAGGATGACTGGAAATAAACATGCATATATGTACTTTCATATGCAAATGTTTCTAACTCTACAAATGAGTTTTTACTGCTGGCTGCCAACTAGTACGCCTGCCAGGCTGAGATAGTGAAAGTGCAAGTCATCGAACAAAAAGCTGTGTGGAGAGCAGCAGAGAAAATGCATCTGAAGAACAGGGAAACTGCTTAAAGCCTCGCTTTTTAAGACACCAACTTCCCTGGTCAAAGCTGCAATAAGAAAGACAAAATAAAACATTCCACACTGGGGGGAAAGTGCAGGAAATATAAGAATAGAAGGCAGCAAGAGAGTATCTGTTCAAGAGACAGCATAAGCAAAGGTGAGTAATGTCTAATTCCTTGGATCTGTTTCAAATGGCAGCGTTCATGAAATCCAGAGGAGTGGAAATGGTGTTTGGCAAAAATAGCCCACTTAAAGGGGAAGGAGCGCAGCATCTGTTGATACATGGGGCTGTTAGCAAACAAAAACTATGGGTAGTGGCAATTAGGGTTGTTGAAGATGTTCCTTTTGCTCCCAAACCAAAAACAATGAAAAGGACTGAGTGGAAAGGCTGATGTTTTCCTCCCACAAAACTATTAACACTTCCTACAGTATTGCAGCCTACTTCACAGGGGGTTCCCCTATATTTCCTGGAAATATCAAAAAGCAATGCACACTTGTGTCTCATCTAACACATGCTCCAGTCTGGGTTCTTATGCACTTTTAAGGATTATGATTTTTTCCTGTATTTTTCATCATGTTACCACAAAATATTCAAGTACCCCTGAAGATGTATGGTCTATATTTGGGTGGTTGCCATTTCAATGAGACCTTTCTACAAAATAAAGGTTTAAAGCTTATGTTAAAAATGAACTCTGTAACATAACTTGAAACAAGTTGCAGCAAATGCTGTGCCATCATACCATCTGTGTTCAAGTACAGCTCTACAGCTCTCCTCCTATTGCTTCCTAAAGTGGAAAATAATGGTAAAAAATAAAAACAGATAAGATGAAGAAGCATTGTGTATTGGAATACATTATGAACCTTAGCCTTACAAAGCTTGTTTCAAAAACTGTACCCGTCTGTACCTGTACACCCCAACACAGCATATTTGGGGAACCAAATAAGAAGGTTACATACTTCTTTGCATTTAAATTAAGCAATGGTGATGTTCTCACCTGACACAGCTAGCAAATTCTGATGAGCTTCACTCTACACAATATTTCCCATTTTGCTTTTTTTAGTTCTCTTCACAAGCTTTCCAACAATATTCCATGAGAACGTGAGTGAAATTCATTAAACCTTGAAGTTAATGGAAGGAGCTAGAACTGATGAGAGATGATTTAAAAAATACACCAGTGTTAAATCAATGTCTAAGATAACAGTGGTTGCGGGACAAAACTTACACGGAGCAAAATGTACATTCTCACAAACCCCAACACAGATGTTAGGCCACAGGAAAGAGTAGTAAGAGATCCAAAACCAACCCCCTGAAGGTAAAATGCCACTGCAGAAGTACTAACTGCTCTTTCTATGATACAATAAAAAAAGCCCTGTTCTTAAAAATTCAGCTTTGTCATGGGGAGCTTAGAATATCACTTTTCTGATATTCAGTCAAACTTCAGGATCACTGTTTGGGAGATGTAGAAATAAACCCCCCACTCCGGTCACTTTATTGCACTCTCAGGTCACATTGTCCCTGCAGGGTGGAAGGGAGACGAGGAACATGCCGGGAAGCTGCCGCTGAATTGCCTGGAAGGGACAGCGAGAGGCAGGCAGACAAGACCAGGAGGGACGATGCAGAAGGCAACGCATCAGCGGGAGAACCTGTTGATGCTGTTTTCTCTGGTACTGCACCAACCTGCTCCCAGCCAGTCTCTTGTCTAGAACACAAATCACTTCCTCCTGCTTTCCCAGAACCTCACTCTTCCTGTGCTATTCCCACGCACTGCCCCACCAACAAACCCTTATGACTCCGTCCACGCCAATGCAGGCCTGGCCTGCGCTGGGGCTCGGCCTGCGTGAGTTGTTCCGAACAAGCAGTCGAACAGGATCCGAGCAGAAGTTGCTTGGGAAGCGGCTGCCGCTGGATTTCCAGAGGCGGCTCCACAGCCGGGATACAGTACCGGGACACGTGACGTGAGCCCGAGGTTTTATGTGAGACCCAGCGCTGAAGAGGAGCAGGGCGGAGGGATCGCCGGGCGCTGCCCCGTCAGGGAGTCCCCCTCCCGCCCCGGAGATGCTCCTGTCCCGCGGCACTGCCACATACGCGAGGCCAGACGGGAACCTTTAGCCTACTCGGCCCTTTTCAGAAAACATGTGGAGGTGCTTTCTCCATCTTATTAGTCTCCATTTTATTTCTAATCCCGTGAGGCAGTGCTGATCCCAGAGCCCAGGAGGTCAGGACACTGCATACTTGGGAACGGGATCCAGGCTGAGGCACGCTGTTCAGAGACGGGACGAGCGAATGCCAGCTGCCAACACCTTCGGGAAACACTCTTATTTTCCTTCAGAAAAAGCATTTTCAACAACAGCAATGTTTATTAATAGTCTTCCTACCCCTGTCAGCACGTTCTCATCCCCGTTTGCGCGGTGCTCTCCATTCGCATTCCAGGGGAGAGGCCTCCCAAGGGACCTTCGCGCGCCCACCCGCCAGCCCCAGGAGGGTCTCTCGGGCTCCTGCCACCATCCCCGGGCTCCCATCCCCTTCTGAACCTCTCCTTCCCAGCCCACAGCGTGTGTCCCGCTCCCGGTGCCGCAGGCGGCTCCCGGGGTGCGGCTCGGTGCGGGGCCGACCCGCAGCCCCGCGGCTGGCAGGACAGGCACGGTCCATGCGAACCCCGGGGCTCACCCACCCACGCACCCACCCGCGGGGCTACCGGCCACTCCGGGCGGCACAAAGCCAAGCCAGGAGAGCCGCCCGCGGGGACACCCGTACACACCCCGCGCCCGCACGAGGCGGTGCCGCCGCCCCCGCTC
>VWZG01009770.1:243417-302681 GCA_013396735.1 Grallaria varia | reverse complement strand
GGGGCGCTGCGGCCGCCCCTCCCTCCGCTCCGCCCGCCCCCGGGCCGCTCCATTTTCTGCTGTCACCGCGCTCGCCGTGCCGGGCCCGCGGCAGCGCCCAGCCCGCGGGGGCGGCCCCGAGGTGCTGCCGCCCGAGGGGTTGCCTTGGCGGCCGGCGGGGCCCCGGGGACCGGTGGCGGGGCCGGCGTGCTGACCGCCCTCGCCCCCGTGACGCCGAGCGGTAAATAACCATCGTCAAAACCTTGCTTTAAAATGGCTCCTTAACCCCGCCGTGCGCGGTGCCGGCAAGTTCTCGACGCGCCTTTGCAAACGAATCCCCGGGTTGTGCCCCCGCGTTGGGGACAGGGACCGCTAAAACTTGTTGTCACCTGGAATGTTAAACTGTGCTTCATTTATTCCCAAAGACGGGAGGGAGCCCTGCCATTGTTTCTGCTAACGTCAGGTGAAATGACAAAAATGTTAATGGTAAAGATGAAGATGCAGGCTTCGGGTGTGTGGAACATATAGAAATACATAAAGCATTCATGACCGGAACTAGTTCGTGTTCTAATAATCTTGTCAAACTTGAAAAACTTAAAAGGATGGTGTCTCCTAAAGCACGTTGCCAGTTTCTCAAAATGATTAAGTCAGGATACATAGAAGGATTGGGGGAGTGAGGGAGGAATGTTTCTTTCCTGCTGTACCAAAAGAAATTTCCCAGTACTTCTGTTCAGCAGAGCTTGATTTTTATTTTTTGAAGTGGTGGTCAGATGCAGGCTATGAAATGTCTCTGCTGGGTCGTGCTATCTGAAATACTGATGTTGAAGTATTATTTTTCAATGGCAAAATTTTCTTTTGTCTCTGAAAGCACAGTCTCTCAGGCAGCCAGCAATACCTGGCACAGAACATCCCATAATGGGGATTCCCATTTTAGGAAAGGGAGTTAACATCATGGAAGGGTGTACACCTTGAAATTTAGATATTTGGTGCGTTCTGACTTTTTAACGTCGTGTGAAATTGATCTCTATGCCAAGTCTTTCTGCCTGTAGCTGTATGAATCTGTTAAGGCTTACGGTGCTGCCTGGTACTATTTGTCCAGCCTTTATTTGTTGTTCTCCTGTGAAAATCTTACTATTGGATATTTTCTTTGTCCATTTGGTTATATTGATAATTTGATAGAGTTGATACTGCAGCTGGAATGTAGTCTTATGAGAGAGCAATGGCTAAGAATTAGGATTATTTCGTGTGCATAAGATAGGAATGATTTGCTTTCAGTTCACCTTTGGATGCTTTTGCTTGTGTTTATTCAAATAACGTACTTTTAAATGTTAACAGTTTTTCAGGAGGAAGCAGTGACTTTTAATTCTTCAATCCATGTATCCACGTGTTTGAGCATTGAGTGCTGCTTGTATGCCTTGTGTTCTGGATAGCAGTTGTACCTCTTACAGTTCCAAACTGCTATGCATATGAAATTAAAACACCTTTGTCCTTGATCAATGTCTGAATAATGCCTCACTATTTTTCCTCTTCAGAAATATCATCATGGATAAAAATGAGCTGGTGCAGAAGGCCAAACTGGCTGAGCAGGCTGAAAGATATGATGACATGGCAAGTTGCATGAAGTCTGTGACTGAGCAAGGAGCTGAGTTGTCCAACGAAGAGAGGAATCTTCTCTCTGTTGCCTATAAAAATGTTGTAGGAGCCCGTAGGTCATCTTGGAGAGTCGTCTCAAGTATTGAACAAAAGACGGAAGGTGCTGAGAAAAAACAGCAGATGGCTCGAGAATACAGAGAGAAAATTGAGACTGAGCTAAGAGACATCTGCAATGATGTGCTGGTGAGAAATAATGAAACTGTTGGTCCATTTTTATTTACAGTTGCAGAGTACATGGTCCTGGGCCCTGTGGTACTATTTCTAGTCTGTTAGTTATGCTGTGGTCTCCTATGCTATTTCCAAAGAACAGGGTTTAAAAAAAGTCTGACTTTTCTTTCCCTCTAATGTACTGATTATTTATGTACAAATTATAGTTATGAATGCTAATGAATTTGGAGACATGTTGGAACATTGTTGTATGGAGAGTAATAGTTATGAAAAGTCAACATATTTCTCCAAGACTGAACTGGATATAGGTTTGGTTTGGGATTTTCTTCTCTGGTCTTCCCCCTCAATGCAGTATTTGTATCCTAGATCACTTTGACTTCTGCAACTCTTAATATGCTGCTCTAGTTGTAAGAGGTAGTTCTTACTCTACGGAAATTGTGCCCCTCCCTGGGTAAGATGATGTAATGTTAGTTATGACTCAGCCATGCAGAAAATTGTCTGCAGGAAGAGGCAGTAGAAATGCTGTGATACCCTCTTAAACTTCATTTTTAGTAGCAAACTAAAAGGGTGTTCAAGTTAAACATTTTCTGTGGCTTGTAGTTATGTTAAAATATGTGTGTACCTGGAAAGGGACCCTGTATTTTCATTGGGATGCTGGTTGATGAAATCCAAACCTCTTCCAAATGATTATTCCAGATTGTCAGGCTTTTTCAACTGCACATGCCTGTGATGCTTCAGTCAGCACACAATGAGCAGCTGTTCAATCCTGTGACCCCTCATGAGGTAGAGGTTACTGTCAGCTGTAGAGCTGTCCACTGGACTGTGGTCCCTGCTGGTGTGACCCCCCCATATGTGATGAAGGATCATGTACCTGGAGGTGACAGAATGATATGTGAAACGAGAGTAGTGTTTAATAGCCAAGTAATGTGCTTGAAGATCTGATTTCAAATGAAAATTAAGATCAACAAGTAGCATAAATTTTGCTTGATGTGTGAGATAACTTATGACATGGGCAGTAATAACTTCTAGAAGACTGGTTCTCCAAGGGTGTGGAAGAGTGAGCATGGATAACTCTCAGTCTTGGCTTTCAGTTTAGGCTGGCTGCTATGGTTATTGTGACACACCCATTTTTGTATGTTTTGTTATCTTGTGTGAGGATAACTCTTCAGCTTCCACTATGAAAATAGAAGTGCCAGACTGATTCATAGGAAAGAACTGATTTACTAGTTCTTGTGTCATAAAGTAGTGGCTCATCTGGTCAAACCAAGGAAATAATGATCCAAGGATGGCATTCTAATTGCTTGTTATTTCTTGAGTTATTTTATTAATGGGAAAGTCCTGGGGGTGGGTGCTTTCAATTCAGAGTGATGCGAAATTCTTTTGTAAGCTATGTTTGAGTTGAAGAAATTATTTTAATTAACTCTGGGGGCTTAGGAAACTTAGAAGAATTTAGTATTTGCAATTAATTTTTTGTCTGATAATGGAAACCAGGTGAAACTAGCTTTTATTGCGCATGCTAGACTCAAAAACTAAACAAAAAACCCAGCAACTAGAGCGTCTGAGAGAGGAAGCATATGGGTGGGGAATTGTGCTAAATATTCTGAATCTGCAAATGGACTCGAATTTGTCTTTGTGTTATTGAGAGGTACATACATTATTCAAAGAAGTTATTGTTCTTTGACATGTTACTATTTTTAGGAGGCTAATGGCTGACTAATCTTTAATGTTGCCAGTCCAATTTTTCTTAATAGGTTAAGGAAAAATTACTGTCCAAAAGAAACAATGCCTTAGGCAGTGATTAGCAGTAATAAAAGCACTTTTTTAGACTCAGGTTTTAAAAACCCAACTTTTATATTCAAAGGCTAGGATTTTAAAATGCTCTCAAATGGCTAGATTTATATTTTAAAACTTTTTCTTGTTTTCTTTCTTGGAGTATGCTGTTGGCATTCATTCTTACCTAAAAACATGACTGACCATATTGATTTATTTAACATCAACTTTGCTTTAACAGAGAAAAAAGAACTGGGGTAACATTTTGTGGTTTAATATGAACAGGAGACTGCAGAGTACTACATACAAATGTAGAACCAGGGTTTGGTTTGGGGTTTTATTTTATTTTTAGAAGATTTCTGTAATTCTTGTGTGGGATAATCTAGTCTGTAACTGTTTACAGAAGTAAAAAACAAGGTTTACCAAATCTTGATTGGCAAGAAGTATGCCATTAATTAATAAGATCTGAAGTGTTAAACTTTCAAAGCTTTTATCCTTATCAATTAGAGTACAAAAGCAGCTTGGCAACTTTTGTGTCTTTTATTGAGGCTGTGAATCTGTTTAAGTTGTTGTGTCTTCAATTGTCTACTAGGCTCTTAAGTGATGTTTAATGCCCTGGGGTGTTATATCAAAGCTGAGTGTAAGTGGAGTTCTAACTTCAGTGTTGAGGGGAGGAAACCAATGAAGAGAATGTGTTTGTGACCAGAAGAGTGTGGCCAAAGCTGGCTCCTCTGCGTTTTCTCATTCTTTTCCCTCTGTGATTTGTTGGGATCAAATCATTAGTGTATGAGAAGAAATAGCTCCTCTAATCCCATAGATACTGAACATGCCAAACTGTGCCTGGGTTCTGTTTCCAGCTCTTCTAATTTTCAGAATGAATAAAAGCAATTAAAGATGGCCTTACTTTTCCTGCTTTATTGCTGTTGGGTCCAATGATAAAAGTTTTAGTGGCTATATAGGTCAGGCTTGAGCATTTATTTTTCTCCTTTACACTGACCTTGCGACAGGAAAGGCCAGTATCTGCATTCTTGCCACTTCCTAAATTTTCCCTTTCATGAACCTGCCATGGAGTACATCTACAGCTCTACAAAGAGGTGAACTCATCTTCTTGTTTGCTGCAGCCTCAGAGTGCTGCTGTACACAGAAGAGACACCTAAAATCTCTTGTTTCAGCACCAGTTCTGTCAGACTTAAAGTATATTAGGGAGTAATATAACCAGCTCTGCTCTGGAGTTAGTCTGTTGGTGCTGGCAACCTGCAAATAATTGTGACATATTGTACGTAGTACAAGTTCCTTGCACTGTAGCAATAAAGGCTGAATTTCCAAATTCTTCAGAAGTAATATAGTGTGTATAAGGAAATACATTGCCATACTAGAGCATCTTAAAAGTGCTTGAGTATTATAGAAAATTTCCAGCCTCAGAAGTTTTGAATTGATACAGGAAATTAAGCTTTACGTTAAATACTTTTCCTCATGTTAGCTAAGTGTGTGCTTCACATCCTGTTTCAGTTTCTGTAGTAGGAGGGTCTCTCTAAAGTACCAATATAATGATATATAATAATTTTATTTTTCATTTCCATAATAAAAAGTAATTTATATAACAGGTGTGGATTTTCTTCAAAATGTTTTTTGCTGTTGGTAGAAAACTGAGCTAGAACTGAAGTGATTTAAATCAAATCGTAGTAAGATGAATTTTTTAGCTAATAAGGGTTCTGAAATACAGAGAAGAATGTATGGAGAGATCTTTGAATAGCTAATACCCAATACTGTTTGCATGTTAAAAGTTCTCAGGAGCTCTAGTAGCTTCAAAGTAGTCTAACATGAGCTAAACATAAACTGATAATTGAAAACATGACTGGCTATCATCACTACAGCAGGAATGTCATTCTGGACAGTTGCACTCTCTTCCCCAGGCTGGCAAATACTGCAGCAGTCCCAGCATGTCCAGGTACATGGTATGTGACAGTTCCCCTGGTTTTACCCCCACCCCCACTCTTTGGGTGAGGTCACTTCCTCCCCTAGGTTCCACCACGGTCATACCCTGAGTAAATCTCTTCTCCAGCAGTGCCCGAGCACTTTCACCGTTTCTTTTCCTTTTTAGTTATTAAGGTCGGGAGAACTTCCAGAAACCTTGGCTGCCCTTCAGGATTCTGGAGTTACTGTTGCATCTAGGTGCTGCTCAGCACTTTTTCCCCACTCCCTGCCAGAAAGCTGCAGGTTAATGGGTCTGTCCAGGACCCTTCAATAAGATGAAATGATTGCTTTCTTCACTACATTATTTCCTCCAAATTACGTGCTCAGAAGCATAAAATGGTACTCCTTGTGTGCTGATACTCTTGAGATTTCTTTGTGCTTGTTATGGATGCTTCACTTATTAGAAGCGGTAATTGTGAAAAGAGAAGTCTTAGATTAGTGACTTGAGATTTGTGTTTCTTTCTTGTGCGTATTGTTGAGAAGGGGAGTAGGAGGTTTAGTAACCTGTCATGGGGCTGCAGTTCACTGGGGGGAGGGGAGAGAAATTCCATTCAGAATGCATCTAAATGGCCTTTTTAAAGAACATACCACAGAATTAATGCCTGTTGCCATCATTCTTGAATTACTGTGGGACTACTTTCTAGTTGCCTGCAGACACTTAATAGGTTACTGTGTTAACATCTATAAACCTGTCTAATAATTCTTAATGACAAGGTTAGAAAATTTAGTCTTCTGCTATAGGGCGTCATACGCATTTTGACATACACACGTGTGAATTGTTTTTTTTTAAATTCAGCGTTGTATGCTCAGTGTGCCCTCCTGATGGTTAAAGAGCACAGCTAACCTATAGAGTGGTGCTAATGGGCAGGTGAATAGATTGCTTATGAGCTTGAGTGACTGACGGTGCAATACAACCTTTGTGCTATGACAGTATCTGATACTAACAGAAAAGTCAGTGTTCTGACTGAAAATTGCTACCTTCAATTCTGTGACTCCTTCAGGCTTGTTTGATTTCTTATTTTTGACCTCACTTTGTTTCTGTCATTGAGATGTGTCCTTTTTTCAGAAAAGGACTTTTGTAGAAACATTCGCAGAATGTCAGTCACAGAAGGGGGTGGTTAATTTGTTGAAATCCAAGAGTTAGGTGCCCAAAATAATTTAGGTTGGAAGGGAAGTCATTAAGTATGACTCTGCCAGAACAGCCCCACTTTGATCACTTTGCTCAGGACCTTGTCAGTCAAGTTTTAAGTATCTTCAAGTATGGAGATTCCACAACCGATCTGAGCAGCCTTTTGTAATATTTGGTCATACTTAGTGTTAAAAGAAAAAATAATCCTTACGTGTAATCAGAACTTCTCATGTTCTAGTTTGTCTGCTGCCCCTCATCACGTCACTGTAGAACTCAAGGAAGAGTCTGGCTCCATCTTTTCTAGGCACCGGTACACGGCAATAAGATCTGCTGGCTGAGGAAACCCATCTCTCGCAGCCTTGCCTTGTACTCCAGCCCCATAATCATGCTGGTGGCCTCTGCAGGACTCACTTCAGTATATCCATGTCTTTCCTGTGCTGTAGAGCTCAAATATGGACATAGAACTCAAGATGTCTCAGGCTGGTAAACTTCACATTAAAAGTTGGTAATTGGTAATGTGTTAGTGGCACTTGTGAAAATATGTGAGTACCTCTGGTTCACAAATGCTTCTCTGAATGAACTGCATACTGCAGAGCAAAACTTAGCCAGGGTTTGCTAAATTCCAGCCAAGGTTATAATTTAAGCTTTCAATTAACTCTTCTGCTTTTTTCAGTTAGGGTTTGGTTGGTATAATTGCTCATATGTATTGAAGGTAGGATGCTGAGGTAATCTGCATCAACCTCATGATTTCACTTTGTTAATCCTTTTAATCACTTCCCTGGTTGTAGCCACACCCTTTAGGGCTTTATTTGTCTGTTGGGTTTTTAGTTTGGTTTGGGTTGTTGGTTTGGGGTTTTTTTTTTCTTTCCTGCAGTGAAGGCACTGCATAAGCTAGAGCAATTTCCTTTACTTTTTTTAAGCAAGAGGGCTGTTGAAAAACTGTTGAATCTTGATAATTAAAACATCATTCATGGGTCAGTTCAAATACAAGATGACTTGTGTTGTTTTTTATTTGTTCTTATCTTAGCAAGAAGGGCCTCCATAATGTTGGTACATTAAAAGAGATGTTTACAGCATCTCTTTATCATAAAATCAGCTAAGGTGCTCTGCATAATTGCAGTTACCTCCCATACCTACATTAACTGCTCACACATGTGTATACGCATCTATACATCTATCTACATGCTCTTGCATTTATTGGAAGGAGAAAAAAAACTTAATAACCACTAACCTGCTGTATTATTTTCATTTGGCATTAATGTTTGATAATTGGCTTTGATTTACAATAAAAAATACATAGTGCTTATACTGTTCAAAAGCATTGAAGTAACAACTTGCTTTATTTGACAGCAGCCTTCATTGTTCAAATACTTTATGAATGTACTGCTGATATGCAGTTCTAGTTCTAAACAGCAAAATAAAATAAGTTGATCAGTTTAGTCAGCACTCTTCTGTGCTGTTGAAGGAAGAGCTTTGAGTGTACTTGTAGTTTTGTGAAGCTACTAAGTGTATTTGTTTCACTGGTTGGTTACTTAGAAGGTTAAGAGCAGAAACACTGCATCATTAAGGTATCAGCTTCTACTGGGTCTGTGAAAGCTGCGAGTGGTAGAAATATAAAATTCAGAATATAAACAGTTAGTGCGTTATCTCTGTACATCTCCACAAACAGATGTGCACTATGCTGCACTATCTCTAGTTTTATCTGTAAACTTCTGTCTCGTTCTTGAGCACGTGGCAGAAGTTTGTGTTTCTGAAACAGATTCTCAAATGCTTGTTCTTGTCCTTTGGTGGGGGCAGACACAGTGGCTCCTGGCTCTGAAGCTGGTTGTCCATTCCGGCAGTAGTTGACTGCCATTTTGAAATGTTTGAGAAAGCTTATTCTGTTAAAGTTGATTGAAGAGAATTAAGATTGTGATTTTTTTTTTCTCACATTTCATTGTTTTTTTGATTTTTTTGGATTTTTTTTTTTTAACTAAATGTCAGGTTTTGTGACTTACTTTTCTTGAAATCTAACAGAAGGTTGGCAATACCTCTTCAAATGAGAAGTAACAATAAGTCATTTTGCTTCTTAGATGAACAGTAAATTCTTAATTTTTTTTTATTGGATGTAGTAGGTTGAACTTGACGATCTCAGAGGTCTTTTCCAACCTCACTGATTCTGTCATTCTGTAATGCAGCTCATAGGAGGTACAGAGCAGTTGTTGGTTGGTGGTTGTTGTTGTTGAGTCCCTTTGTGATTACGCAGGTTACAAAAGATTTAACAAATGTAATCTGATCTCTTAACTGGTTCATTTCTTGTAGGTTTACATTGCTAAAATGGCATTTTTCCTAATAAAATACTTTTATTAGCATTGTGTGTTATAGTGAATCTCTAATAGATCCATGTTCTGCTTCAGGAGGTTTCAGATCTGCTCATAGTGCAAGCTGCTAAAGATAAATGGTTCCTGCTTCTATTTCTTAGTGGGAATAAAAATTTGACACCATATTTATGGGCAGTTTTATTAGAGGTCCTTCAGAGACCACAACTGTAGAGTCTGCAGACATCTAGAACGTGTTCTGGTTCGGAGTATAGCTGCAATAGCTGTCGCTTAGACCTACCTCCCAAGCAGAATTCTCATCAGACTCAGTTGGTTTCAATTTTGTATTATCTCAAGTTTACCAGAGGATGTTCTGGAAAGAATAATGATCAATACACCATTCTGTTTTGTTGCTTATGCACCATTCTAATTTGTTGTAAGTCCACAATATTCAAGAAACAGTTTAATGAGGTGATGGGGGAAAAAAAGCCCAGGTAAAAATTGCGTATTGACTTTGATCCTCAGCAGAAACTGTTTATTAATGTCTATAGCAATGCCTCAAAAAATTAAAGACTTTGATCCTAGTATTTTGTATTAAGTGTCTTATTAGCTGCTGCCTTTTGTATGAGGTTCCTCAGAGCTGATTAGCTGGAGAGGTATTTTTGCCTGTGCTTCAGAAGTTGGTTCCTTCACTGTCGTGTTTGTTAAGCATACTTTGGTAAAAACTGTAATGATTGGCATGAAACACTTGGGTCATTTGAATAATCTCAAAGAGCAGATCCTGATATTAAGCATGTTTGCCTCCCTTGCCATAAATACCAATTGGAAAGCAAAGTGGTAGAAGGAACACGCTAATATAAAGGACATGGTAGTCTAAGTCAGAGAAGGCAGGTCTGAAAGGAGAGCTATGTAAGGCTGTACAAATGTGAACTGAGATGCTGCTCCTCATTGCTTCAGTGGTGTGACCATGCCATATCTTCCCCCCAAGTGCCCTGTAGGCGTTTTTGTGCATACACCAACTTCTGACTCATGTCTATCCCTCAGCATATGTATCAGTAATGAAGATGATTTTTCAGGGTGTCCTACTTCCATGTTTTCCTCCGCCTGCCTGTTTGTGACACTGCTTTTGTCCTCTTTTCTAAAGAAACACATATAGACTGTTTTAGTGGCACTTTTATGTAAAGCTAAAATGTCTTGACATTCTTTCTGTTACCCAGGATTTCCTTTTCTCCGTTAGTCCTTTTTTTCAGTTACCCTCTTATTACTCAGACCTCATTTCTTCTTTTTTCATTTCTAGATCTTCACCAGATTGACTACAGAGAAACTACTAATCAA
Source organism: Grallaria varia (assembly GCA_013396735.1). Taxonomy (NCBI): domain Eukaryota; kingdom Metazoa; phylum Chordata; class Aves; order Passeriformes; family Formicariidae; genus Grallaria; species Grallaria varia. Next base: position 292,376 of record VWZG01009770.1, on the reverse strand, counting down.
GTGTACCTTTTTCTTCCTCTTACCAATCCCCCTTCCCCATGCATGTCACATCTCCCACTGTTGCATAAATGCTACAGTCAGATTCCTCCCTACCACCTGAAGGCCCTTTGTCCCAGATCCTGAATTCCTCCCCTGCTGAGGCTCATCCTTCTTGCCTCATCTCTTCCATTCACCCTTGTCACCTTTCTCAAACTTCTGCTGCTATTTCTGTGGGAAGCTGATTTGATGGGAGGAAAGGACCGGTACTGAGAGCAGACAGCCTGTCTCAAAAAAGGGTTTGGAGAGGGATTGTCTAAAATACTCCTCTTAAAAATACAAATAGTTGTCACTTCCCTCCAACAATTCAGATAGATGTGTGTAAATAAAATTACTGGCCACAAATGGTTTGGTTAAACCCTTTCTACTGTGTGTTCCAATCTGTGCAATGCAGCTAATTGCATGTGTTCTATAGCCTGAGTAACTTTCCTAACTGTTGTACCAAGGCAGAAAACATATGCATGGAAAAATCACTCGCTAGCTTTTTATGGGAATAAGTGTCTTGAACTTGTTGACACAGGTGGCCTGCTTAAATATCTTTGTTATCAAAATAGAAGTCTGTAAAAGTGTAGATTAATGGAGTGTGCTATTGTTACTGTGTTGGTTGGTTAGTGGATTCCACTGTAACCAGGTACATATTGCTTTTCTCACAAGGTGTGTACCTGAAAACGCTGATCCGAGTCAGTAATTTGAATGTCTGCCTCAGTACACCTGATGCTTTATACATGCAGTTCTTTCAAGTACACATGTGCAGCTTCACAGGTAGTCAGAAAATAGCAAGTCAACTTTGTAATGGTAATCTTGTAGTTTTGGGTCTCCTCTTGCAAAGGATGGGTTATTGCCCTCTGTGGGTACTCTGGGCTGCAGATGGCAAGAGTATACAACTGGAAAGCTGAACCGTAAGATTCAATAGAATGTAATTTTATTGCTTGTTCTAACACAGTGCTTCAGCTTGATGTCCCTTTTCTCCATGTCCATCACATCTTACTTTTCTTTCCCTACTCACCTTCTTCCTTTGTAGAGAACAAGGTGAATAGGTACCTGGATACTGTGGAAGTGAAGCAGGGGCTTTTGATTCCTGTTTGGAAATGGTACTGAAAGTCTCCAAATAACCTGAAGTTGTCTGATAGTCTTCTAAAAGAAACGCAGACTTGAATACCAGTGCTTTTATAAGCTAAACTTTTTTTTTCTTCTTTTCTTTTTGTTGTTGTGTTGTTTTTTGTTTTTTTTTTTTAAATGAAACTGAGAAGTAGATTGTAAGGCAAAAGTAACACATTCTCATGTGGCAGGTAGTCAGGTATCTGCAGCTTCTCCAGTGTATTATGGGCATTAAGGTTATGCTGATGGAATGGGAGTTTGAACAATGTGTGGAATGTGGACAAGAAGGTTGTTAAAGGTTACTAAGTTCAGAGAAATCACCTCTGGCTCCAGAAGTCCCTGGGTATTGAGTCTAAGGGGGGAAGCATGATACTTGCTTGCTTTGTTAATGTATTTTAATAATGGCATCTTCTTTTGGACATGTTGCAGGTAGGTTAGCAGCCAGAAGAATCCTGTCGGCCAGTACAATTATTCTTGTGTTCTAAAGTGACTTGGAGAAAGATAGTGGCATGCTGCTTACATCATGAAGACGTTAGGCTGTTGTCATTAAGCATGAAATTGGTTTCAGAGGGAGCTTTAAAAAAAGATAGCTTCTTGAAGTCTTTCATGAATTAAAAAAGAGTTCTTTCTTCTACGTCATTTTCATCCCTGTGTTGTATGCCATGGATGGATGACAAGTGAGTTTAAGTACAGCTAATACTCCTGTGTAATTCATTCTCAAAACCAGAAAAAATACCATGACTATGTCAGGTGTCTTTCCATACTGCCCTAAAATGAAAGGCCTGCCTTGTCATCTCTGAGAAAAACTGGTACTGTTTACATTACCTAATGCTTATCAGTGTTTTCTTTTGGATTTTTGCCATTCTGCAGCTTGGCTCTTTGGTGCAAGAGCAATATCTCTGTTTCTCCAATAGTTCTAGAGTTTTTACTCATTAGATATCTTAATAATTAGTTAAACAATAAACTTTGTTTTTAAATACAAAAAATTAATTATTAAGATATCTATGTATTACCCACTCATTCACTGCTACATTTTCATAGAGGCTGGTGACTGTTCTTGTGCTTGTGGTTGTCAGGAAGGAAACATAGAAAACTGAGCTGTTGATGCAATCCTCAAGTGCATTAGTAATTATGTAAAGTTTCTTGGCAATAACATGTACTGAAACCAAGCCTTTAATAAAGGGAAATAAGCACAGAACTTGAAGCAGTAAGGTGAAACTGAGGCATTTATTTTAATGCTCTTAGATGAATTTGGGAATGGATTTCTGCCCCACACAAGCCATTTGCCGAAGATGCAAATGCTTTTTAAAGAGGGTTGTTTTAGGCTTCAAATGTCAGGAAAGGACTCTTCAAGTCTTTGTGTTGACTTGCTGTCTTCAACTGAAGACCTCACCAGAGTCTGACGAACTGAAGCATGTCGACTTGCAGTGAGAAGCAGACTTCTAGGAGAGGGTCAGGCGTTGGTTTTTTTATTATTACTTGTTAGTCTTCCTTCATGCTCCTAAGTCTGATGAATCTTACCTTTCAGGCTTTATCTTGCAAAACCACAGGAAAACAAGTACATAGAAATTTTCATCAGAACAGGCTCAAAGTGCATTTTGCTGTGTTACCACCTGTTGACTGTCCTGTTCTGTCAGTAGAACGTGAGTGAGAATGAAAAAAGTGAATCTCCAGCTTAGTGTTTAAAATGGATTGAAGTTCACCAGTAGAATGATGCAAATTGTGTGCAGGCAGCTTATGTTGTGCCTTTGTAGGCACAGACTTTTATCTAGTACGTACTTACTGGGGGTGAGGGGACATACCAAATGGTATGAGCATAGCTGACATTGCCCAACTTCAAATGTGTTTGTTTCCCAGCCTAGAGTACCAGAAGGCTTTAGCTTCGTTCTTAACACAGTTGCAGATATGAAGTGTTGAAGCTTGATCTTTGAATGGCCAGAATATTTGTAAGAGTTGATATTCTTAAAAAAAAAAAAAAGTAATAATTTCCCAGTAACTCTTTCTGAAAAGATTTACAAGAACTGCTAGAAGCCTTTGTACAAGCTGTTACAGATTTTGGCTGAAAAGTGCACTAAGATGCTGCTGTGTCTGCCTAGTTGACTACAATAGTATGGTTTGTTTCACAGCAATTAGATTCTTGCTGTCAAATTAAAAGCTCTGACAATTGCTGCTGTGTAGTTGAGGGGGATCGGGAGCAGGGAGAGATGGTTTAGTTTTGATTCAAAAACTGTTTCTACTGGATACTGTTCAAGGCACTGTAATAACTGACCATGGAGGTGTACTTAGTGCATACTAGTGTATATAAAACCTGGATGGGAATTTTGCATGATAGCAGGAATGTCATGAACGAGCATGAGGGCTTAACTACATATCATGTAGCTATGATATACATGTGCTGTATGGACTGCAGTTGTCAGGGTGTTGCATGCATTGCAGTGATGCAGATCACCTTAGTAATTACAGATCACTGTAATTGGTCAGGTCTTGGACTAGCTATTAGCACTTCAGCGGCCTCTGTGGTGATCAGCTCTATACTGCTAAACACTATCCTATCAGCTGGTCAAGGATAGGAAAGATAGGCATATATTGCTGGTTCTGTTGAAGCTTTGGACAAACAGCCTGTCAATAGGACTTAAATGTCAAGATATTCCTCCTTGTGAAATCAGTTGTATCCTCCACAGAAGCTTTGCAGTTAAAGCTATTAAAAAACCCTACAAGATAAACAGTATTCCCCATAAGCCGATGGTTGGCAGATAACAATGTGTTAAATTGGTTATGCCTTTGATTATGCTATCTTCTGTAATTGAACTCTAGAAGGTTTGTAGTTTCATTGGTCTTACCTGTCTGATTTCCTGTAGTCACACCTCCTCCGTGCAGGTTGCACTTTCACAGCCACTCTAGGATAAATGTGTATCCTGAATCTTCAGGCTGACTTTAAACAATTGATCTGTGTTTACTTATGCCAGTTAAAGAAAATATATCCTGCCATAAATGGAGTAATACAAATAGGAGAAACTGAATATATATTACTAGATAAATAATAGGGCAGAGATCTCATTTCAATAATTTCACACACTAGCTTTTAAATGTTCATCTGCTTTCAGGTTTTATTGTTGCTGTTTATAAGATATCTGGCATAAATAAAATTCTTCCAAAGACATGTGGCCTACCAGTCCTACATGTTGTTTGTATAGAACAGACTCTTTCATCCAGATATGAGCAAGACACCAGTGCAGTTTGAGTTGGAGCTCAACTAGTTAGCTATGTTCTATGAATAGCTGTTCAAAGGGATTTTCTCAGTTCGTCAGTCTTTGAAATTCAACATGGCTTTAGAACTTTATTCAATACAAGATTTACAGTGTTCAAGCTGCTCTTGCCCTGCTAGTTATCTGTCTTATTAGGAAGACAATTAGTGGTCTTTCCTCATTTGTCTACTGGTGCAGTTCCCTGGTTCAGTTTGTAAACAACTTCACCTCATTGTGACCTAAGTGAAATTTAAGTCTGAAATTTGGGTGCTGATGTGAGAGTGAGTAGAGCTGTACTTTTTAGTCTAATGACCTTCCGTACAGATGATGATTAGTTTCTGTTTCTAGAATCACTGAAAATATTTTGGTCTGACCAGTTAATGGAGGGTACAGAAGGAGGGCAACTCCCCATGGTGCCAGAAGGGTAGATGCAGACTGACACACCTGCCTTAATTGCAGTCTTACAGAGAAAAACTAATAAGAAGCCTTATTCTCAGTAGCTGGTAACCGTCAGTTGTCACTGAAGTTGGAGTTCCTTGGCACTTGTGAAAATGTCATGGCTGCAAACCTTGAAGTTCTCTAATGGTGAGGACAGAGTGCATAAGTAGTTAGAGAGAGCTGATGTGTGTGACCCGTAATCCTTCCATTCTTCTGCTGTGTCCCAGCCCCACTGGGGGAGAGGTGGCTCTGAACCCTTCTCCTGCCGTAGTGGTACACTCTCCAGAAGGGTGCCTTTGGCATGAGGCAGTTTGGCAGCCCATTTGAGTGGCACCATAAAAATACTTCTGCTGACATGCTTGTATTGTGTTCCTTCTGTTGCCAAAGTTTCTCTGCTGTCATTCAGATGAGAAGCAAGAACACGCAGTATTTTTCAGTGTTTCCCTGCACATTTATAAAAAGAAGTTACATACCAGCCCCCACAGTACTGGAAATGTCTAATATTAAAGATGATAGAATAAATCCACTATGTTAAAGCCAATAAAGAAAGTCAACTTACAGGTTTATTTGATTGTAGCATTATTTATGTAAATGAATTTGTACTTGCATTGAAAAACAACAAAAGTGAAGACCAAACTTATTCTTCTTGCTCTTTCTGTGAATTACAGTTTTCTGTAGCCTTCTGTGGCTTAGTAGTGGGTACCACAAGTAACTGTGTCACAGTGCAGTAGTGGCAGCCTAGTATCCAGGGTGTGTCTATCCCAGGAGTATGTCCTGTAAGATGTTCATTTAACTTGCTGGGTGCTATGGAGAGGAATGTACTCTAAAGTGAAGCAAAACTGGAACGTCAGTCATCTAATTTACAGAAAAAAGAAGATGCCCAAAAAGTCCTACTAAAACGTCTTTTCAAAACTGCTTTCTACATAGCCTTGGCAAAGTATATGTAACAGCTCCTGATTTAATTCTGGCTACTCAGGAGTGCTTCTGTACTTTTTTTGACTTTCAAATAACTGGCTTTTCTTTCAAAGTCTGACTTCAAAGTAAATATCACAAAGTTTGACAAGCTTGTACCTTAATTTGACTAAATGTGTTGGAGCTAGTGATGTTTTTTCCTTTTTTTTTGTCTTTTCATCATAATAGAATTCTTATTAAATTACATCACTGCCTCATCTGGGAACTTGCTGTGTTAATAAGCAGTCAGGATAATCTAGAAAAACCTGGTCTTAACTGTCAGCCCACAGGGCAGATTTAGTGGAGTGGCTCCAGAGAGCTACCTTTGCTGTGGAAGGTGGAGAAAACGCCTCTTCGGGCAGCACATTAAGTCAAATAGAGGTCCTACAGAGCTGAATGTCAGATTGTCAGCTGTCTGGAAATGCAAGAATATGGGTTCACCTTGCAGTTTCTTGCTGGTGATGCCAATACTGCATTCCAGTTAATGGAAACTGGGCTAAGGAGGCTTATTTATTGCCTATGTATGTAAGATATTTGGGTCTCTGATTTGGCAGCTGATACTTCAAATCCTTTTATTGTCTTTTGTGGATGCCAACTTTCTTCCATGGTATACTCTCTGCCCAGAGTCTTTGATCTACCTTATTTTTGTCAGGGCTCTGTATTATTGCTTATAGAAACCCTTCCTGTGGCCATCCAAGACTCATCTGCTAATTTGACACAGCCACCTTCCCCCCTCACCTCACAGCATGCAGCATTCCTTTTTGTACCTAGAACTTGTGATCCTGAACCCATTCTCCAGCTGAATGTTATGTAGGATGTGAAGAAAGTAAGCAAAAAGTAGCTGTCTTGACTTTGAAATAGAATGAAATATAATTGAATTGTTTGTTCAGCATGCTGTAGAAGTATGTATGTTCAAAACACTGTGTTCTTTGTTTCTCTTTTAGTCTCTGTTGGAAAAGTTCTTGATCCCTAATGCTTCGCAAGCAGAAAGTAAAGTTTTCTATTTGAAAATGAAAGGAGACTACTACCGTTACTTGGCCGAGGTTGCTGCTGGAGATGACAAGAAAGGTATTGTATGACAGCTTGTGGATAAATATTGTCTAATTAGATTGCTTATGGTAGGGGAGTGACACATCTCTAAAATTAGAATAATTCTTATTTGGATGTCAATCTCTTTAGTAGCTTCGTGTTTTGTGAAGAAAAATCGTAGGTTGCTGGCATTCAAATGAGTTACAAAAATTTCCATGTACATGCTGTTTGAAGAAGGGAACAGTGTTGAGTCACGAAATCTTGATATTCCAGCTTATGCATGTGTGCATCTGCTTTGTCACTGAAGTACAAGTTTGTGCTGCTTCTGTGGCTGAGTCTTTTACTTCTTTGTAGTCTTGTAGCTTTTTGAAGACTTATCTGTGCTATCTCTGGCATTTCTGCAGAATAAGAAAAGTCTGCATAGATTCAGTGAACAAAGATACTAGAAACAACCTGGAGGAGAAAATTCTTAATAAAACTAATCTTACTATTAGGAAAATTTCTTCTGTAGCCATGGTAGTTTAATGTCCCAAAGTCCTGTAATTCTTCAAGTTTCTTGTATCTTCATGTAAGCAGCTTGTCATAATTGCAGGTAAGTTGCCTTCACCTAAATTTAGTCAGAAAAGTTAATAAAAGACGCTTAACATTTTAGGTGGCCTAACTTCTGTGGTTGGAGACCCCCTAACAGCTTGCTGGCTCCATGCAGAGTCCCCTTCAGTTCAGAACAAAACATTAGTTTAGATACAGCTTGCTGCAGACAGTGCCAGGCTGTTTCCTGGAGCCAGTGTGGGACTGGTGGCAATGTGCCCTGAAGAGCAGCACACTTCAGCACAGAGCCCAGCCTGGTATCTCACAGACTCCATTGGGTCTCCCCTCAGACTGCAGAAATCCAGGATTCTTGGGAGAGTGGGGATAGTCTGAATTCACAGACTTGGGACTCTCAGGTTTCTGGAGAGTCATCGAGCTGTGCAGCTGGTGTTCAGTTCCACTCTGCCCGCGTGCAGGACCTGCTCAGCTCCTCTCAGAGCTGTTGGACACACAGTGCCCCTGTGGCCTTATGCGGCACCCAAGCCAATGAAACATTCCTGGTATAACCCAGAAAGATGTCAGCACAACTTCACAGAGACTGGGTTGAGCTGGGCGTGGAGGTGGAACAGACGTGGAATAATGTCAAGGGGATAGATGTGTCTGCTTTAGCAGCATATGTGTTACATCTGCATCACATGGTGAAGCCCAGTTTCCCCAATATGCTGAATAATAGTGTTACATAAAGATAGGAGACATAGTATGTAGGGCTCGATTTGACTTCTGGTGCTGCTGAATGCAAACTGACCCAGACCTGCTGACTGCAGAATTGCATGTGTTACCAGTACTTTAGGTCTCTTACAGAGATTTACTATGTGTTTGTCTTAGTAATTTTAGTGAACACTGTTCCCATGCATAGAAGAGTACAGTTTTTTGAGTCCCAAAGTTTCTTTTTCTGTTGAGGATCAAGTTACAGGCTCTAAAATTAGACTGTGAAAATCTTTTTTTTGAAGTGATTTTGAATTTTGTTTTCATTTAACCTAGTCACCTGGCTGACCAGCTTTTAGTGGGTTTCCTTTTTTTTTCTTTAATTTATTGCCCTTACTGACCCCCAGTGTTCCATCACACAGGCTTTTCCTGTGTGCTGTCTGTAACCTTGAAGAAGAGCAATTGATAAGTATTGTTCAGGAAATAATGGCTGCTGAGTTGGACAGTATTCTTTTAGCCCTTTGCAGTAAATACAGAAACAATATAAAGCTCTCAAATCTAGGAATTGGATTTTTCATCTTCAAAAACCACATTGTTTATTTTATCAACTGGGGGTTTCTTACAGCAGCATAGCAGGCAAGGATGTCAAGCAGGTACCTCACCCTATTTTAGCCTTGAACTTTGGAACTACACATTCAAGGTTAAAAACTTCTTATGCTGTGTGACTGACTGATTTAAAAATCAACAGAATACATCAAATTTTGCAGTAACTTCCCCAAATCATTGCTCAAAAGGTAACTGTATTTTCTCAAATCAAGAGAAAAAATACACTTTTTGTTTTGAAGTTGCGTTACAGAAAAATTACTATAAAATAAAACTCTGCTTCATTCCTTGAGGGTACTTGTTTTTTGTGCTGTTTGGTTTGCCTTTCATAAACAGGACCATTTGCTAAGGCTTTTCCATTATGAGAAGAGTTAAACATTTCTCACTGTTACTGAATTTAACTTGCATTAAACTTCTTTCTTCTCAATTGTAATATACTACTTTCTGGTAACTAAAGGTATTAGGGCAGCTGATCTGCAGCACTCCATTATTAGTGATGAGTGTAGAGAGGACAAAGTGTTGAATAATTGTGCAGTGAGTTTCTCACTCTTCCATGTGGAAGAGAACAATGTGATGGTTTAATTTTTGTGAATACCTAAAGGTGAACAAATAGGGATTGCATAGACATCCTGAGTATTGGTATTCAGTTGTACTCAGACATTGAATACTTCTGACTTAAATACTGATGTATATTTGAATCCTTAGCCTAAAATTCATTTATTTTTGAAAACATGTGACTGGTGTACTTGCAGAGATCATGCTGCATGCATTTATGGTTTGATCCAGAAATGTTAGGGTTGGAGTCCTTTTGCATCTGGATTGAATGACTTCCTGCCCACCTGTTTCTCAGATGCTGTTAACAATGGTGAGAGCCCAGGAACAGTGGTCCCTTTGTGCTCAGCATCCAGTCCTTCCCTTGCCCCTGCAACCATCAAGAGCACAGTCAAGCTTGTGGGCTGTGTTGGGCTGTGATCTTTGACTTGTGCAGGCAGAGCCTGCTCCTAAGTTTTAGTGCCTTCAGTGAGAGTGGAAACTGCCGAACTCTTCAATCTTTGTGTTCACATTGTAGTTGCTCTTTTCTGCCATCCGCTAATAACATGTACAACTGAACCATTTAAGACTGACAAAAGATTAATCCCTAAAAAAAAAAAAAAAAGGCAGAAAAAAAAAAAAGCCAAATTGTTAATTTTTTTCCCTTCAAAGTTCTATTCTCTTCAAACTACTAGAACCTTTAAGTTATGTAAAAATGTTTTCCATATCTACATTAGTAATAGAACGATGTTGGAAGCTTTTAAAAACGTATTTAATTTGAGTTGAGGTATGCCACATTATCTTTGCCAAGCAGTTTGAATGGAAGCTCATAGATGACTGTTACTGAAAGGGTTCAGCGTGATAGGCAAAGGTCATCAGTGTATCCTCTGACTTAAATTTGGATCTGTAATGCATTGGAGTGTTTAAACACATTGAAATTGTGGTACTGTGTGTAGTTAAAGCTTTGAGTTTGTACATTTTCATGTAGGTGGTGGGTTTTATCTTCCTTAAGTGCTGCAAAACTGCAGCAAACATTTGTAGATATAAGTAGTACCAGGGTGGCAGAGAGAGACTCAAACCTGTGATTTGGACAACTTCCCTTTTTAATAATTTGAAAATGTAATTTAGTAAAATGTTTATAAAATAGTGACTTGTTAGGTTAAGCGCTCATTAACAGGCATTCACTCTGAACGTAGTTAGTTCATGCAAGCATGAACAGAGTCCTGATTGTATGTCTGGATACAGTATGTGAATTACTTACTTGTGGGTTTTGTGTGTGTTTTTTTTTCCCCAAAGGGATAGTGGAGCAATCACAACAGGCATATCAAGAAGCTTTTGAAATCAGTAAAAAGGAGATGCAACCAACACATCCCATCAGATTAGGTCTGGCTCTGAACTTCTCCGTGTTTTATTATGAGATTCTCAATTCCCCGGAGAAAGCCTGTTCCCTTGCAAAAACGGTAAGTCTAAGGGGGGGAATTCCATATAAATTATTTGTATAACCTTTTGTCCCATGGCTAATGGACTTGTTTGTTTTTATAACACTAGGCTTTTGATGAAGCAATTGCTGAACTTGATACATTAAGTGAAGAGTCATACAAAGACAGCACGCTAATAATGCAGTTACTGAGAGACAACTTGACAGTAAGTATCATTGAAGTTTGTATACTGATAGTAGGGTTGGTCTTTCTGGCACTCAGAGTTGTCCTTTTTGTTCGTGGCTCTGGAGCTGTATCTGTCACTTACAGACAAGTTTACAGTACATCATGTTTCTGAACTAAGTCTTTTCCTGCCTAGTTTTTTGGTTTTTTTTTGTTTATATGCTAATTAATGTTTTCCTGACAGGTGGCAAAGTGACCACATTTTTCAAGTTATTTTATTCAAGGAATCCAGCAAGTTTAAGTGATGCAGTTTGGACTGTGACTAGCAGACCTCCTACCTCATGTTAAACAGCATTTGAGAATACAGTTGCATTTGCCTTTTGAAAACTTACGTTAATTTTTTTTATAGCTTATTCTATGTCATTTGATGTGCAAGGAACAGATCCTACATGAAAACTGCAAACAGAGCTAGCAAGTCCATTTAAGGACCTGTTGTTTGGGGTTTTTTTGTATGGCTTTACGCAGGCTATTTCCATGGCAGTTGTAAAACAACTGTCTTAAGGCTTTTTATTTTTTCCCCCTTGGACTCACAGCTGTCTGTAGTTGTCAGAGTAATCAAAATCTTCATCTTGTGTGCAGGACTTTTTAACCTACTTTGAACTTTAAAACTGGCAAAGATAAACATCTAAAGCAAGTGAAACCAAATGTAAGCAAACATGCAGAGGTGTAATTAATGGCATTGTTCTCTCCACAATTTTTCACCCCACATTGTGGGAGGGAAGAGCTGCAAGCAAGAACTGAAAAAATAAGCACCTCTTCTGAGCACATGCAGCCCCTTGTTAACACTCTGTGAATCTTTACATTAGAGATAACTTTACACAATAGCTGCACTGCTTTGAACATAATCAGAAGTTGTACTTGTGCATAAAATTGGAGTTGCAAAACAAATGGAAGTGGTTTCTTAACCTCTATATTGGAGACAATACAGGATTGGCATCGCTCTCAATGTTTGTGTGTACTGTCCCCTTGAGTGGGATTGCTCAAGAGTTGTCTCCTGAATGAGTGGTATTGAAACAGAAAATAGAAGCTGACTTTAATTGCTGGCTTCCCAGTACAAGTAATGTAAAGTTTGTCATAGTGTGTGACTTATAGTAGAAGGTCTGATAGTTTGTGAGCTTTCTTTTATAAGGGAGAAAGCTGTAAACAGATGCAGTATTCCATATTCTTGAATGAATGATGTCTTGCCTTAAATGCTTAGCATGATCTGTACGAATACATTGATTCTGTGTTTTTCCACAACTTCTTGAGGTAGAAAATAACTTCTGATATGTCTGTGACTGACACAGATTACAGTGAATTTCATAAATGTAAAAAAGGTCTGTTTTTCTAGTTATGCAAGTCTTGCAGTCTTTGAGGTAGGTGGGCTTTTGACAATGATTCAGCATGTTGATCACTTCAGGGCAGGAGTACTTTCCTCATTTGTTGATTGTTTTTCCTTGAGTCTTGTATGGCTGAAGAAGAGTCTGTGTTCATTCTTGGTGGGGACTGAACACAGAGAAGTGTTCAAAGGGCTGTTTTAACATATCATGTCAGAATCTGTTTTACTAGAATTGCTAGATAATTTCTTTGCTCTGTTACAAAATTGTTTTGGATTTTTTAATCACGTAAAAGGCATCCCTTCCTCCTAAGAGTTCTTTCTTTCCCCAGCAGATTTGTTAAACTGTATTTTCAACTGATGAAATTGGTAATCCCACTTTCATAGCAGTCAGGTCCTTTTTTCTTATGAATAAAGGTATGTGTATGTTTAGATGGGACATGAGGAAAATTTTCTTCACTGAAAGCATTGTCAGGCATTGGAACAGGCTGCCCAGGGCTGTGGTGGAGTTATCATCCCTGGAGGTATTTGAAAGTCATGTAGATGTGGCACCTGGGAACATGGTGGACTTGGCAGTGTTAGACGGTGTTAATGATTGGACTCAATGATCTTGAAGGTCTTTTCCATCCTAAATGACTCTGTGATTCTGTATTCTAGAGGGAACGATTTAGGATAAAAGTCTCTGATAAAATGCTGATAAACCTGTTCTTACTAACTGTTTCTTACAAGAATAGCACTGATATTGGGACTAATGTAGTAATATAATAATGTAGTGTAGAGTGTAGTGCAGGTCTAGAAACAGACTGCCAGTGTGCTGTTGTCTCTGGTCAAATAACTTGTTGCTTAAGACTTCAGCAAGGAAGATTCAGTACATGTTCAGAGCAAGAACAAGGCTGCTGGTCTTGTGTTGGTTTCTCTGTTGCCTTCTACTCCTGGAAAGGATCCAAATGTTTGTGATGGTGGATTTTTAAAAAAAAGGGGGGAGGGGGCATTTTGCAAGGCTTTATTGGCATAGCACTGTAGGTGGAGAGAGAATTTGCTGTGTTTATGTTTTACCACCCTATGGTATAGAGTGTGAATGATTCAGTTAATGCTGCTATGACTCTGTAAAGTGAGAGATTACAAATCATACTGAGCTGGTAATAGTTAGGAAGCAGCCAGCGTGGCAAGATACTTGGTTCACAAAATAATTTCTTTACCCTGGGTGTTGCCCTTGAACTGATGCCTTGTTTCCTTAGTTGGTACTTAATCCTGATTTATGGCTTCTTAGTGTGATTTTTATGGAGCTGAAAATAACATTTTTTGCATACTCCATGCTTAGCCTGATTTTTTTACTTTTCTTGCCTGGCCTGCCAAGTTTGTAAGCTCAGTGTTCTGAAAGGTGCTAAAGGGGAGCACAACTAACTGAACAGAGCCAAGGGGTAGAGATTTTGGTGAAGTGTCTTTGGTTTTAAAAAATCAGAAAAAACCTTCAGATGCCTGTTCTGAAGAAAAGGTAGCAATGGCTGTATTGTTGAATGTGAAAAGACAGCTTTACTGAAGTTCTTCATTCAGAAAGATGTGTAAAACTTACTTGAGGAGAAACCAATTACTGTTAGTTCCTATTGTCCTTTATCTGTTCTATAGGTCTGATTCTTGCCTGCTTGTAGCTGTATCTTAGTGAGCCTTGTGGCTGTGAGACTTTGGCTTTGACTGTTCATGATCTTGCTCATTAAGTACAGTGTAGGCTTGTGTCACCTAGGACTGGATTTCCATTTTGTAATAGCCAAGAAATACATTCATGTTACTGTTTGCTTTTTCTTTTTCCACAGTGCTTAGTAGGACCTCTTAAAAGTTATTAGAAAGAAGACCTATGTCTTAAATAATAATTCCTTATTAGTAGTAATAAGTGTTAATATCTTACGTATTTTACTGTTTTTTTTCCCCCAAACAGTTGTGGACATCGGATACCCAGGGAGATGAAGCCGAAGCAGGAGAAGGAGGGGAGAATTAACCAGCCTTCCAACTTCCATCTGCCTCATTCTGAAATTTAAACAGTAGACCATTTGTCATCCATGCTGTCCCACAAATAGTTTTTGTTTACGATTTGACAGGTTTATGTTACTTCTATTTGGATTTCTATATTTCCCATGTGGTTTTGTTTAATATTAGGGGAATAGAGCCAGTTAACATTTGGGGAATTTATCTGTTTTCATCTGAGGTGGCCAATATAGGGTTGTGAAATTTTTATACAAGTTTTACATGTTTGGCATAGTACTTTTGGTACATTGTGGCTTCCCACAAGGCCAGTGTTAAAACAGCTTTCTATGTCAGGCAAAGATGACTGCTTGCATATTGGTCTGTCACGATGGAAAAAAGGGATAATCAATGTTGCAGCCACAGGTGTAGTTAGCATGAATATTCAAGCTGGAGCACACATGGCTGCCAATAAACTGATGTCCCATAGATATTGCATGTCAAGTGAACATGTGACATCTGTGGAATATTCCAATCAAGTGTACATCTTTGATTGCAGCTGAAGTGTTCCTTAAGACAGTTTGATAACCCAGTCAGCTTTCTCTAGAGAAGGACAGAGAAACGGTTCACATTCCATTATTTGTAAAGTTACCTGCTGTTGCTTTCATTATTTTTGCTACACATTTTATTTGTATTTAAATGGTTTAAGCAACCTAAGAACAAATGTACAAGTAAAGATGCAGTAAAAATGAATTGCTTGATATTCATAATGACACTGTATATCGAGCACAGCAGTAAAACAAAAACCCATGTATTTAACTTTTTTAGGTTTTTTGCTTTTGTGATTTTTTTTTTGATACTTGCCTAACATGCATGTGCTGTAAAAATAGTTAACAGGGAAATAACTTGAGATGATGGCTAGCTTTGTTTAATGTCTTATGAAATTTTCATGAACAATCCAAGCATAACTGTTCAGAACATGTGTATTAAGTTGATGTAAGTGGAATAAAAGTTTTATGAATGGACTTTTCAACTACCTTTGGTGTAGATTTCATGTCATCTGTCTTCCCACACCTTTTAGAGTAATGGCAATATTATACACAAATTCAATATGGACATATTTTTACTATGGAAAATCTTAATACACATTTAATTCATTTCAGGGAAGTTGAGATTGAATGCTTCATATCTGATTTTTAAGACTACTCTGATTAGTTTACAACTTTTAGATTCCTACAGCCTTCTGACTGAATGGTTGGAACTCTGGAGATCCCTTAAATATGGATGGTCCTCACACTTACAGCAAAAGGCACACACAGTTCTTTAAGAGCTGACCTTTTGGAATAGGTCTGCCCATATGGGGACCCATGTTGTGCTGCTGTTGGCTCTTTAAAGGAGAACTGAGCAGGAGCCTCTGTTTTGTCCGGAGGTTTCAAACACTACAGCTCAGTTTGTGGAAAAGCTCCCAGTGTAATGAAATAATGATGCTCTTCCTTTCCTCATCCCCAGGGAGGTCTGCACTGATGGTATTCACAGAGTAACTACAGCATTTTGTAGATACTTAGTTTAAAACTGATGTAATTACAGAGAAATTGAGGTTAATTTTCAAGCACTGTCACATCTCTGTTAGGTACTGAGTATCTTGGAAAACAGTTGAACTGTATTAAAATGATAGTGTTACATAGTCAACATCAGGGAAGCTTGAGTGGCCTTTTTCTGGATTGAGCTACACATGTAAGGCACACTGTAAGTATCTCCTTAGTTCTAGATACTGTTTATTTGGATGAAAAGTTACCTTGGTGTTACCAGGTTAATCTGACACCCAGAAGAATAAGATGAACCAGTTCACTGAATGTGAGCTCCGTGGTCTGGCCCTTTTGCAAATGCAGTTGACTTAAGCAAGTTACAAGTCTTACTTTTACAAGGTCAGTATAGTTTAAAGACATCAGTGCTTTCAGATTGTGACATTCCATTTCCAGAAGCATCTGAGCCTTTTTCCTGGTATTTTAAGCATGAAGATTGGTAGAAAAAGTGATTAGGATAGTCTTATACCTTTAAAAATGTAGTTAGGGACACTAGTCACCATTCCTAGAACTGAAAGAAAAATTAGAATCTGCTTAAGAACAAAAAGAAAGGGAGAATACGGAGGGCAGAGGTTAACAAGGCTTTCTGAGGGCAAGCTTGGTATACCCCTCAGTCACCACTGAGAAAAGTAACTATGACTTCTTTAATACATGAAAGCGCTTGTCAAAAGGAAAAAGCAGTATTAGAATACATTTACTAAACAAAGCACTACATTCCAGTCTGGAAGCAGGCAAGTTGGCAGACCTTGACTGAAAAAATCCCGTTGGGGATATCTGATCCACTTTTAGAAAGGAAAGACCACAGCTCACTCTATAGCAAACATGAGCTCTGTCTCTTGGAGTGGCTCTAAGGAAGACATCATCTTTCTTTACTGAAAGGACTTGACTTTCAACTTGCATAATAAACATTTAAATTTCAGCTGTATGAAACAATGTGACCCCAAAAATGCCTTTTTACCTTTATCCAACTGTTTCAGAAAGTTTTGAGTAATCAGGGTCTGTGAAGTTAATTCCACGTACCTGGAGAAATCAAGGTATTCCCGAAATCTATACTCAAATGAGTGGAATACAGAAGTATTTTACCCTTGTGCCTTTAAACAAAAAATATTAAGGTACCTTTATATAAGAAGTCATTGGGTGGTGTGGTGAGTTTCGTTTAAGAGAGCCTTCTCTGATCTCAGCAACTAGGCTGATCTTTTAAATACAGAAGGTTCACCTGGAGTCTTCATTTCCCCCATTCTTCCACTCGAGTGATCTACAGTATTTGATGATGAAAAAAGTGTCCTGTATTGAGCAATCAGCCTGCTCTTACCACAAGCATGTTTTCATTATTTTGAGTCTTTGTTCTGAAGGGCAGCAGTGTTGTTCCTCACACAGCACTTGCCCAGTCCTGCAGCAGAGCCTGCTTTGCTGAGCAGAAAATGCTTTCAGGGGCCTCCAGTGCTTTGAGTGCAGCAGTACAGGACTGGTAGTGCACACACTGCCATGCAGAATGCCATTCCTACAAGATCTGCACAGAGCTACATATGACGGATGGGTGGCACCTCTTGAAGAGGCAAAACAAGGAAGGGTTGGGAGTGTTTACACTCAACCCCCTGCTCTGTTGCACTGAGGGCAGCATCCCCCTGCAGCCTCATGCACCTGCTGAAGGGGAAACCTTTCAGGATGACAGTGTGGCCATAAGAAGCTTTAAAGATGGAAGGAAGTTCAAGATGCTGTGGAAGCAGCCCCTGACAGCCCAGGTAGCTGCCTTTTACTCACCTTTTGCTTTGGTAGGGCAGGTAGCTCTGTTATGTTCTGGGGTGAGGTGTCTGTGTAACTGGGTATGCTTCCTTATTTCCAGCAACTTAGAGCTCAGCACGATCCTGGCAGGCTTTCCAGATTCTGAGCGAAGGAGGGAAGGAAGGAAGGACAGCCCTGTGGATAAGAAATTGTATTGGAAGTCAAGATGTACCCTCTTTTCCCAGCTCTCTTGGGCTTTTCTTTTTATGGTAAGTAGCTTTATTTTATTCCAAGGTGCAGGTGAAATTTGTTGGAAGAGGGAAATCCCAGTCTTTCTGAAAACGGCTACTCAAAGTACCCTTTCAAACAGGGGAAATTGTTTGCTACTGATGTGGTTTTAAGGTGCCTCAAAACATTGAGGAGCCTGTTGAGAGAACTGTTCTAAACAATCGTTGGCTTTGAGGTGTATTCAGAGACCTTGTATTAATCTTGTGAATATAACTGAAAATAATTTTTTGCCTACCTCACCCCTGTAAAAATTGGCAGTCTCTTAGCTGTAGTAAGTAGGAGCTGCTTGTTGTGATGAGTAAGACCCAAGCATGCACTTTGACTCTTGAGGTTACGAATTATACAGTAAAAGTTACTTTATTTTTCTGTAATTTGTCCTAAGAATTTTTCTCCTTTTTTTCTAACCTCTCGTAGCTGGGTCTGAAATAACAAATTTTTTAAACCTACCAAGTGCTAATTGCCGTAACAACTACTTGCTTTTTAGAAAATTCAGAAGTATTCATGATAAGAGACAACTTCAATATGAATCCAGATAATTAAGCTCAATTCAATGTTCTTTACATTGTGCCCTGCTGTCCCCAAGCTCTCCTTTTGACAGATGAGTGGCAGAAAAGTGCTCTGAAGACTTTTTGTCTCATATAATTCAGTTTCCAGCTGAAAACAGAAAAGCTGAGGCAGCTCTCCTGGTTTGGTCTCGGGGTTGGTGTGATTTTGCTGGAGTCAGCACTTTGCATTATCACCAGTTCTTTGAGTGGAGGGTCAAATTATGTTCTCAGCGAGGTTGAATTGTAGCTTCAGTAGAGGCAAAGCACATCCATCTTTAACTGGGTGCTTGAAGCAGAAGGAACTGTTTTAGAGCTGTGGATTTGCTTTGCAGATGAGCAGGGACATGGGGGCATTAGTCATCCCATTGGCAGGGACTGGTGCAGGAGGACTCGTGGATCCTGGGGTGAGGCTGTAACTAGGTATCCCTTGTCTCCACCAGTTAGACAGGGGGATGCACCTGCTGGTTTTGCAGTGGGCTAAGAGTTGTTAGCAGTGAAATATGTATAGCAAGAGCCAAGTCAATCATGCTACCTGCCAAATTGCTTTTTTGGAACTCGAGAGAAAATGACAACTTCAGACTCCTATTCCCAGGCACAATACAGCAAAAATTATGGCTTGGAATTCGGAATTCCTAAGGGCTTTGGAGGTACACTGTACAAGCCATGCCATTTTTCTTGGCCTCTCAGGAACCCATATTTTTGGAACATCCAGGGTTCCTATAGTGAGCAGGGCAGTTTTAAATATGTTTGGAGAACTTTCTCGGGGAGCTGTTCTGCAGAAAATTACGGAAACTTTCTAAGGCAACTGCTCAGATGGTTGCTTTGCCCTCCTGGCAAAGCCTACAGACATTACTAGACTGAAAATAGCCTTGAAGGAAGCTGAAACATACAGGGCCACCATAACTCAGCTACTTGAGGGAAGATCTGCAATGCTGTAATTCATTGCAGAACCATTCATCCTGACTGGGAGGAAGAGGGCAAAAAGAAAAGATTTCAAGAACAGAACTTCAAATATGTCATGCCCTGGATCACATGTCTGAGGCTTGTCTTTAAAAGGGATCAGAAAACAGTTGCAGAAAGTTAAGCATTTTAAACGATAGACTGCCTTCCCTTTGTTTTCTTCTTTCTCAGGGTGAGTCTGTTTGATAGTGGTTTTTTTCTTACTGGAGATACACTTCTCTGAAGCAACTTAGCAAATTAATTTTATTGACCAGACATTTCTTGCCTGACAAGAAATATTGGTTTGGATGGAAGGGATTACTCCCTTACTGTTTGTTTGCTCTATGTTCTTTCTTGTCCTTGCTTTTAATCCTGGTCCCTTGTATAAACTGTGCTGTAGTGCTTGAAAGGCTGGAGCATTTCATCAAGAATCTACATTTTTGGTGAGTAAAGTGGTATCTGCATATTGGAAGCATTCACTGATAGTGCCATTATTGCCATAAGTTAGAGTGCCAGCTACATAAAATCTAAATATCATACACCTGAGCTGCCATCACAGCAGACCATCCCAGGCAGGCTGGCACGCAGGTGGGCCCCAGGTGACACAACAATTTGTCAACATGTGTGAATTTGCAAAGCCAAGTCCCAAGCTGCTGAAATTTTTAGGTTCCTTAAAGAGGAAGTTTAAGTGTAAATCCTTATCACAGTAGAATGTCTTATTCTTAGATTAATGTGAAATTTAATTGCATCAGATTATTTCTTTACATCTAAATTTCATCATTTTTTTCTTTACATTTCAAAAGTAATACTTGGAAGTGTTTTCCTTTGGATTGACACTTCCTGCTGCTGTGTAGCCACACAGTGAGGACAGAGGAGGACTGATCCCCAACCTTGTGCTGTGGAGCCCGATGCTTGTCCATTGCACTGTTTTCTAAGAGGCTCATTGCAGTTTAACCTTCTGGGACAGGGTATTTAAGCTGTTTTGCTGTTAATGCTAAGCCATTTAGCATCAGCGTGTCTAATTCCAACTCCTACTGCCAAAATGGAGAACTCTTCTAGGTCAGTGAGGTTGTCTCTGGATTGCCAGCAAGTAGCATTTCATGAATGAGAATTCTTCTTGTCAAGGCATGTACCGTTGGTTAATGCATCCTGGGGTTACCAGAGGGGACAGCAGGAAGCTTTGTAGAGAAAACACTGAACTTCAGCAAAACGTCTCTGCGTTTTGAGACCTGGCAGCATTTCTGTACATGGCTTCACAGTCCTGTTATAGGTAGAGGAAGGTTAACTCTCCAGTCTTATAGCTGAAGTTTCACCCAAGCTAGAGGATGTCAGGGGTTACAGTGTGAATCCAGCCCGTTCACCTCCCTGTCCTCATCCTGCCATGTGTCTATGAGCAGTGACCATGAAGGGCTGACAGGCTGCGGAGCGAAGAAATACCGAAGCAAAGGGCCTGCCCTGTAATGGCAGAAAACAAGTGTAAGTCTATCACCTAAACCAGCAAACATCATCAGTGAGCGATTTCCTCCTCCAAGATGAAGCAGGTTGAAAGTCATTCTGCAATTCCAGCATAGGTTGACCTGCCAAGGCATAAGGATGGGTTTTACTTCCTGCTGCCCATCAGTACTATTAAAGATGTTTAACTTTTGCGTAGCAAATTCTGTGGACTATCCATCTTCTCCCAGACTATTTGGTCAGGCTTGAAATTCATTGCTAAACCCCTAACAAAACAGCAGGTTGCACAGCTGGGTTATAGAAACATCTTATGTTTAAATGTTTGGGAAAGTAAGTCTGGTGTTATGTATTCTGGAAGATAAACTAGTTATTTTACAAAGAATGCAAACAGACACTTTGGTGAGGTGAGCAAAGAACATGCTGACAGCAAGACTAAAACCAAAGGAAGTAAGAAGACGTGCTGAGACAGATAAGGAAGGGAGGCAGCAAGAATCCAACCTCAAAGCACGTCAGAGATCACACCCAACCCCTGAGCTGGGACAGTTTGACTAGCATGTGCAGTGGGACCCTGCCATGTTGTAGGACTGGGAGGTGCTTCACAAACTGTTCAGATGTGGACTTGACACACGAGAATTTTTAGTTGGAACATGACCTAGAAAAATGGTCCAGACTTACTGCAAAATGGGATCAGGATCATTAAATATGACCTTCAGAGAGAAGCAGAATTAACTCGTATCTTTTTTTACTTTTTTCCCCTGCCTTTTTCTAAATTAAGAATTCGTTAAGCATGTATCAGGCCTAGGTTACTGACAAAACTGTGATGACAAGTTGATAAAAATCTGGTTTTGATTGTACTGCTATCCCCAACAGAAATTCAGGACACCATTAAGGTCCTGTTAGGGGAGCCTGTAAAATGACATCATCATCAGAGTGAAGATACCCAGTGCTGCACAGATAAGAGTTTTAAAGGGAGTGCCTCACTGATTCTGAGTTTTCTTTACTAAAAAACCTGCCAGTGCCTGGTGATCACAGACTCTACAGTCTCTCCTTTTCCATTACTGCTTGGGCTCCAAATGGTTATGCTGGGCAGTTGGTCAGCAAAGGGAGTTTTTCCTTCAGTGACTCACAGTGAACCAGAAACAATTCTTCCCTGCTCTGGAAAGGTACATCCAAGGTTTTGAATAGGCTTGCAAAGTAAAATGAAAATCAGACTTGACATTCCCAATTGCAGCATGTACAAGCCAAGAACAATCTGGAGCCATCACGAGGGAGCCACCTGCCTGCTGCCCACCTGGCTGCACCCCAGCTGCCTCCTCCAGCTCCTGCTGTCAGGAGCAACTGCCACGATAGACAAAGTGCCTAAGGAAGCTCTGGGGCTTCCCAGGAGTGTTCAGCAGATTGGGAGAGAAGTGTGGAGTTAGGAAAGCAGAAAGTGAGGAATTTTCAAGAAGGGGAAGGAAATATCTCTGATGGTTGGGGTGCAGTGGAGAGTCTTCCTATGGTGGGACAAGCTTAATAATAGTGGGGGAAAAAAATTCTGAAGAAGTGCCTTGTTAAATATTTTCATAGTACCTCGTGTTCCAAACCCATGGAAATGTAAAGGATGGATCCAAGATGCTTTCTAGTCAAACTGGGCTTAATTAGGCAAATCCCTAAAAGTGATGACTAGATGACCATTTGGTGGTGTCAAAAAATGTATGTGTTGAAGGGGATGGTGCCTTCTGAAGATCATGGTCGTGAAGTTTTCAATGAGTTTGCAGCCTCTCCAGTCTCATACCTCTAAAGAGCCACAGTGATTCATGAATCACCTTCTCATTAATCCTACTAATACCCTGGGATCGATAACAAAGGGTAGAGAAAAAGAAGCTGCTGTGCTGTGTCAAGAAGTTGTCTTCAGAAAAAACTTTACTCAAACTGAAAAAAAAATCTGGATTTTTTTATCTCTGAGTTTCAGTGTTTTTATTGCCTTTGTTTTATCAAATGGATGAAATAAGGTGGCCAGTTACTGACTTACCTGCTCATTTTCTTCTGATAATACTGTGTACATGGTATTTTATTGCAAAACCATAAGGAATCTTCTTCCTCAAAGAAGTTCAGGAGCTCATTCTCTTGGTTCTGTACCTGACCGAAGCCCTGCTGCTTTCCTGTCTCCATGAGCACCTTGACTGGGCCATGGGCACGTTCAGCACCTGCTGCTGACCACAGGAGTGCTCCAAGGGCTGCATCCCTGCCTGTGACTCGCTTCTCTGAAACACAGAGCAAATTTCGGCAAAGCCATGAAGTTCCCCTCCCAGCAGGCTGGCCCAGTGGACACCTGAGTCATTTTTGCACATTAGTCAGTTAACACATTATGGTCATTAAAGCTTTGGAACATGAACATCCTGGCTGATGGTGGGAATAACAAAGCAACCAGGGAAATGGAGAGTCAGTTCTGAGCTGTCGGGAGAGCATAAGTGGGGTGATAATAGGAACTTACATTTTCTTGGAAGGATAATAAAATAAAGCAACCTAAAACTCTTCTCTGTCCCTAAAAGCTGTCCCTAAAAGTCACACCTGAGAAACTGGCAGAGAAATTCAAGGTGGCTGATTGCCTTGCTCCTGCTACTAATTCCCTGGCTAAAGAATGGATTTCAGTCTGCAGGGCTGCCAGGTTTGACTTAAATTCATATAAGAGATCTTTTAATTTAAATGTTTCATTAAAGCCTTTATTATTCAAACAAGAAACTTGAGGATGTGATTAAAACCTTATACAAAATCAAAGATATTTTTGCAGAAGCGTAAGCTGAATTTGGAGCAGACTTCATGCCACATACTGAGCAAAAGCTACATCACACTCTCCCTAACAAGGTTCCTGGAGCAAATTAAAGAACCAGTTTAATATCCTTCACAAGAACATGAGATGTCCAAGAGGGCTGAGCCAGATGACCTTTTCTTGATTCAAGAAATGTCTGTTAATGCTCTGATGACACATTTTTCTTTTATTTGCAAGCCCTACAGAATGGACTCTGATACTGTTTTTTGTGACAAGATCCTCTTTAATTATGTCTTTTCTATTATTTGGCATGTGTAAAGGTTTCCAGTCGTGTCACAGGCTGAAACTCCTTATGCTAAGATCATACGCATCTGATTATAAAACACAAAAAAACCCAAAACAACAGATTAAGAAGCTATTGGATAAGTCTAATGCAATTTCAGTGCTCTATTACAGCAAGAAGTAAAGTCTGCCTTTCAAAAAATCAAAATATTGCTTATGTTGCTGATGGAAGAGCAAGTATTTTTGTAGTTACTTAAGAGCTACTGCTGAAAGTATCTGACACCCACCTTCAGCTGCATCTCTGAGGATGCTGGGCAGAAGTCTGACTGTTCTGTAGCTGCAGAAGGAGCACTGAGAGAAGGGCATGTTGCTTCTCAGAATTGCCAGAAGATGCAGAATTATCTGAGAGAAGAGGAAAATCTCTCAGGAGATGTTTGTGCTGTTGATAATGGCAGCAAATGCTGTGGTGGGCTCTACAGGGGCACAGCAAATGTCCTGGGGGTTTATGCTCTCAGCTGTTGTTCAGTGCATCTGTAGAATTCTGTAGTAAATAATGAACTCCAGCTCTCTTAGTAGAGCAGCAACATGTTTTCTGTCCAGAATGCCTGTAATCTTTGTTTTTGCCTTGCCTATAGGACAGCATCATTAACTGTCTCGTGAGAGCAAGCATCTGGTGTGGCAGGTCCTGCACTAGAAAGATGTCAGGCTCCCCAATTTCAACATCACATCCAGCCTCATGGAGCATTTTTGAGCCCAAAGACCCCTGGACAATATTTCTCAGCATCAAACTATGAAAGAAGTCAACGGTGCTGAACTGTAAAGCATCTAAACTTTGGACTTGGTAGTGTAGATGGAGAAAGCTGAGTGTCCCCTCCACCTGCCTCCAGGAGCAAACTTCAATGTGCAGGGAAGTAAAAATCCCTGTGGCTGCCTCTAAAGCCAACACAAAAGATTGGGATCCTTTACCTGGATGGCTAAGTCTGTTTGGCGTAGACACAGGGATTTCCTGGAGATGCCCTTTTCTCCTTTGGTGGGCAAGTGAGCCCATGTTTTTGATGGCTGAAGTCAGAGGAGCTGCCCCTTTGTGTCTGACACATGCCTGCTCTTTTCCATGTGTGGAGCCTTGTTCCACTGTCCTTTGACCCCATGCCAGTGCAGGCTCCGTGTGTTTCAAGGTCCCTGTCCCCGGGAGCAGGCAGCTCTGGCAGCACTCCTGAGCTGGTATGTGTGAGGAGCTCCCAGAATGGGCACCCTCTGCATGGCTGGAGATGACAGTCTAAGAAGCAAGGAGATTCCTAACCTTGTTTTTATTGCACGCTCCCTTGCTGCCAAGCAGCAGGAAAAGCAGCTCCTGCAAAACCTTCCAGTTTTTTCTCAGTTCTATGGTTTTGTGGCTGGGGCAGAAGGGCAGCAGAGCAGGGCAGCCCCTGTGCCTGCTGACACCTCAGGGCTTCCAGAATCTGTTTCTTGCCAAAATCATACTCTCTGAATAAAGAGAGGAGCTGTGCAGATAATAAACCTTCTATATTCCAACCTGTCATACGTGCAAAGCCAAATGCTGCTGAGAGTAAGGGCTCAAACAGAAAAACCATTTGGAAAACCTGCAAATGGGACCTGTGCATGCTTTTCTTTTTAATCCAAAGCTGTCTGCAGCATGTTGATGCTACCTGCATGGAGTACAGCATGTCAGGACACTGACCTCCTCTCCCCTGCTAAGCAAAGGAAAGGAGCTGTGGTTCTTGCTGCTGTGGTGTGCCCCATCCCTGGCAGGGAATTGGCTGTTTCTGAAATCAGTAGGGGCCTTGCTGTTGTGTTTCAGAGAAACTGAATTGGAAGCTCAAGAAGGCAGAAAGCTCACACTGCAACTGGGGAGCAAAAGCAGCATGGCACATGTTGTAGTTTATATTGGAGGGAAAGATTTACAGTTCTGCTGTGTTTCTTTCCCAGGAGGACTGGGTTACCCTACACACCTCTTTGTGTGGTTTCACAATCAGAAAGCTGATGCAGCTGAAAACCAAGCTGTATTTTCTACTGGATGGGGCCCCTGATCACCAAGGGCACAAAGACACCAGTGTCAGCAGCAGGAGAGTGCAGGACCATCCATTCTGATCACAGCCCATTAGGAAACCACAACCCTCATGTAGAGCTTGACCCTGCAAACTTGCAACAGCTGCATGCAGTACTCAGCTTCTCCATCCCATGGAGCAAAGGTGTATTTTGTGTGAGCATTTATGACCTAAACTGGACTGATTCATCCAGGAGCCACTCCTGTGTGAAGCGGAGGTCACACAGTGCTGGATCCTGCCCTGCACACTCTACTCCTGTGTAGCACATAAATTGTTACTGAGCCTAAAAATGTTTACAGGTTTTTTCTATACCTAAAGAGAAACTAGGTTAGAGAGTAAAAAAGCACTTTGCTTCGTCTAGTTTTCCCTTAAGGAGAGAGGAAGGTGAACTTGCAGTTTATAGACGATGCATGTAAAGGGTTTTCATCAGTGAATGTATCACATCCTTGTGTTGCATTGTTACTTGACGAAAACAGTGTGCTGGTGAGATCTCTTCATGTTTGCCGCAGGATTATGGTTTTAGGTGCATGCTGAGGCAACCAGGATGAGCTGGAGGCCCAGGCCATGCAGGGTTTGCATGGGGACAGCCAATAGTTTGTATCAGACCAAGTTTAGATTGCAAATGTTGGGCAGAGCATTTCTTGGTGCATTTTCACTTGAGAATCTCTCTGTGGCACATAGCCAACATCCAGGGTGAATAAACTGAATTTTACAGTTTCTAGCATTTGCTGTCTCCTACCAGCTCATTTGGAGGGGAGAGGATGGGAAAGGGAGAGTGGAGAATTAATTCAGTTTCCATTGCCCTGTGATGTTTTTTCTTAAAACATTTAATCCACAAGGCCATTGCAGTGCCCAGACTCCAGCACCTCTTCCAGAAACAACAGAGGACTGATCCTGTGATTGCTCCCCAAAACTCTGTCATTGCTAGCAGTTGCCTGCAAGTGGGGGTGTCACTGCTTGTCAAGATGAACCATGGTAACTGGAGAGAAGAAAGTAGTCTCTGGGGGTTCTTAATATTCCTAAATTCCTGAAGCACATTTGCAGTAAGATAAAAAAAGCCTAATTCATTTTGCATTTTAATAAGTCCTTTGGTGAAGAACTTTGATTTCCTGAATCAGGAAGACTGGAAATTTCAGTCTGAACTGACACCAATGTCACTATGGCAGAATTTAGTGGCACTCCTCACCTGAGATCAAAAGTCTGAGAAACTGCCTTTGAAAACACACTGCTGGAAGGACAGGTACAATCCAGACATTGTTTTTCATTCCTTATAAACGTGATCATACAGCAGCTTCAGCAGCTGATGATGGGATTGCCACTGCTTGGCCAATGCCATGCTAAGCTGCTGTGACTGTGGGCAAGAACCACTCTAAGGAGCTCTGGCATGACTGGTACCTGCAGGAGGCACGAGGAAGGGTCCCATCTCCTGTCCAGCTGTTTCTGTGGCAGAGGCAAGTGTCCCGGCTCCTGCAGCCCACCAGACCCCCTCCAAGACACCGGTGGGAGGATGCTCCAGGAGCAAGGCTGCCACAGGGCGCTCCTTCGCTGGCGAGAGCAGTGGTTGTCTTCCCATGCTGAGGATTACTGAAATGGACGCGCTCATACTGGAATTAAATTTTAGGTATTAGCAATAACTTGTACTGCTGAAAAGGAGTTCATGAGATCATCTGAAGTTGTCTTTTGTGTGAGCTTAAAACTACACTGTCTGTGACGAATGCTGTTCACAAAGACTCAGGCGACCACCCAGGAGTTAATATGATTAAGATCATTTATTTCTTTTCTAATTCTAAGAAACCTTTCAGGTTCATCAAGTGAGTGGTTTCTGTTCCTTTTATCCTGAGATGGGTACACCTACTAGAGCTCGCTGCATGTCAGTTTGACAAAACACATTTTCTGAACCTTATTTACATGAAAAAAATCCATATTGTTACAAACATTTCTATTCACATCAAAAGCAATTTTATTTTGCAAGCATTTCTTTGTTATTTTCTGCTTAGACTTCACTACTGAATCACATCTGCTGAGAGAGATGTTGGCACATTGTTCAGCCTTCCCACCCACTGCTGCTGAACCGATGGGGTTTCCATTCCCGCACAGGGATGCCAGGTCTGCCACCAGTGGTCCAGAGACACACACATGCTCCAAATAACCCCTGGACCATCCAAGCTGAAACCTTCAGCCCCCGGGGAGTCAGGGAGCGTTGCGGGATCCAGTGTCCCATCATTGCTCTGCCCAGGTTTCCCTGTACATGTGTGGGGTTACCATCCCTCCTGCCCCACCACGAGCACCAATCCCTGGAGGTGAAACAGACACCGAAGTCTCAGCAGGGAGTCAGGAGGAGCAAGAGCTGACAGCTCCTGCTGAAGTGCAGCTTGCCTGGCAGCCCCCTGTGTCTGCTGGACATCTATGCACCAGCGCAGAGGGGGCAGGAGAGGTGCTGCTGGCAGGCAATGCCAGCCTGAATGGGCCCTGGGTGAGACAACACCTCAGTGCTGAGTGCTGCACTGCCAGGATGGGGCCTGGCCTGAGACCTGTGCAATCGGGAGACAAGAAGCACCTTTTCAAGGCAGGAACTTGCTCTGGCTGGCCCTGGGAAGGACACAGGAATGTGGCTGCTGGGCCTTGCCTGCAGAGCTGAGCTACATGGAAGCAGGACACAGCCACAGTGCACAGGTGCAGGTACCACTGCAAGGTGGCACAGTGGAGTGGCATCTGCCCTGGCAATGTGATTCCCACAGTTCACTGTGGGATAGGTTCTGGACCCTTTTTTCTTATTCTGCCCGTAGCGTACTTGTTCACAGTTGCATCTCCGTGAAGACCCTGCAGTCAGTCACACGAGATGTTACATAAACCGGTTACTAATTTCTTCAGTGACTGAAATACCAGTCAGCCCCCAGAATGGCTCAGCTAAAGAAGCAAACCTGGCGGGGGTGAGAGAAGGGGACAAGAAACCCCCACGTGAGCCCAGCAGAGCGTGGGGTGCAGGCAGCAGTGGGGGCTAAGCTGAGAACAGGGTTTCCACCTGCCCAAGGCTTGTCAGCAGAAGAAAAATTAACCTGTTCAGCATGTTTTAAGCACAGCTATGAGCCCACAGGGCACTGGGCAGCTGAGTTGATACCAAGGTGCTCCCTGCACCAATGCAACACCCTCCTCCCTCATACCAGTGAAGCCCCTTTGGCTCTCGCTGCAATGACTACATAAACTTGGATCCTTCACATCCAAGTGAGGCAGGCAAGGCTGCAACCTGCCCGGGCAGAGGCAATGCCACCTCTTGGCCCTGGGGAGGAACAAACACAGGCACCAGCACAGGCTGGGGCCAGATGGCTGAGAAGGACAGGGCTGCTCACAGCAGCCTTCTGCACCCCTCCATTCTTTCTTTCATAAATAATTTGTTTTATAAACGCATTAGTTTCTCGACCATTTGAACGTTGCTGCGCACTGCTGTGCTCAGCAATGCCCTGTGGCAGGAGACTGCTCCCAGCAAGCATGGGGTGTCAGCGTGGCTGGGGCTGGTGCTGGCAGACCTGGCCCCTCTCTGTGCAGGTGAAAGAAGCTGCTCTGCGTACACTGAGGATGAGGGATGAGGAGGCCTCAGTATCCCACAAGCTGAGCCAGTCTCCTGGATGGCTGTACCTCACTGCCAGGGGTCATCCACTTGTGCTTGGAGCCTCATGCTGTCCTCATCCCTGCCAGACCTGTGTGTGGCCTCAGTAGGAGGATGGAGAAGTTTTGCCAGGGGTCCCATCTAACACATGTAGCCCTGTGACAGCCTGCCAAGGGTTCTTCTGGATGTCTGCAGCATCAGAGACTGGCTAATCACTGAGTAATTGTGCAGCCTAATTACAGGGTTACTTTTGCCCTGTACAATAAAGTGCTACCTCATAATTAAAAATAAAGAGAATGTCAATCCTAATTATCAGGCTTTCATTAGGCTGATGGAGGCACACACAGCACTGCGAGGACTGTTCTTGTGACTTGCTTTCAGTCCCCACCCACTCCTGCCCATTATGCTCCCGGGGAAACCCAGGGCGATCTCTCCCACTGCAAACAGAGGGTGAGATGACCATCTCCACGTAGACCTCACCAAATGCCATGCAGATCAGAGGATCAAGAGGAACCTGCCCTTGAGCACCCCCAAATTTCAATGCCTGCTGCAATCCAACCTGCAGGCTGCTGCAGACAATCCTCAGCCACCTTAGCAGCTCATGGACTGCAGTGTTAACATAACCATAAATTACACTCTGTTTCATGTGTTCACATCCACATGGAAGATAATCATAGCCTGGTGTGTCTTTGTGCTTTAAGTACTGCAGCAAATACACTGCGTTGTTCTCCCCAGCTTTCCCAAGCAGCCTTACCCCTGGCACTCTGTGTGGGGCTCTCTCAGGCTGCCTCTGCCCAGGTGCCAGGTACAGGCAACTTCTGCTAGAGGTAGGAGGCATTACAAGTCTCTCAGAGTTCACTAGCAGCTGTAAGTCTTGCTTCCACTAATAATGAAGTGACAAAATATTGTCTTAAAAAAAAGTATGCACTTCTGTGCTGTTTGTGAGGCAGTGCAGAAGAGATGCCAGGCTATTCCTATTCAGCAAATGCTGAACTCACCTTAAGAGCCACCCATTACAGGAAAAGACACTCTCATAAGGTCTGTCTCTGCCTTTCCCTTGCAAGATAAGACTTTAGCCAAGGACCTGAGGGCCTCAGATGTAAACTCTGAGCTGAGGGAGCACTGCTGCACTCAAGGTTTGGGCTCCAAAGGATAAAAATTTGGCTCTCAGAGGTGCCTCATTCTGGTCAGACAGTGGATTTGCCCATATTCCTTCATGAGCCTCTTCAGGAGCACAGTCAGGTCCCATTCACCCACACAGCCAGCACCTCCCTCCAGCAATTTCAGCCAGACAAAACACACCAGAGCTCCCTGCTGAATAGAAGTGCGTCCCAGCTCTTAGTCTGTAACAAAGTGGATCCGATACATTTCAGCAAACCAGACCTGCAAAGATAACTCCGATTTCTGGGAGCTGGGCTGATGACCTGTTGGAGGAGCGCCCATGATTTTGCACTGCAGCCAGGCACCTCTGGGGTTTGCAGAATCCAAAACAACCAAGGAAACCTGGGGCTGCTGCAGCACTGCCTTTGCCACTGTGCAGGTCAGAATGCTGAAAACCAGGAATCCAACTGATGAAGTAGAAATGTCTCAGAAGGAGGGAGAACTTAGATATGTCCCAAAGGCAGTCCTGCAAACCAGCTCCCCGTGGAGTGTCTGTGCCTCACTGACCCTGGCCCTCTGCCCCTGGTACCCATCCTTTCATCCCCTAGGACGACCCTGCCCAGCCCCGATGCTTTCATGCTCATTGTCTACTTAAAAGCAGCCAGGAACAGGTTACCCCATGTGTCTGAGGTTGTCACTGAGGAGCACCCTGACCTGAACCACTCTGCTCTGCTACTTAGTGTGCAGGGATATGTTACCTGAGCCAGCTTTCCTCTTCCTTGTGGTTCATCAGTGTTAATTGATTGACTGGGGATCAGGCCCCCACATTTGGAAGAGAGGCAGCATCACTCTTGACAGAGCACATATATTTGCTTTCATACAGCTGCCAGCATCCTGTGGAAAATAGCCAGGTACATTCCCCAGCATAACAAGAAATCATCACGTAAGAGAGATGGGCAGCCATGTGCCTGCCCATTACTGCAACATCTCTGCCTGGATCGGGACCAACAGTGACATGCCCAAGTGCTGTGCAGGTGTGATGACCATATGCCATCAAGGGCCTCTTCCCCAACCTCGTGCCACACTGAGACCTCTCAGTGCATTTAGCAGATGTCATCCGAACCAGGTTTGTCCATCATCCTTCACCTGGGGGTGCAAAGGATGGGAAGCACAAAAAAAGTGCGATGACTTGGTATTTTTACCAGGGGCTGGAAGTGGCACTGGGGAGGTCAGTTGGCTGCCCAGGGAATGGGACAGGGAGGGGCCAGAGGGCAGAGGGGAAGGAAGCAGCGGTTTCAGCAGCAGCAGCAGGGGAAATCCAGAAAGACAGCTGCTTCATCAGTGCCGGAACCTCCCAGGGGCCACGTCATCTTGCTGAAAAAAGAGCAAGCTCATGTGCTGGGAAAGGTAGAAATTGACTCGGGGGTTATTTAGTCCCTGGCCAAAAGCTGGTAGTGGATTAGGAGCATGACCATAGTGTTCCCCTGGCACACGCAGTGCGGTGCCCGGGGGACACTGTCTTTGCTCCCACACACCTCTTTCCCTCTCATCCCCAGCACTGTGAGACAGGGGACATGCAGCTGGTGGCCCTTGAAAGGCAGCTCCAGCCAGCCAGGAGCCATCACTGCTGAGCCTCCCTCTCCTGCCATGGCAGAGACAATGCTAGGCTCTCCTCTGCCTGCACCCAGGCCAGCTCTGCCCCAGGGGCATGGCTGCCCTGCACAGACTGCCAGCATGCAGAGAGGGGCTGTGCCCCGGGGACATGCCTGGGGTGATGGACCATGGGCTGGCAGGAGCAGGCTGAGGCTCTTTGATTCACTTATTCCGATTTAACTGGGAGTTATCTTGAACATTCCTCCAGGCACCACATGGTTTAGAGGTGAAGCTGTCCTCAAGAGCCATCATTTTGCACATTTTAACACAGAAAGAGGAGCAGCTCCCCACTCTGTGCCACAAGAAAATAGATGGTAAGAGACCCAGGAGACTTAAGCTTCCCCCCTGCAGAGGGGCAGCGGTGCCAGGAAAATTAAGTGAGTTAAAAGGCATGGTGGCATCCTGAAGGTTGGAGGACATGGCAGTTTGGAGATCAGCAGTTCAGGACAGCCTTCCCTGTCTGCTGCTACCCTCTTTCTACAACCTTTGAAGGGTGTGAAGCATCATGGAGGAAGCCAGAGGAGCAGGAAAGGCTGTGATCTGGGATCTATGTGCCATGGATTCACTGCTCAGAGAACAGGTATTGCAATTAACTGTTCAAAAAGTGAAGGCTGAAGGAGAGCTCAAATCAGAAGCAATCAGCTTTTTCACAAAAAAATAAGCCGCTCAGTTTGCTGTGGTCACCTACATGTGAGACATCACAGGACAAGTTAGGAGAGGCAGCTTTCTTAAACTCCCTTTTAAGTCTCACACCCCAAATGTCGCTTTCCACTTCATGTTATTTTGTGGGGACAAGCTGCCCAGGTCTTCAGGGAGGATTTTGCAGCTGCTGGGAGAAAGGACCTCTAAGGATATAGGCTGTAACCAGCATTTTGAATTCAGCTTGTCAAGTAAACATGGGTTAGATCAAGCTGAAGTAGTACTTGTATGGGTGAAATTAAAGATGTGTCCAGACCCACACAGCTTGAACTTTGGTGGAAACTGAGCCCATCCTCACACATTCAGTCCTGAGACACTAGCAAAAACTAGCAGCAAATTTTGGACATGAATCAGATGTTTCCAGAAACATATGCAGTTTTTCAGATCCCAGCTTCTGGATCAAGCCCACCTATAACATACAGTTCTGCTTTTCAAAAGAGAAGGCAGGAAGTGTTAATTAACCATAAAGCTCTTGCACCAGCCTTCTGCAAATGGTGTCATAAGGCTACGATTTTCCATGCAGCTCTCCAGGCAAGCTCCTGCAGACAGCATTTCATTCTCTTCTGGATTGTTACTGGATTTCAGAGAAACACTGTGATCCTTGTTGCTATCTGAGGAACTGACAGTGACTATACGGGTCCACCTGGCAGGCACTGTCACACCAAGCACCAAGCACTCCAGCCTTGGTCCAGCAAAGCAATAATAAAGCACATGAAGGTTCCCACTGAAGTCAGCCTAAGGGGCCAGAATCCCCTGGATCAGGTAACCAGCAACTCATGAAGGAGAAGCCACCTAGTGGCAAATACTGCCATCTCTGGATATGGTTCTTCAGAGTGATGAAGTGAGTCACAGTCAGCTCCCAGTCTATACACCTCTGGTCTGTAACACTGGTTTTCACTGCAGACATTTTCAGTTGCTCCAGTATGTGCCTCACCCTTCTTATTTATAGAAATCAGTGAGGCATTTCATTTAAAAAAAAAAAAAAAGGTTTCCTATGAAAGGAAACAATGACAAAGCAAGAGATATTAGTGGTTAAAAAAATACAGCTTGCCTAGCAGAACAGCCATCCTATTACCTCATCCATGGCACAGGCAGGAGAAATTATAAATAGCAGCAGCAGTAGTGCCTGGGAGTTGCATCTTAGCACCAGCGCCTCTGGTTACCTCTTTCTGGCTCCTGTTCACAGTGACATAGGAGGGCAGGGCACAGCAGAAAATCCCCGCCAGCCCTCTGACCCCTGCTCGGGCAGGGCAGGCCCCAGCTGAGTGCTCCCTGCGGACACAGCAGCCAGGCTACCACTGACACTTGATCCTAGCTGAAACAGCAGCAGAGAACAAGGCTCTTCTGTTAGGAAACACAGTTTTTCCAGGTGCAACTACCTGAAAGGCACAGGGGAAGAGCCCAGAGATGGAGAAGGTCACTGTTTTTAACTGGTTTTCCTGACACTTGAGATGACGGTGTATAATGTAGCCTTGGCTATGATAATCCCTATTCAGAGAAGGGAGAAAGTCTTTGTGCCACTACTACAACATTGGACTAAAGAATGGCAGAAATGGAGCCAGGGGAGCCCCCATGGGCTGGGTCACACCAAAGCTGGGAACAGAGGGTACCATCTATTCATTTGTTTTGGGACTGCTTCATTAAGGATGTAACTACGTTTAGGGAGCACAGCGAAAGAAACAGCCTGAGCAGCATTCTATTGCTTGCGTATTTTCTCAAAGATGTTGTGAGACATGGATGTATGTGACCACTTCATTGAAAGGGCCTCATGATATGGGACAGACACAGACTCAGCCCCATATTCCAGAGGGGTTGCAATGGGTTCCCACCTTCTTTTGGGTATCAGACTAACACACATCACTGGTTGTACAAGCAACACATCAGTCACAACTGATGGAAAGCAACTTGGGAGCTTTGGTAATCTGAAATGTTTAGGGTCAGGCCAAGCTCAGCAGATGGAATGGAACTTGAAATATAATGAATTTTTTTATGATGAGGGTGGTGAAACACTGTAACAGGCTGCCCAGAGAGGTAGTGGATGCCCTATTCTTGGAAACATTCAAGGTCAGGTTGGATGGGGCTCTGAGAAATCTGATATAGTAGATGTCCCTGACCATGGCAACAGGTTGGACAAGATGGTCATAAGAGGTTCCTTATAACTCAAACTATTCTATGATTCTAATTTGCTGACTGAACTTCTTCAAATCCTGTGTCCTTAGCCTAATCTGTATTTAGCCAAGATACTCCCTTCTGGTTCAACAACCAAGCCAAATTTCATCCCCACCACAGCTGTGAAAGTTGTCTGCACAGGACATAAGGACCTGACCTCACTGACTGAGGAAAGAGTGCTGAGCACCCCTCCTCCAGTCCCCCACAGCTGCAGGCATACAGACGAGTTGCACATCTCAGCAGGACTCCAACAGTGTAACCCCACTTGCAGCAGAGGCGGCCATCACAGCCCTGGCTGGCTGGCTGCCACTCTGGAAAAGAAAGGGTAATCGTGCCAAAAGTACAGGACACAGCCTCTTTCCAAGGGATGCCTTAGTCTGGAGAAGAGGAGGCTTAGAGGTGACCTCATCATTCTCTATAACTACCTGAAAGGAGGTTATAGCCAGGTGGGGGTTGGTCTCTTCTCCCAGGCAGTCAGCAATAGGACAAGGGGGCACGGGCTTCAGCTCTGCCAGGGGACATTTAAGTTGGATATTAGAAAAAAATTCTTTACAGAGAGAGTAATCAGGCATTGGAATGCCCTGCCCAGAGAGGTGGTAGATTCACCATCCCCGGAGGTTTTTAAACTGAGATTGGACGTGGCACTGAGTGCCATGATCTAGTAAACAGATTGGAGTTGGACCAAGGGTTGGACTTGATGATCCCTGAGGTCTTTTCCAACCCAACTGA
This sequence comes from Grallaria varia, assembly GCA_013396735.1. Classification (NCBI taxonomy): domain Eukaryota; kingdom Metazoa; phylum Chordata; class Aves; order Passeriformes; family Formicariidae; genus Grallaria; species Grallaria varia. The sequence continues at coordinate 256,696 of VWZG01009770.1, read as the reverse complement.
TTCTATGATTCTAACATGTTAGTTGTGATACCTACTGGTGTTCAGTGTGGAAATCATCCCTGGGTGCAGATTCATGGCACAATCCAGTTTATGACCAGCACAGAGAGGCAGCATGTGCTCCAGCCCCTTGTGAACACGGCACATTCTGCACCAAATAAGACCAAGCTTGTACCTCTCTGCTCCCAGTTTGTCTTTAAAGCTGATTTTCTCAGTAACTAAGAAAACACCATGCGGAATCTACACAATAACAATAGGAAACACTTTAAAAATAGGCTGTGGCTCAAAACAACCTGCGTGGTAGGTGCTTGCAGGAGGAGAGCTAGGACACGGGAAACTGTGTCTGGCCCTTGAGAGCTGGTGATTCATGTTCTGCCACCACAACCTGGCCACAAACCTCTGTGCCAGCAGAGAGCGGGGCAGCAACAGAGGGGCTTCAAACAGTCAAGTGAGGGATCTGGCAGGAGGCTGAGTGAGAGACAATACAATAATTTTTTTAAATTGTAACTCGAAGAACAGGAAATTCTTGGGTGGGGCTTTTTGTCTGCCCATCTTGAAAAGGGGGATGAAGAGAAGCAATCTGCAGATGCATGTGGTGTGAGCAGTGCAAGGGTGGAAAGGGGGGCTGCAGAGTGCCTCACCACCAAGAGCAGCACTGGCAGTGAAGTGAGCCAGGAGTTTCACCCACATGGGCAGTTGGGTTCAGCTCTCCCCTTTGGTTGGCATCGAGGACTTTCTGAGGGTTGCTCAGAGTTCCTCAGAGATGGCACAAATCTGTGCCCTGCCTGCACTGTGTGTTTTAGCCAGGACTCAGGATCTCCAGGAAATCTCCTTCCACCATGTTTTCCTCTCCCATGGCATAGCTGGGGGACAGCAGTGTGGAAGGAGCACAGGGTGCTGGCTGCTCGGACTTGCTCTGTTTAGGTAACAGCAAACTCTTTCCTTCAGGGAAGGGAGTTGCACAACCAGTCGTGTATTCCTGTCTGCTGTGGTTTCTCACCACACAATCCTGCTTTCTGATAAACCAAGCAATACATGTGAGGGCTCCTGTTTGTTCCCTGGCAGTGGGAATTAGTGGTATAATCTGCCTATAAAAAAGGCTGGCTTTCATGTGGACCCAGAGGTAAGAACAAAGATCGAAAGGGGATAGGCCAGAAAATTGAACAGCTGAGATTCGTGCCAGGTACGGGTAACAGAACATCAGGTAGAGCATGGAGGAAAATCCTTCTCCAAGGTAACAAAATGCAGAAAAGAAAGCCTTTAATTTCAGTGCTCCAGCTCCAAACACCCACCATTTGGCTACAGTGACAGAAGGCTTCATTTATCACAAAGAAGTAAAGGTGGAGCAAACACGTAAAATTATACAGAAAATCAGGAAAGCCAAAGCTAATTAGCAGCGGAGCTTCCTGTAGAGTGGTCTATGTTAGGATGATCATGCCTCCCTGGGGTTGATCCTTCTGGAGCAGAATACAGGATTATTTCCACTCTCAAAATTGACAGGATTACTCAGAAAGTGAGAATGAAGAGCCATGGGAAGCCAGCCCTGTTTTTCAACTCCACATTCCCATAGCCGAGGGGTAGCTGCAGATACTTCACAGAATCACAGAATGGATATGATTGAAAAGGATCACTGCAGAGCATCTAATTCAACCTCCCTGTTTAAGCAGGGTCCTCCAGAGCACATTACTCAGTACTGTGTCCAGGTGGCTTTTGAATCTCTCCAGAGGAGAGAATCCACAACCTCTCTGGGCAGCCTGTTCTCGGGTTCTCTGTCACTAACACAGTAAAGTTCTTCCTCATGTTCAAGTGGAACTTCCTGTGCATCAGTTTCTGCCTGTTATCTCTTGTCCTGTTGCTCAGCACCACCGAGAAGAGCCTGGCTCCATCCTCCTGACACCCTCCCTTCACGTACATTGATGAGGTCCCCTCTCGGTCTTCCCTTCTCCAGGGTAAACAGGCCCAGTTCCCTCAGCCTTTACTCACAAGTGAGGTGCTCCAAACCCCTAATCAATTGCACTAGATGATCTCCAGAGGCCCCTTCTAACCCTAAATAAACCCGTCATTCTGTGAATCATCTCCATAGCCCTCTGCTGGACTCTCTCCAGTATTTCCTTGTCTTTCTTGAACTGGAAAGTTCAGAACCAGCCACAGCACTCCAGGTGAGGTCTCTCCAGGGCCGAGTAGAGGGACTTCCCTTGGCCTGCTGCCACTATTCTTCCTAATGCATCCCAGGATACCTTTGGCCTTCTTGGCCACAAGGACACTGTGCTGGCTCATGGACAGCTTGTTCACCAGAACTCCCAGGTCCTTCTCTGCAGAGCTGCTCTCCAGCAGGTTGGCCTCCAGCCTGTGCTGGGGGCCTGTACTTCCCCTAAGGAGCTGTTCTCCTTAGTTTATGTGGTGATTTTTGCAATGACTTCCAGTTGGATTCGGGAAGTTTTTGGATTATTATCTGGCAACACCCTGGCTGTGCCCCTGTGGAGATATTGAAGCTGTTAAATCTGAGCTGCCCAGCCAGCTCTTGTGAAGATGGAGAGGGGGATTGGTTTTATGCAAAACAGCTGAACCAGTGACAACTTGTTTTTGAAGACCAGTATGCTGACTGAAGTGGCACTGTTGCAGGAGGCAGAGGCTGTTGTTAACCTCCTTTTCACTCTAGGGAAGCTGTGTTGCTGTCATGCAAAGCTGGCTGCAACACTAGGGAGCACAGAGACTATAGAACAAAACCTGGCATGAGCCCCACAGAGCAGTGCTGTCAGAAAAGACATGGAGGAGTTAGAACTCACCCATCCCTCCCTGCTCAGCTGTGCTAGCCAGCATCAGTGCCCTTAGGCTTTGTTCTTTGCTAACATGATATGGAAGATGATTTTGGATCACCGTGCTCACTGTTTGCTGCAGATCCCTTGGGAGTCTGCCATTGTGCTGTACTGATACTTGCTTGTTCATGCCCATGCAGCAGGTACCATAGGCAGAGAGCATGAAAACATCAGCAGCAGAGCTGAAAGGTGCACGTGGATGAAACAGGCTTGTTCTTATTGCGAAAAATACCTGGAGAGGAAAAAACCCTAAAAAAAACAACTAGAAGAAAACAGCCTATATCCATGTGTAAGTCAGATCCTTGTGACTATCAAAACTCTGTTGTTTGCCTTTGCATTTCTGTCTATGCAAATCCAAGTGCATGTTCCCAAAGGCTTTCACACTCAAGGCCACTGAAGTAGCTGAGCATCCCTGCACTTAGCACTGAGGCATCTCACCTGTGGATGACCTCCACACCTTGCAATAGGCACAACCCAGGCTGAGAGCAGGGGAAGAGAGCAGAAGCAGATTCCAAACCAGGGAAGATCTGCATTAGGATGGCCATCCCTGTGCTGGCTGGATGCCCTTTGGTGCCCAACTCAGTGTTATGTTTGGCCTCTGTGCCACAAAGTGCATCACCCAGCTCAGTCTCTGGCACCCTGCAACAGAAAGGGCCATTTACCACTTTTCTGAGAGCTGGATGTATTTTTAGTCTGCATTTCAAAAATGCAAGAGGCTTGTATAATCCCAAGGCCTGGGTGCCTGTTTCTTCCCCCAGTATCCCTAGGTAACCTTGATCAAATTTGGCCAAGATGCCTCAGATACACTGGAGCACTGATAAATTTACTGACAGAGAATAAAGAGAGACCAACATCAGCAGCCCTGTCCCTCCTTGCGGAAGGGAGGCTGAGCTCACCTGGTAGCAGCTTGGTTTGGTGGCAGATCACAAGCCACGCAGCGCATGCACCAGCAACCCCTCAGCACATGGGCACAGCTGGGGTGCCCATGCCACCACCTCTGGCACAGCAGCAGCATTGCTGGCAGGGAGATTACATGGGCCAGGCAGCTCAGCAGAGGCTGGGAGCCTGGTTTTATCCATTCCACTGCTCAACAGCTTGTTTCCTGAAGCTTTCAAAAACTGGCAGCTTTCAGCGCATGAAAAGACAGTTCCTTTTTCTATGTTTATGTATTTCTTTGGATTGCTTTTGCAATGACACTTTTAGTAGCTGTTTCTATTTCATCTTCCTCTCTCTCTGGGTTTAACTGTGCTCATGCTACCAAGTTAAGAATCACTGGCCATTTTAAGCAGGCATGTTTAGAGTATTGCTTGTCCACAGGCCTTTGCCTCATCCTCAGTGGCTAACAGCTAATGTCCTGTGCTTGTTCAGGGAGCTCTGTCACTTTTACAGACAGAGCAAGTGCAGATCTGGGGGTGGGATGGGAATCAGGATGGAAGGGTTTGTCTCAGAGCAACTCAGGATGCTACCCAGACTGTGTACACCAAGCAGAGTATCTGAGATGTTTTTAGAGCTCTTATTTTGAGTTCAGTCTGTAGTGCTGGGCTAGAGGTAATCCCTTCCATGCTCCCTTTCTTCCATTCACCTTTGGGATGGGTTATAAACAGCCCTGATGATATGCTTTGCCCTCCCCTTTTTCTCCCAGCCCTTGGCTCAGTGTGGAGCAGAGGTCATGCCACACCACATCACACCTGCAGGCACCTGGTCCTGGCCAGGGCTAAGCAAGGGTAGTGTCAGACTAGACTGCTGATAACTCACTTCTCTAGGTCCAGTCACCCATGTCTGGCTTTCTTATTGCATCTACCAAACACGTCATCCTGGGGGAGGAAGCCCTCACCAAGCACTCATTGGGAGGCTCTCCAATGAGCTTCCATGGGAACAACACACTCCCACAACTAAGGGTTTGGGATTTCTCACTAGAATGTCCATAAGCTGGACAGGTGCATGCAAGGTGTGGATGGACACTGAGGTATGGATGCTCAGAGCAGGTTGAACATTTCTAGAAGCAGAAAAACACCACAACATTCAGATAACTCTAAGACACCCACAAGCAAGCAGCATGTCCCACAGGCTACAGCAGCCAGTGCTTTTTCTCTGCTCCTCTGCAGGGATGACTGGGAATCAAGTAGTCCCAGTTCAACACATGCTTGAAAGTAACAGACTGTTTGCTTCAGGTCCCCAGCTGCAAGTAGTCACCTTTCCTAGGAAGGGTGAGGAATATGTTCAGTGTTACATAATTTGTTAATTTTTGCTTTACCTGGCATTTTGTTACCTGTCCCTTGGGGCTGCAGGTGACTGGAGAGGGAGCGGAGTCTCTCTCACCTAGGAGAAGAACAACCCCAGCTGTTGAGGGGCCAAGGACAACCTCCAGATGGGCCCTTTGGCTTTGTGGTTATCTTAGTTGGTAGAACTCTTGCTCCACTTCCAGTCCAGATCTCCTCTTCCTCTGCTCACTGACTTTCTTTCCATGCAGACTCACACAAAGCCCAAGGGCAAAGATGCAAAACTGTAACGAGAGAGGAAGACAACTCTAGGAGACTAAGTTGATGACCTTACAGGACAAAAAAAACGAAGTGTGTTTTATCTAACACTGATAATGTGGCAGCAGTGGGAGGGCAATTTGGGTCTTCAGAGAGACCAAGGTGCTTAGCCAGAGATCCACCATTTATTTTCCACACCAGTTAGACCCAGCCCTTCTGTGAGGAGAAAGGGGACACATGCCAAACGGGTTAAACATTTACTCCTACCCTGAGAACCTCTTACAGCTCTCGGTGAAATCCCCCTTGCTCTGGAGGGTCTGCTTCTCCTCCTTCTCTAGGCAGTCATTGAAATCCTCTTTCCATCCAATCACTTCCCAGCCCCAGGACCTCAAGTCCCTCTTGACACATCATCCCTCTCATCAGTCCTTTCACCAATGCGAAGCCCTTTAATCTTTCTCCTTCCCTTCTACTCTCCCCCTTTTTTGGGCAAAACAGGGTGACCAAAATTCAGTGTTAATTACTCCTCCAGAACTGTGCTGCAAACGACATTGTTCCACAGGAGGCCATAAGGCCAGCTAGAGTTTAATCAGCACTGGAATAGCCTCCCTTTGTCCCAGGGCCACACTGCTGCTATCTTCTGTCAGCTCTGACTCTGGGAGCAGATCTAAGTCACTAAAACATGCCAAACTACCTCACTGCGAAAAATAAAACCCAACCCTACAACCAACCAGCCCTTAAGAGGGAAGTGGTGAGGACTGCATGGGCTGGAGAATGGGAGAAAGCCCTGAGGACAAAGGAAGAAGGGAGCAGGAAGGGGGAGAGGTCCTTCTCCTCTCAGTGGCAACACGTCCTTGGGTATGTTCAGCCGAGGATGGAACCACAAATGGTCAGTCAGTGCCCTCTAAAGGATGGCTGGGCAGGGCCACACTCCCAAGTCCGCAAAAACACCAGGTTTGGCCACAATGGGTCACAACTGTAACCCAAAGTGCTTGGGACGGCAGACACACCACAAAATTCACCTCAACAGAACAGTTATTATGATACGTAACAAGAGCAGCACCCAGTTTCCCACCTCGTACAGGTACAAGCAGTCTTACAAGGCAGTTATTGATGGCCAGTATGACTCCTTTGAACTGAGAGGAAAACTCTGCTGTAGTGTCAGTACTGGAGAGGGGAACAGGGTCAACTTTGGCCAGAAAGACCATGTCATGCTATGGGCAAGTGATCTGGCTCCTTTCACAAGTGAGGGCCACAGTTTGACAGTACAATAAATCGAGCTGCAATGTCCTAAAATTGGGTTAAAGTGTGTGACATGAAGCATTTACTGAAATAAACTCCTCATAGTGGAACACATTTGCCCAAACAATTGTGATGGTCTTACTCATATGAGCAGGGGCTTTATACAGGTTCTGTCATCTGTGCTCGGCTGAGGGTTTCATGGCAACTCATACACGGAATCCTAGAACACCCTGAGTTGGAAGGGACCCACAAGGATCATCAAGTACAACTTCTGGCACGGAGGTTTTGTCATCTGTTCTTTTTTGTTCTCCAACTGCCCCTTTATCTTCCATGTCACCAGCTTCCTTCCAATACAGGTCCTTTCAACCCTGTTTGCACCTTCCCTCTGCTATGTGCAGGTCTCTTCCTGCCTCAGATCTGAGGTCTTGTGTCCAACTCCTGAAGATGCTTGCCCAGACCCTCCTGCCAAAGTCCCCCAGGAAATGTGAGTACAGCACAGATATTGTGCTGGCAGTGGGAGAGGGGAGCCTGGCAAGCAGATCCACAAGATGCTTAGGTGGGCACAGCATTGTGGAGCCAGTAAGTATTGACCAAGGTGAAGAGTGAGAGTTCAATGAAATCAGCACAGATTCCAGGAAAGCTCGTTCAAGTATGACCCTCATTTTGAGGGTCCCACAAGGGCTTATCAGCAGCAGCCAACTTGTCATGCTGTGCATGAGCTGTGTCTCCATGCCCCTCACACTCTTGCCTCAGCAGACATCCTTCCCATGCCTCACTGCTCACATTGACCCACCCTCAGTGCTCAGCACCAGCTGCAGGAGGCACCACAGCCCAGCCCTGCCATCCACCCTGCCCCTCTGCCCTCCCTCGGTTCCACGCAGGTCTCTGAATCACATTCTACCTCAGTTTCATTTTGACTTTTGCTTTTCCTCTCTGCACTTGGTTATCATCGTCCCTGCAGTTTTCTTTGGCTCACTATGTGACCTGAGAATTAGCCACAGGCTGTCAGGGTCTGCAGGTCTGCACTACAGGAGCTGCAGGCTGGCACCTCAGACCCAGCAGGATTTCAGCAGGATCTGGGTTAGAAAATCACAGGCTACTGATTCAAAAGTGGCAGGATCACAATAAAATTATTAAAGGGCTTGGACCTGTGAGAAAAGTTCAAGGCAAAGCATCATCTGCAAGAAATACATTCTGCATAAGAAAAATCTCAAGTCATAGTGAACAGCTAAAGGAGTTTATAAACCAAAGGAGTAGGTAGGTTTATAAGCTAAAGGAGTAGATAAGCTGACCAAAGCATATTTTGCTATTTCTTCCTTTTGGTTCTCATGGCAAGGGAACGAACTGCAGCTGGTCCAGTGAAGGTCTGTGTTTTCTCTCAGGCAACACAATGTTATGCTACCACCACCAGCCTTTTGTAAAGGGAATATACACACAAAATCCCTGCAACACAAAAGGGCTGGCACTGCATCGTGCACACAGTGTGCATGTAGCACAGCAATAGCAGCTTTCTCTGGAACAGGGAATCACAGGTTGGCATAAGCTGGCACAAAAATCACTATGCAGTATACGTGCTAATTCAGCAATGCCCATCTGAAACAGATTACCTGTTCATGCCAGAGTTCACTTCGGACTGACCTACTGCCTGAGCCAGCACCACAGACCACAACACTTTCACACTTTCAAAAATACTGGAAGACTGACATAGTTCTTTTAGAATAAAAGTACCAAAGGAAAGGAAAAAACATTCTGCACTTCCACTGGGGATAGAAGAAGGAACTGCAAAAATGGAAACTTGGTTCAGACATTAAGAAAATAATTTCCAAGTTAAGGAGAGTAAAGCCCTGGAATAGACTGCCTCTGAGACTACTGAATTGCTATCCCTGGTTTTTTTTCTATGAAAAAGCTTGAAAAATCTCAGCCAGGATGGTACAATGTTCTCACTTGGAGACAGAATGAAGTTAGGACACCTACCATGCTTCCTTCCTGTCTCTTCCCTGCGCACCCTCAGCATCCCCCACCCCCAAATTCTGCATCTTTAACAGTCTACAATCTAGGCTCTTGCACAGAAATATGGCAATAACTATTTCTCCAAATACGCAACACTTATCAGGCACTATGTGGAACTTCAAGGACACTCAGAAACAGCAGCATGATACTCAAATGTTTTTGATTAGAGTACTCTGGTTCCCAAGGAAGAAATACGGCAGCTACTGAAGAAGGGAGCAAGCTTCAGAGCTAACCAGTTCTGATTCTAGCTAGTAGAGGACAGGGGAAACACCAATGTTTTCCACAAAACCTCAATTTGGTGGTTTCTAAGTGAGGGGGATGGACTGTATCTGGCAGAGGATGTGGCTGTATTAGGGACAGGGATGGAGCAGCACAGAGCACCTCCTCAGGAAGGAAGAAGGGGTAAGAGAGGAGAACCACCAGGAGGCCCAGAGCAGCTGAGACTGCTGTCAGGGCAGTCCGGGATAGCCGGGCATGGACTTGCCCTGCTCCGGCACTGTCTCTCTCTTCCCACAGCATTCCCAGGGCAGCTCCTTGCCCAGCCCCAGCTCTAGTACCCCTTCCTCTGCACATCCACCTTTCCCAGCCTGACAGTATCTCCCAAGGCTTAATAATTAACCGGTTCTTAGATTGAGGAGGGGCAGATAGCATATACCTCTGAAGTGTTATGAGGGGGAAAATGCTGCAATATTCCTGACCAAACTTAGTTCAGTACCTTCCTATTTCCTCAGCTGCACTCTGCATCGGAGAAAACAATCCCACTGCACAAACCTGTTGCTTTGTTTGCTTCAGGCACATGATAAAGTAATTAACTATTATCTTCCCCGTGTCATACCTGCCTGAGAATGACACTTCTTCCCTGTTTGTTGCCAGAGTGATTTCTCCTTCACAAGTTCAGAAAAGAGACTTACAGCTCTCTGTATGAATGAAGAATAGTCCCAAAAATAAGAAAGCAAAATTGCTTTTGCTCACATTCAAGAAGACTCAAAATACAGATCTCTGAGATCTTGACACAGGGGCTTCTTTCCATTTTTTATTAAACAAATTGCGCAGCATTTGGGCTTGGCTGGGCTCAAAAGATTATCTAGCACTGAAAAGACTATCTGGACTAAGTAGGCTACCAAAAGCAAACAGTGTTATCAGCCAGGCACTCAGTTTGAAGAAACTGGCACTCCCCTTCAAAAGGTACATGTTCTTCCTTATCTCTTTAACACACACCATCAAGGTTTTAGCTTTCACATTCCCATTTTAGAACATGGCATTGCTCTGTAGCTGAACAGAAAAGGAAAATGCTGAGATGTGAAAATGATCAAGCAGTTCCTGACGCCAGAAAGAGTGCACGTATTCTGAATAATAAAACCTTCTTTTTAACATTAACCTCGAGCTGTGTTAAATAATAATAAAAAAAAGGTCTTCAATATTGGCACTTCACAGATAAAATATAATAATGTTTCCTGTGGCTAACTACCAAGCTGGCTTTGCATAATTTTCAACAGTTTAGTACAATCCATCAAAAAGTCATAATTCCTAGGCAACAGAGAGAAAATTTATTGAAGTCTGAACAAATTTCAATAACTCCCCTACTTCCATGATAGTCTAGAATAAATAAAAAAAAATTTCATTCATAAATCATAATACTATTGGCACAAAAGAAAAATTTGGTATCTACTTAGAGCTTTAAGTTACAAACGATCTTTATTTTAGTTTGGTAGGGCTTATATTTAGAAAATATGTATCTGTGTAGTCTGAAATATTAATCAATTGCTGTCAGTGAAAAATAATGTGTACGAACTACTCTTTTTCCTCCTTGTTAGTTCTATGAATATTGATCTGAAAGGAGGCAACACATGCATCAGATAACTCATTTTATCTCAATTGCAAAAACACTTCAAAGATTTATAATTAAATAATTACTGCACCTCGTTCAATTCCTGTTTGACTTTCAGGTTCCCTGAAGGAAACACAGTTATATCTTCCAGCTAAATCTCAAACCTGGGATTTCAAAGAAGTAGTTTCTGCTGGGAAAGCCAACTTCCAGGTCAGCCACACATGTGTAACACCTGCAAGGACAGGACATACACTGGGCCTGGGCAATAAGCCCAGCTGGTGAGACAGCAACTTCTATCAGCCACCATGTAGAACTTGAGAGCAGCGGATCTCAGAGGGACCAGGATGTGAATATCAGGTAATATAAGGGATTGGCTGCCAGGATCCCTCACAGGCCCTAAATCTCACTCAGAGCTCTGGACTGCAGTTCTGGATGGGCAACTGGCAGAACTGAGCACAAGCACCTAAGTGCTTTATGAGATTTAATCCTAAATTACTTGCAGAATTTTGCAGCACCAGAATCTAAGTTTAACGCAAATCTTGTGCCTCAACCCTAAAATCTTGCGTTTTGCCTTAAAACACTTAGGCCACATTTTGAAAAGTAAGTTTGTTATAGAAGGACAAGATAATTGTTTTGGGCACCATCAGCTAACTATACCTACCTCCTACCGTGATGGGGTTTTCCATTATAAATGATATCTATGGCCCCATTTAATACTTTTGAGGTTACAAAGGAGGCAGTGGGCAGGGAGTAGGCATCAAAACTTTTACTAACAGTTACATTCTTGCTTCAGGTCAAAGCCAAAGCAGTGCAATCTGTAAGGACAAGACTCAACATGCATATATATTATTTTGCCAAATATTAGACATGTTTAATTAGAAAGTTCCTGTGCTTTTGAAAATAATTTGAACTCTTCTGGATATCCATCCAAGGATGAAAGTGCATTTTTACTGCCTTAGTAGCATTTAGTGTTATTAAACTCTGAAGTCATATGTTCTTAAGAGGCTATCAGCAAGATCACCAAAAGTCCCTCTCTGCTGAACAGAACTTGCAAATTTAAAGAATTAAATTGGGTAAGGCAGGAGAAATGCCTTACCATGCTCCGGGCTCTATCTTGCCATCATCCAGAAGTGCCAAGGGCAGCAATGGAGCAACCTAACTCACAGGAAAGAGCAGGAACACGCCAAGGGAAGAAGAAAAAAGTAAGATTATGACTAAGTGCCAGTAACAAAGAAGTGTGAAAGAAACAGCAGTATAAAAAAGATCAGCCTGGGGAAAGCAGACATGCTAAAGAACAGAACCATGTAAAGAAGGGAGAGAGCAGAAACAGTACATAACACATCCTAGGGAGGGCATTATAAACCAGTATTTAAACTAGAGATTTTTTTTTTCCATAAAAATCACCATTTAAATTTTAGCACATCAAACCTCAGTATAAGCCATTGCTGACTCTGGCCCTCTGCATTACTCACCTGATAGAAGCCACCACAGCTACAGCAGCACATTCATTTGTCAGCTGCCCCAGGTGCAAGTCAGTACTTCCATTTAATGCCAGTGCAAGGTGGGGGCTGGATGAGGATGTCACACCTTGCCATGGGACACACGGGGAGATGTCAGTTCTGCCACGGGTTTGGTCACCTCCAACAAGGGGCAGTGAAACTGCAGCAGCTGCCCAGTGCAAGGGGAATCCCTCACATGTGACAGCAAAATTGCACAAGTACTCACTGCTATGGCTTCACTTGAACCCGTGATGGCAAATGCAGGTCAAAGAATAATAAAACAACATATGAAATATAAAACAAGGCAATAAAACAAGGCGTGAAACTGCAGACCATTCGTGCTCTTTATGTTGAAACCGTGTAAAGAACAAACAAGCAAAACAGATGCACAGAAAAAGAATTACATTAAACACAGAAGAGTTGTTCTCTTGAGGACTTCTGCATATCCATGATCTGGCTTCCTGCCTTACATTTGTAGTAATGTTTAGTGCCTTACATTTGTAGTAATGTTTAGTGCAGGTGTGCGTACTTGAACATTTGTTTAGCAGGAATGAAACACTATTTTGTGAGAATCTGAAACATGTTCAATTAGCTGGTAAAAAAAAACCCACAGAATTCTAAATTATAGGAAAACATTTTTGCTTCTTATGAAAGGCTTCGGGACTTTTTTAGGACTAGAGAAGCTATCTGAAAATAAAACAAGACTACGCCTGGCACAGGTTTTCCAAACTCCACAGGACTACTTTGGAGTTCAAGGAAGGGCGGTTCGTGGCACTCAGTGCCGTGGTCTCACTGACAGGTGCTGTTCGGTCACAGGCTGGACTCGACGGCCTCAGGGCTCTTTTCCAGCCTAATTCATCCCGGGATTTTCTGTGCGATTCTCCCCGAAAAATTCTGTATACAGTACAAATCACGACGCTGCTTTGACCAGCTTCCAATGACACACCGTTGCCTTACACCAGCGTCCAGGCCTGCCCGGGATACCGGCGGGGCCCCCCACACAAAGACGGGAAAAGATGCACAGGGAGCCCCCGACACCACCCACCCCACAGCACACACCGCCGCGTTCCAGCACAGAACACAGCGACAAAGACTAGCAGCTGAAGGGCGGCCGGAGCGGGGCGCAGGCGGCCCTAACCCCACGGACAACATCCCGCCCGACCGGATCCTACACCCAGCTCGCCACGCTCTCCGCCCGGCCCGGCGCGGCCCGTACTGCGCACGCTCACACCGAGCGTGGAAGCCCCGCCCCCTTCCGACTCCGCGCGCTCCGGCGGGGGGCGGGACAGGGCACGCGGCGCACGCGCACACATCGCTGACCCCCGACACCCCCCTCCCACGCAGCCCACGCCGTTGGTCCGCCCGGTACGCACGCGCACTTCCCCCCGCCCGCCCCCCCCCACCCCGCGCACA
>VWZG01009770.1:190716-242549 GCA_013396735.1 Grallaria varia | reverse complement strand
GGAGGCGCTTCCGCGCACCGAGAGCGGCCGCGGGGCCCGGGGGTGGGCGGGGGATCGCCCCGCGGCCCGGCAGGGCTGCCCCGGGTGAACGTGCGAGCGGCCCTTCCCGTGCTCCCGGGATAAAGGGTTGCTGGGGGAGAAGAGCGCGGTGGTCCCCCCATTTTGGTGGGCGCGCAGGGCCCGGGCGGTGTGGGTGCGCGGCGCCGGGGCCGGCAGGAGGGAGTGGGGCGCACCGGCACGGCCGGGCAGCTTCAGGGGCGTCCAGGCCGGAGCGCCCGTGGCAGCAGCACCATGGCAGGGCTGTCACGTGCGGGGAGCGCACGGCGCTGCTCGGCCTCCCTGCGCTCGCTCCCCGCGTGGCTGCAGCCCCAGCCTTCGTGCGCTGATCCGTTTCTCTTCGCAGTAAACTCTGACATGGTTTGCAAGTTGTGTTTTTATGAAACTTGCCGTTTTCACGAAGCGTTGGTGCTTCTCTAAAGTTGTATCGATAACGAAACTTTCCATGTAGTTCTGCCCATGTTGGCAACGCAGCTTGTTCACTTGGAGGGTGTTTCGGTAGAAGAACCGAATGTGACTGGTTGTCTTATGGAGTCCAATTTTAAAAAAAATAGCAATTTGCCCACCAGAACATACGTGATTTCAAATACAGTTGAGTAAACAGCTTTCTATTAAAATGGTTTTATTTTCGAGCGTATGAAAGTGAGAGACTTAAATTACAAACTTTTCAAGCAATTAGATTAGCTGGCTCTCAAAATTGGCTTTAGCATACAGCCATTATCAGATCAGACTTTGGTGTACCGCATGTATCTGTATGTAAGTAGTAAAAGTTAGTGCCTCATCTTAATAGGCAGATACTCCACTTACCAGCTCACTCAGTTCAGGGTGCTTTTGATTTATTCAGCCATTGATAAGGATGAGGCGTTTTGAGTGCTTGTTTTGACATACTTTGCTTTCATTCAGTAAAAGCATATGGCACAGTTTCTCAAAAAGGTCACTACATCGACGTGATAATGTCAGGGCAGAAGCTGAAGGTAATTCAAATGCTTCTCCTTAGTATTGACAGAATCCTGTAAGGGCCGACTTTATCATTGTCATTAGTTGAGCAACCAGTACATTTTGTGACTTCGTTTGTAATTTGTCAGATGTGGGAACAAATACAGCTTTTTTACCTGCACAATGCTTAATTCAGAGTTTGAGAATTTGCTGTTACTCCAGATGTTATAAGTATTTTTCTGACTTTGGGAAACACATGTATTTTTTTTTAACTAGTTGAGTTCAGCTAAAAAGTATTTCTCATCCATATCAAACCTGCATCTGGCATGTATCTGGAAGCACTTGTTTACAGTACACTTCAAAGATACTGCATGATTATACTTTTTCGACATTTTTAGAATTGGATGTTCTTTGCAAATATCTAGGAAGTATTTGCCAATCTTTTCTTTTTCAATAGATCATTTTGTCTGAAACCTTGACATAGGAGCTCTGAGGATGAATGGCTATTCTTACAGTAGTTCTGGTTTCATTTTGATTCCAAAGTACCTTTCCTCGGTTTAGCCAAATTTTTAGCTACATCTCCGGCCATGCCTGTTAAACAGCCAGTAACAACTAGCTTGGGTTTTGAAAAAATGCTTTTGAAGGTGTGCTTGGCATTACCAGCTGTCTGTAAACTATGGATCTCAAAGCTCTTCCGAAAACTAATTAGACCTGATGACACATTTGTGAGGTATGCACACGTTTCATGGTTGTGACTTTTCTGAATTTGAGTCATAGTCTGGAGTAAAACTTGGGTAGTCTTGTTTAATCACTGAACTAGGAATATTCTTGAGTAATATGAAACTTCAGATTATTTCAGATTTTTAGAAAGGTTATGTTTCCAGAAGTGAATTATTTCATAGCCATTGCTATTTACATTTAGTGTGGGTTAGCATTAAGTGTATATTCTGTGTGATTTTGAAATTGTTAAAGTGGACTGTCCAGTTGCTCACGACTAAAATGGGAGCTGGTGAGTCATTCAGAGCTCCAGCAGAATCAGCAGAAGTACAGCACGGGTAGGTGTGTCCATTGGTAACAAGTTCCATGCTGAATGGACCTGGCTCCTGCAGCCGGTATAGCCTTTTATGGCTGAAACGTAATGAAAGTGAGCCACTTTCATTAATTGTAAATTAAAGTAGCTTGTATGTGATTGCATATGGGTTCTAGTAATGTTTTAAAAATCTACAGTGGAATGACAGTGTGGTGCTGGTTAAGCAGAAATATTTGAAGTTCTTGTACTCCTCCTCCAAAGGAGAGATGAGAAGACCTGCTGAATGTTTTCATGCTGAGAAATTGCGCTGGGCTAAGACACAGGCTTACTATTAGTCAAGAGTGGTAACGTTTGAAAAATGCTAGTAGGGACCCACTTTGAGTCAGGTGGTTGGGAAATGTGTCTGTACGTTTTTGAGGAGTGTCAGGATTATTCTAGAAGCAATTAGAATGAATTAGAAAAGCCTCTTTTCTAGTAAAGGGAAACCCTGTTGCTACTTCTGGAAATAATAAACTGTTGCTGGCACTTTTATTGGTGCTGGCAGTAATAATTCTAATGACTTCCAGGGCAATAGTGAAGTCTTACATGTTTCTACTGTGGCCAGTCTGATATCCACAGTTCTTTTTTCCCTTTTTTTTTTTTTTTGCCAACTCCTCCCCACCCTGCCCTTGCCTTTTGTAGTGTAAAGCTTTCCAGTGATTCTTGCTCCTCAGTATCTGGGTTTTCTTTTCTGTCCTGCTTAACTTATATTAAAGCTTTTGAAAGCTTTATTAACTTATTTGGGAGACTGGCAACACCTGTAATTTTTGTGGCTACAGTCATGTGAGTATGGTAATAGTATCAATTTTTTTTCCTCATGAAAATGTTGCATGTCTGTCTCTTTAACATCTACTGATGTCTTTGGAGAGTATAATCTTCAAGTTCACTTGTGATCTGAAAACATGACAAGAAAGGATGTAAAACCTGGTGTTATCAGCTGAACCAGAGGCTCATTGCAGATTTTCTTTAGCCATGATAGGCAGTAACATAGCTAAAGATAAAAGAAGTACTTACAGAATAAAAACATTTAATAAGAGTTTCCACAATGTGATTGGCTCTTGGTGCTCCCAAGAAAAGTAATTAACTGACACGGGTGCTGTTTTTAAACTAACACTAAGCTGGTTTAAGTCTTGTTAACATCGTATTGTTTTGCTGTATGCAAATTACAGAGGAGGGAGTTAGTACCAATGGTTGCGACTTCAGGTATTTCTTGGGACTTTTTTCAGTGTTCTTCTGGACATACAGGAACAATGATGAAAAGAAGCTGCTTTGCTTGAGAACTGTTGCTCTTTCTTGTTTAAATACACTGTTGACTTAAACCATTGCAGACAGGTTTTGTTGCTTTGGAACAAGTCTTGATACTTCCCCATCTAAGTAAAGTGAGATTTTAAATGCAGGATTTGGAAAGTTGGTTACGGAGTTATGCTGTAAAAACTGCTGTATTGGAGTAACAAAACCTGGTTTACATTACTTTGGTTTGCTGTTTTAATGCTTACTTCTTCATTCAGTTTGTAAGTGTTTAATTTTGAGCTTTTGAGATAAATTTATATAATTTCAGATTTTCAAAATTAAGTGCTAGTTTTGAATCTGTTTGAACAATATCTTAACTGGAATTCCATTACAGATTTTTGATCACTAAGGAAAGAGTTGTGTGGAACAGCTACGTGAACCAGGTTTGAACATCCACCTAGCGAGGAAATTTTGTCATTTTAGATGTATCGGTGATGTAGGAGTTCTTATGTTAATTTTTGTAAAAAGCCTCATATAGGTGAAAGTTGTACCCCTGGAAGCATTTTTGTTGACACAATATACATCTGCATGATATGGGTGAGGCCAGCTGATTTTCTCAAATGTTTAAGTTTTAGTAATTGCCACCACTCCCTGCATTTTCTCCTGTCACTACCATTTTTTCATAGTGGCCTCCAGTCCTATAGCCTGCTGAGGTTTCTATAGCTTGCTTGGCTGACTTGTACTCCTTCCAAAGTGCAGCTTATGCTGAGGAGTTACCACAGTTTTCACTTGCATACAACATGATGGGATCTATTTACATTGGAGGTTTGAGTTTGCATCTTGGTGGTGGTTCTGGATTTGAAATAGTAAAAAGATTATTAAGAATTGTACGCAAAATGGTATTTGTGTGATTATTAAGATAACTTTAGCAATTTCTACTAATCCCATAATGTTTTTCCAGCTGAACGAGCTTTGGATACAATGAACTTTGATGTCATTAAGGGCAAACCAGTGCGCATCATGTGGTCTCAGCGCGACCCATCTCTACGCAAAAGCGGTGTAGGAAACATCTTCATCAAAAACTTGGACAAATCAATTGATAACAAAGCTTTGTATGACACATTTTCTGCTTTTGGGAACATCCTATCTTGTAAGGTTAGTGGAAAATAAATTGGTTTGACTCACAAAGTCCTTGATTTGCACTGGAAACATTCCATGGGTATTACAACAAGGTTTTTCATTAATAGGTGGTATGTGATGAAAATGGATCCAAGGGTTATGGATTTGTACATTTTGAGACACAAGAAGCTGCAGAAAGAGCTATTGAAAAAATGAATGGTATGCTGCTTAATGACCGCAAAGTGTAAGTACATAAATACGTTGTTGGGAATCAACAAACTGAAATTCACTTTACAAAGATTTAAGAGCTTATCTGGGAAAGGCGGGTTGTTCCAAAAGTTTATTGTTTTAAGATGTAGGGTTTTACTCCTAGGGATACTAAGAATTGTATCACCTGCCTTTTTTAAGTGTAGACTAAGCAGAAAAGGGCAAATAATGGACTCTGGAAGAAAAAAATCTTTGTATTAATTGTCTTACAGGCCAATATTTTAAGGAGGATTCGGGAACTTTCCTGGTTTTCTGATCTTATTGGTCAGAGATAAAATACAATCCATTGGGTATTCCGAATAATACTTCCTTTATACGAGTTGTGAGATAGGTGTGTTATCCATTTTTTGGATGAAACTTAGAGCTACAGTTACTTGGCACTGAAAAGTAGTCAGATGACACTAATGTTTTTATATGAATGTCTGTTAATAGGCATATCTAGGGAGCAGAAAATAGAACTTAGAGAAACACAATGTTTTAAACATCATCAGTGTTCTACACTGTAGGAAAGAAGTTATTTGGCTACTTGGTTAGTGATACTTAATCTGGTGGGGTGCGCATGCCTCACAGCTATGCCTAAGCGATCATTGTGATATTTGCTATAGTTGCAAAAGAACAGCTCTGTAAATACTTGAGTGGTTGTGGAAAAAGGATAACAGAAATCAACATCAGGTTACCATCATGGATTATTTTTACATGTAGAGATGGACGGAACAAGCCACATATAGGGAGAATGTATATTTTGAAACTTTAGTTTTCCTGCTTATGTTCTTGACTGACATACTGTGTTTTGGGTTTTTTTTTAATTCAGCATTCATCGTTATCCAACCTTAAATTAGTAAGAAAAGGTTAGTGTGTAGTCATAAAAGCGCATGTTTAAAATACATCATGAGAGTTAATTTTGCTTTGAATGTCTATTCAGATTAGAGTTTTAGAAATGAATTAAAACAGTTCACTCACTATCAAAATCTGCTGAACGCATTGTACTGTCATTCTTACTATTGATTTTGATAAATTGAAGTTATCGAAGTTAAAAATTACTGAGTTACTGTATGCTACTTGATTGCATTTGCCAAATTTGAAACTATAAAGTTAGACAATACAATAAAATTTGAAAGAGAAGTCTACTACAGCTGGAAATCGATGTCAGCCATGTACAGTCTGTGCTAGAGCAGGCTCTTGAGCAGCAGAATGTTGTGTTCAGGTTCTCTCTTGGTATGAAGTGACCTTTTGTATACCCAGCCAATTTGCAGTGGTATTTGTCTAAAGAACAAGTTGAACTATTTTATTTCATTATGCCTATTAAAAAAAAGTCCTTGATATAGGCTGGAAAGGTGTGTGAGAGAGTGGGGGAGGTTAATTAAATAAACATCCCTTGCCTAAAAACTGGATCAGAGAGCGGTAACTGCTTTAAGGCTGCCAAGGTTTTAGTATGGCAGAGGGATTATGCTGATATCTAGAATTTCTGTTCAGTCTCTTTACTTAGTACTCTTTCCATTGTCCAGCTCCTGTTGTCAAAGGCTGTTTTGTAAGAGTGAACAATCTTGCCAATGGCTTGAAAGCATTTTCGTGCTTAGTAACTGTGATAAACATGCTGATGTAGCAAAGGATAGTGGAATTGTTTTCTGATGAAGTTTTATTGTAAATAATTTATCTGAAAAGTTTCATACCTATAGTGAATGTGACTGATTAAGAATAAAATACTATGCCAGGGGATTAAAGTAAATTTCTAAACCTTGGCAGACTTGCTTTAATCTATGTTATTCTGTTCTTTCTGCAACTAGGTTTGTTGGAAGGTTTAAATCACGCAAGGAACGTGAGGCAGAGCTTGGAGCCAGAGCAAAAGAATTCACCAATGTTTATATCAAAAATTTTGGAGAAGACATGGATGATGAGAGACTTAAGGAACTCTTTGGCAAGTTTGGTAATGTCTTAAAGTTTATATAAACGCAAGTGAACTTCAGCTTGCTTTTTATCTTATCTGTAAAGTGTCTTGTAATACAAGGGATCGGCTGGCTGTCTGATGTTGATTTAAAACAGTAATAAAGGGTACTAAAAAGTGGGTACATAATACCAGTTTCAGATTCGAAAGTGCTATAATTCCCAAATTTTAAATAGGCAGAATAGCATATATAGTCCTGCCATCAGATTTGTTTCAAATAATCTGAAAATAATGTGTCCACAAACAGTCTTGAATGCGTTCTGCAATTTTTTTGAAAGTTACAAATGGAAGTGTTTTCTAGTTTAGTACAGGTGGATGTTATGACTGCACTACAGGGTGCGTGACAAATGAGCTTGGTATGGCTTTCATTGACCTGCAGGCTTACCTCTGTTATTCAGTTCCATTGTGATTGTTGACCTAATACAAAATTATAAGGAACTGTTCCAGTGCCGAGGTTTATGATTCTGCCTTGATCTTCTTACACAGGGCAAAATTATGGCAGACATATGATGATGATCTGGGAATGTATACGATGTGTCACAATTGAAATAGGAAATGGCAAAGACCTTAATGCAGTTACAGATTCTTCACATTTTATTTTCAACCTCTGCTTTTTTTTTTTTTTCTCTATGCTTTTGGCTATTCTTCTGTAGATACCACGTAAAGCAAGAGAAAGCCCTGTACAAGAGATATGCTGTTGCAGCCCTAAGCAATATTTACAGGAAATTCCTTTCTGCTATTGAAGCATCTGTGGTTGAAACAGTAGCGAATTTAGCTGATGCTGCAGCNAATAGCATATATAGTCCTGCCATCAGATTTGTTTCAAATAATCTGAAAATAATGTGTCCACAAACAGTCTTGAATGCGTTTTGCAATTTTTTTGGAAGTTACAAATGGAAGTGTTTTCTAGTTTAGTACAGGTGGATGTTATGACTGCACTACAGGGTGCGTGACAAATGAGCTTGGTATGGCTTTCATTGACCTGCAGGCTTACCTCTGTTATTCAGTTCCATTGTGATTGTTGACCTAATACAAAATTATAAGGAACTGTTCCAGTGCCGAGGTTTATGATTCTGCCTTGATCTTCTTACACAGGGCAAAATTATGGCAGACATATGATGATGATCTGGGAAATGTATACGATGTGTCACAATTGAAATAGGAAATGGCAAAGACCTTAATGCAGTTACAGATTCTTCACATTTTATTTTCAACCTCTGCTTTTTTTTTTTTTCTCTATGCTTTTGGCTATTCTTCTGTAGATACCACGTAAAGCAAGAGAAAGCCCTGTACAAGAGATATGCTGTTGCAGCCCTAAGCAATATTTACAGGAAATTCCTTTCTGCTATTGAAGCATCTGTGGTTGAAACAGTAGCGAATTTAGCTGATGCTGCAGCTAAATTAGCTGCTCTCCATTGAATCTGTGAACTGCAATTTTTCAAAGGTTTGGAATTACTGAACTGGGGTGGTCTTTCAGCAGGATAAAAGCGTGTGCCCAATTACAAGGCCTCCTCTCTGGCTTTCAGTACCTGTTTCAAAGGATGGAAACACCAATGTTTTTTAAATGTTGTAATTTTTAATGATGAAAACAATTTCATTCACTTTGACGTGAAATTCTTATCCCATTTTGGTTGAAAATACAGTAGGAAAGAAAGTTAGCATGGCGCACTACAGCGATAATGGCTGAAGTTCGACATCAGGGCAAATTAGTTATTTCGTGTTAACAGATGACATCTCATAGATGCTATTATTGGTGCAGGAATCCTTTGTAATGGAAGTAAAATAAACTAAATGTTAATACTTCTAAAAGGGTGTTCAAAAGGCAAAAAGAATACACTCTGAATGTGAAGTATAAATATTTCATTCTCTTTTTAGGTCCTGCTCTAAGTGTGAAAGTTATGACTGATGAGAGTGGAAAATCCAAAGGCTTTGGCTTCGTTAGTTTTGAAAGACATGAAGATGCCCAGAAAGTAAGCTTTTGGACTTCATTTTAGAAATTCAATAACTGAGACTGAAATATGTTTGAGTGATTTGAAGTCTTGCAAATTCATTAAGGTTTTTTAATTGGTCGAGGACACTGCAAAAGCAGGTGTACTCTTCCTAAATGATTTAGAACAGTTTCCTTTGAGCAAATGTCAGTTGATCTGAGGAACGCTTTAAGTCAAGATACTCTGAGACAGCTGGAACTAGTGTAGAAATGGGGAATCTTGAGTACTTTAACTTGTTGTAGTTGGGCTTAAAGATCTCCATGATATTTGTACTCACTCATGCTGGGCAGCACAGAAGCATAGTAAATTGCTACATCTCTGCAAAACTGAGATGAATCATTGGTTCCAATTTGGTTGCACAAAATGTTTGCGCAAGGCAGAAAGGATTGTGTTTTCACTTCAGCTCTGCAAAGTCAGCAGGAAAGCCATTAGTTTTATAGGGCATGTTTGGCACAGCTGTAAGAAAATAGTCATGGAGTCCTGTGATGCTGCTTTTACTCTGAAGGGTAACTTTGGAAGAAGGTCTTTTTTATTCATGTATATGTCTATAACATGCCAGTATGCTGTATAACTTAATTCTTTGTCAGCTGGTTGCTTTGATATGTCAGTTGACTGTGGCAGTAGGGATATAGCATCAGGAGGGAAACTCAGCACAGAACAAATGGCTACAAAGTTTGCTTTTCAAAAGGCACTTTGGTGATTTGTCAGTACTCCAAGTGTACAAGCGAGAGATTAGAACAAATCCTGTCTGTCTTATATCTACATTTTTCAGTCTTGCATGAATTGATGAATTTTCTCTCACAGTAGTCAGGATCACATGCTGGGTGTTCTAAATAATATAAAAGTCTAACCTCTGTAAATGTGTTTAATGGCTTAGATCATGAACATATACAACAAACTGGTGACTTCTGATTTTAAATTAATTGAATAAATCTGTGCCAGAGTTTTCACATCTTAATAGTTGTAATTCAGAAGAGTATAAAGGAAAAAAGTTCCTATTTTCATACTTAAATAATTCCTTAATGAATGAATAATGTAATATAAGAAAAAGCCATATATATGTATGCCATCTGAAGTTTATCATATAGTAGAGAAAGAGCTGGTAGATACTAGTTTCAGATGTTACTTTTAAAGACAGAACTGGGTAAATTAGAGTTTTTCAACTTAATTTGCCTGCTTTTCTCTGCCTTCAGCAAGATAAGCTGGAAAAATAGTTCTTCAGTGTTTTTCCCTCTAACTTCATACCAGAAAAAGTCTTTTGTATCCTCATAACTTGTCTTTAACAGGACAGAAGCATACTTGGAAAGAAATTTCCACGTTACCATAAGCAGGGAAATACTGGGATATTTTGTTCTAGCTCTTTTTCTGGAATCTGTATTTAACTTTATATATTTGAATTGCATTTTTTGAATGTCTAAAAACAGCGGAGTACAAAGCATTATTAACCTGCTGTTTATTAATGAAGGCTGTAGATGAGATGAATGGGAAAGAGCTCAATGGGAAACAAATCTACGTTGGCCGGGCTCAGAAAAAGGTGGAAAGACAGACGGAGCTGAAGCGCAAGTTTGAACAAATGAAGCAGGACAGGATCACCAGATACCAGGTTCAGTTTTAATTCAATAGGACTAACTTTGTTGTATGGTGTTTTCAGATTTGCATAGAACACTTGCTTTCAAAAATAACTTGCCTGTTTTCTTAGGGTGTAAACCTTTATGTGAAAAATCTTGATGATGGGATTGATGATGAGCGTCTCCGAAAAGAGTTCTCCCCATTTGGTACAATCACTAGTGCAAAGGTAAAGTTCATAGATTGTGCTCATCCTTTCTCTGAATGAACAGTAATCCTTCAAAGAAAATTATTTTGTTGACTAACAGATGCAACCCACTATATATGTGGACATCTGCTTTCTCGATTATTGTACATCTCAGGTACATCATCCTTTCCTGTACTGATATTAATGTGATAAAAATTACATCTTTTCAGTGCAATAATGTGCTCATTATTATTTCACTGAAATTTTCATCTCTATGCAGTTAACAGCTAGCTATTAATTAAGTGATAATCCTCCTTTCTTTAAATAATTCAGTAAAACAAACCCATGGTCTTACTTCTAGTAATCTGAAACAAGAAACTCATACAAGTTGAGTAGATATGCTGCAGGGTATTTAGTTTTAAAACTAAATTTTGTACTGACAGGTCATGATGGAAGGTGGCCGCAGCAAAGGATTTGGATTTGTATGCTTTTCGTCACCAGAAGAAGCCACCAAAGCAGTCACAGAAATGAATGGTAGAATTGTGGCTACTAAACCATTATATGTAGCTCTAGCCCAGCGCAAAGAGGAGCGTCAGGCTCATCTCACCAACCAGTACATGCAGAGAATGGCGAGTGTAAGAGCAGTACCTAATCCTGTCATCAATCCCTACCAGCCAGCACCTCCTTCAGGTTACTTCATGGCAGCTATCCCACAGGTACGTGCAGAGATGAGTGTTTTGTACTCTGTATAAGATCTGTTTAGATTTGACAGTAAATAAAACTAGTAGCATGATCACAGCATTGTAATTTCATAGTAGAAGGGTGATGACTGTTCACAGACAGCAAAGTTACGTGATGTTTTTGTGTTTGGCAGACTCAGAACCGTGCTGCATACTACCCTACTAATCAACTCGCTCAACTTGCTAGACCTAGTCCTCGCTGGACTGCTCAGGGTGCCAGACCTCATCGTAAGTCACTTTTTTACTTCAGTCTAGTGATTGTAGCGAGCTCCACAGAATTTATCTTTACTCTTTGAAATATATTTTCATAGCATTGCAGTATCAGTCTTCTCTTTGTAGTGTTGGCACCGTTCAGTGTTTCAGCATGTAACAATGTATTTTCTAAACTGTAGCATTCCAAAACATGCCTGGTGCTATCCGCCCAGCAGCACCCAGACCACCGTTCAGTACCATGAGACCAGCTTCTTCACAAGTTCCACGAGTCATGTCAACACAGCGTGTTGGTGAGTTTGATTTATGCAAACTTTTAAGTATTAGACTTGTCTTTTGATTTTGCTGATTCAGAATGATCTCTCAAAAGCATTCATAAGTTCAGTATCACATGTGGTAACACTTCCCTCATTTTCCAGCTCTTACTAAATGAATAAGCTAATGTCATATTCTCGCAGTTGCTTTAGGATGAAGCATTTTTTCTTATTGTGTGTGCTTTAGTAATACTGTATGATGCTTTCTGTCATTTCTTAACATCATTGTGGCAATTTTAATAATAGGTCACATACAGAAATACTCAGATGGTAGAATTTTAGCTCTTTTTGTTTTGTTATAGAATACTGTGAGCCAGTATCAGGTATGCAAAATGTGCACATCACTGAATGAACCACAATTGATTTTAATCATAGACTCGTAAAGTGATCTGAGTTGGAAAGGACCTTAAAGATCATCTAGTTCCAATGACTCTGCCATGAGCAGGGGCACCTTCCACTAGACCAAAATAATCCAACCTGGTCTGGAACGCCTGCAGGGTTGGGGAATGTACAACCTCTGGAGGCGTAATTCTCTCAGAATGTATTAGACAGTTATCTACTTCCTAAAAGTATCCTTTTTAGAATGACTGACACAATGTGCTCAGAATATTGTGTCCTTTAGGTTAGAATGAAGTTAAATTCATAACCAAAGCGGGTGTTTTCTCACAGATCTTTTTTCAATAGCATGTAAGAAAAGCAATTAATGAGTAAAGTTAAAGTAGCATCCAGTAAATGTCGAGCTTTGAACCTTCAGATATGACTGCTGGTTACAACAGTTGACAATACCACTGAGGTGAATCTATAATGCAATACCTAAATTAGGTATTCAGTTTGTTTGTTATGCTTTTAACTTGTACAGTTTGGACTAAACTGAAATAATGATAATTATTCACATAGAAGAATTGTTACTATTTTTTCAGCTAATACATCAACACAAACAATGGGTCCACGTCCCGCAGCAGCAGCTACTGCAGCTACTCCTGCTGTACGCACAGTACCACAGTACAAGTACGCTGCAGGAGTGCGTAATCCTCAGCAGCATCTTAATACACAGCCACAGGTTGCTATGCAGCAGGTATGTCATTTTAGGAACTGCTCTGTGCTTTTACTGATGCTTTTTGCAGAGGAAGGTGGAAGGGAGGGGGGCACTTACAATTCTAGAATTCAAGCTCTGCATTGTGGCAGCAGAGTAAAAGCATTATGACGTTAAGTGTATTTCAAGTTCACCTAGAGCAGGATGTGATCCTGTGCTACTTCATATTTTCTCATTCCATAATACCTTAGCCTAAATTCTTGTGTTGTTCCTCAGTGGAGTGTTTGATAATAACCTTCAGCGTCACTGAGCTCTAACCAGTAGTATTTGATTAAATTGACTTGGTTGTAATTTCTTCCATGCTTCTGACAGTGTAGGCCTTGTTTATGCTGAGTTGTTAAATACTGGATATTTGAAGCTTTACCTAACTGAACCAGAATTTAATTTTCAAATGGTGTCACCTTATTTGCAGCCTGCTGTCCATGTGCAAGGTCAGGAACCCTTGACTGCTTCCATGTTGGCTTCTGCCCCTCCACAAGAACAAAAGCAGATGTTAGGTATGTGTATGATACCCTTCTCTATGCATTGTAGCAGAAGGACAGACAGAGTACTCTTAAAATGTAGTCTTAAAATGCAGAGTAAATGGTTTTAGCAACAGAACAAGGTGTTTCCCTTTTCTGTTAAATCTAGTCTGTTTGTCAAGTGAGATTTGTCCCTGATTAACTTTTTTGTCTCTAGGTGAACGTCTATTCCCTCTTATTCAAAGCATGCACCCTACTCTGGCGGGTAAGATCACTGGTATGCTGCTGGAGATTGACAACTCTGAACTCCTCCACATGCTCGAGTCTCCTGAGTCTCTTCGTTCGAAGGTAGGTGGACTTCTGCCTTACACTAGTTTGGTCACTGGTTAAGTCTACACTGATCTAACAAGTGTTTATGCTGGCACAGTGGAGCAGCAGCAGTGCAACAGTGGCTCAGGGCAAGAGTGTCCTCCTTCACAGTGTCTGAACTGTATTGCTATCCTTTTTTTTTTTTTTTTTTTAATGCAGGCATTGTTTGTATGTATAATTTATACTGTTTTATTAACTAAAGTATACAGAAATTACTAAGTTTCCCTTCATTGATTTTTTTTTTTTACTTAACAGGTTGATGAAGCTGTAGCCGTACTACAAGCCCACCAAGCTAAAGAGGCTGCTCAAAAGGCAGTTAATAATCCTACTGGAGTTCCAACTGTTTAATAAGTAAGTCTTCTGAACCCTGTAGTGTCACAGGCTGGCTAGGGCAATAGTCTTTGGTCTATGGCCTTATAAGCAGGATGTGTCCAGGCCCTATATCATTTGCAGCCACAGAAAGTAGCAGCTATGGTAAACAAACTTCTGTGGTCCAGTTCTGTAGCTCTTGGTTAGTGAAAGCTACTGGCATGTCTTGTGTATTTAGTTGGTGCTAGAGCATTGTCTTTAACAGCATATTTAGCTGGAGTTAGTTCTGGGCATGTGTGCAACAATGGGCAGTTCTGTCAAATGCTACTACTCATACTGTTGTTGGAGAGGAACTTGTGGAATTGAAGTAAGTTTAAAATTGTACTCCAATCCCGTTTTTTCTTAGAAGTAGCTTATTTACACTTTTAATTTGTATATACTTAACAAAATTTAAAATTATACAGTAATTGAAAACTAAACTATAGAACTGAGCTATATATTGTCTTGACTTCACATTTGGGTGAATTTAACATTAATGTAAATCAAAATACTGATTTTTTTCCTTATTGCCTTCTGTGGGGTTGGTATCTTAATTGTGCATGATAGAAGAAGCTAAGAGGTGGTACCTTGCAATTTTGACAGGAAATAATAAAAATAAATCAATATTTAATACTCTCTGAATCAATATCCTCAATAAATGTTGAGGATAAAAAGGAGTCTGTTATCTCTTAAGTCTAGTTAGGTTTTGCCTGTGAACTTATTGACATTTGTAGCTGTCATTTGAAGATGCCTGATTTAACATTTGATCATGTAGAATTCTTTTTTCTCATGATTTTAATTTCTGCCATTTTCCTTTTGGCAGCGGAACTTGAGTCATGGTTTTTTACACATTCCTGAAGTGCTGAATAAGTTGTCTGTCCTAAACTAAGGTGCCCAGATTTCGAGACCATTATTCTACCTGCTGCATTAAGTTTTAGCAATTGGAAATTGAAAATACTACTAGGGTAGTTACCTGATGAACCTCACTCAGTCTGCCTGCCTCAAGAGTAGAGGTGACCTGCAGTCAAGTTAGTCACAGTAACAAACATCATGTGTAGGCATTGTCTGATGCTGTGCTGTGTGAAGTCCTGCTCAGTTCTAGAGTCAGTTTTGTCTTACCAAGGCTCACAGACTTCACATACTTTATTTTGGTGTCTCTAAAAAGTGATCCACTGCTCGTAAAGAACTTTGGTGTGATCGATTCCATGAAAGCCCAGAGTGCTGTCTAGCATACAGCTACAGAAAGGTGCTGCTGTAATTTTAGAACCTTAACAGCATTTTTACTGTTTTTGTTTGCAGAATGATCCGGGACTACAATCTAGAACTTCGCTTCACCGAAGAAAAAAAAAATCTAAACATGGAAAAACTATTAAATATTGAGAAAAACATTGCAAAATATAAAACAAATAAAAAAAGGAAAGGAAACTTTGAAGCTAACCTACAGAGCAATGCCAGGACTAGCAGAACAAGTGCTAGTCCTTGATTACTTATGGATTTAAAATTTAAAAAAAATAGTAAAATAAAAAATACAAATTAATGTTTTATAAACCCGGGGAAAAGAATTTTCAGCACAGTACAAAAATTTAAAGCATTCCTTTCTTTAATTTTGTAATTCTTTACTGTGGAAAAGCTCAGAATATCACCACTGTTTTAGTTGACAGTGAGAATTGATAGCTGAGCAAAGAAACGTAATTTGGATTATAAAATTCTTGGTTTAATAAAAATTCCTTAAACACTGACTTACTTGTGTTGGTCTCTTTTGTACTTCTCAGAATGTCATTCAGAATGCCAAAAACATGCTCTATAGTGTGTTTCAGTGGTTTGTAGAGAAGACTAATCTCCATACAGGCACCTGTTACTGATTAATATAAACTTGGACATTAAAACCAATTAAAAGAACAAGCAGTGAGATCCATATCTGGGTTTTAAATCAGTAATAGGACAGCATCCGAGATGTTTTCATTATCTAATTAGAAATTGACCTTTAAAATACCCTACTTTGAGATGACCAGAAGAAATGTTATTATAGGAGACCTGCGTTGTAATTGTGTAATTTGACCACCTTCACATGGTACTTACGGGTTTTCATGGAAGGAACAATCTCTCCATAGGTCTCCAGCTGTGTCTAGATGGCTCAGGAGCCCTGAGATGGAGAGATTGATGGAGGTGAATGAGCAAGGATTGGCCGCAATTGACAGTATTGTAAAATTCTGACACTGTACATATGAACACAAGGTATTCCTAGAACAAAAAAAAAGGTAAGGCTTCAGGTGATAATGTATTAAAAACTGAATGCATAGAAACAAAAAGACTGTTCTTTTTACATAGAAAAATACTTCTGTGGATGGGACTGCTTAGTCCTTTAAGTTGGATATTTGTAATGCTGTGTTCCCCAGCAAGCAAATGGCTTCTGTTACCTCTTTTTCCTCTGTTTTTGAGAGACCAATTGGTTTTAGTTTTAACGCATCTGGGTTTATTTTTTCTTTTTTTTTAATGTTATAAATCCTTAACAGGGGCAACTTTGAAAATCTCAGCTACCTTTCTGGCAGTAGAATTATTACTGAGAAAGAATACAGTTAGGGTACTTTAAATTAGCAGCTTTTGAAAACAGGTATGAAATTGAATGCTATTTCAAATTTCTTAATATTCATGCCAAACATCTTTTCACTAACTTCCACTTGTGATGTGTCACAGAGCTCTGCATACAGTGAGCTTATACAAAACTTGGTGGTGGTTTTTTATCAAATTTCTGAAAGCTTTACTTGCTCCAGGAACTTGCTGCTGCCTGCAAAAGGTAACCTTTCTTATCATCCTTATATATGACTGTCATAAAAAAACCAGAAGGTGGTGGGGGAGGTGTTTTTGGGTTTTTTGTTTGGTTGTTTTGGGGGGGTGTTTAATAAATTCTACTTGATCTAAATCTGATCCAGAGTACAATAGCGCAGAAGTAATCCTCTCTCCACTCGGGGCTGATGGGACCTTCAGGTGTTTGTGTGTTAGTCACAAATGGCCCATGACAGCAAAAGCAAGAAGAACCAGCACCTAGCGCATGAGCTGTTAAGTTGCTGTAGGACCTTACTGAGGTGGAAAGTTTTGCAGGATTAAAAGCTAAATGTGTAACCAAGTAAAGTGTTGCATTCATAACCAAGAGACACACCGTAACAAGAGCTTTTCTTGTAAAACAAGCTCACACTGCAAGTTAGCAAATATATAACTCATCTGTGGATGGACAACTTTCATCTTATGGTTGCTGCCTGGCTTCTTTTTTCCCCTTTAAGGAGGGAGTACTCACTGCAGACTTGTGGACTAGGAGGGTACTTTTCTACCCAGTTTAGCCCATAACTGTCTCTGTAAGCTGCTTATTCAAAAATGATAATGCAGAGGGAGAAAGGAGGTAGTGAAGATGGCATGTCATC
This sequence comes from Grallaria varia, assembly GCA_013396735.1. NCBI lineage: Eukaryota > Metazoa > Chordata > Aves > Passeriformes > Formicariidae > Grallaria > Grallaria varia. The sequence goes on along the minus strand of VWZG01009770.1, from coordinate 225,237 downwards.
CTTTACAGTGATGAGAGAAACACATGGCAGGCTGGGGAAAAAAGCATGAAGATCTGTTAGTCATGGAGGAAGGCATGACCCTTAGCCACTGCAATCTAGTGGTGCTCCAGTTGCTCTATGTAAAGAATACAGATTCTATGGAATTCACAGGAAGGGGTTAGTTCATTCTGGAGTCATTTCTGAAATCTGTGTTGTACTGAAGGAATGCCAGTGTTCTCCGTATCTATTGCAGTCAAAGCTTTCTGAAGTCCCCCAAGAGACAGTTCACTGAGGCCCCTAATTTTTCCCCTATGATGATCCCACACACTTAAAGGGAATGAAATCCCCTCATGCAAAGATTTTCAGAATTTTTTCTCTTAAGTAAATTTGAGAAGCCTGGCACAGAGAGGTGAAATTAGTCTGGTATAAAAGAATCCTATTTAAAAATCCCTCATTTCACTATGAAAGCATTAGGTTAAGCTTGTATCATTCTTACATTCAGTCCTGTCCTGATGGAGGCAGACTGGGATAGCCTTTAAAAATTTGCAGTCTTCGTGAGGTGCATGACTGAAATTAAGAATTTCTGAAATTGGATGGTAAATCCTACAAAAGAGGAAGCTCAAACAAGGTCTGCACATGTTAAGAGGTTGAATGTACAACCTTAATTTTATGTCATGTCAACTATAAAAATGTTAAAACTTTGGAGACAGTTTTAAAAACCTAAAAATATTTAGCATCTTAATAGACATGCTGAAGAATCAGATGATATTAAACAATTTGTAGTTATCTAAAGGGTGATACAAAGGCCTAGTTATTTTCAGGAGTCTCAGGGCCGTAGCAGGAAAGCAAGAGCCCATCTTACTTCTGTTTGTTTCCTGAGATAAGCTGTGACTTCTGTGACTCTGCTGGAGTTAACTAATTTTTGTTCTGTAAGAATGAGGAAGTTATTTAACATGTTGCCTATGGGGGAACTGAAAAGGGAAGAAAAGAGAAGGTCTTCCAGTTTGTACAAGACTTCTGTGGGTGTGTCAAGTACCATCCTGAAATACTGGGTACCTTCTGTGATGGAAGGAAGCAGTGAGGCAATTCTGCTGAGGTGATCGTGATGGCTTTAAGAAAACAAAACCATGAGCTTGTTGGATTTATTTCTGCCCATTGTTGATTATATGGTAATTCCCCACTGTGTACCAGATGCCTGGTTTTATTAATATTATTAATATGTTTTATTTTTAAATCTTAAAGATAGCAGACAAGGCATTTGTTAGTGCTTCTATCAATGTATCTTTGAAGTGCTGCTGTGAAACAATGGGGCATGCAGAAAAATTGATTTATGCCATAGCAGTAGAGTGCTGTTCCCTTGGCTTAATAGTCAGCCTGACTGGCAGTCACTTCCTGCTGCCACAAGTTCCCCATAGCATGTGTCAGAGGCTTACACTGATCCTCTACACTCTCCAGCCAGCCAGTGCTAAGATGATTTTGCTGGATCCTCTGGCATTTCATTCCTTCAGTCCTTCCCTGTCTTCCAATCTAACCACAGCGAACACTTCAGAGTTCAGCAGCAGTCAAAAGCCTGCTCCTGAAAGGAATGGCGACTTGAATGAATGAATGGTATTATATTGACCATCTGCTTTCCCAAGCAGAATGTGGCTTTATGGGCAACTAAATCAAAGGTTTGGTGCAGTGGTAATTTGGATTGCACACGTTCTTGTTGCTCTTCTTCTGAAGTCTAGGGAATTCAGATTTCACTGGGTCCTAGGGGATGAGGGAGCAAGGTGGTGGAAATTAGGATGTTCCCAAGTCCAGCAATGTCATATTGTCAGTTTATGCTAATTGGGTGTCTACCCTTGAATAACTGGCATTTTCAGCCCTTTCGCCTTGCATTTCCTTTTTGGTAATACTGCTAATGATTGTTGTGGACAACTGGATGTTCAGAGGTTGCCACTTAACATTTTGAGTTGGGAGTCCAGGCAAAAAAGTTTTCTGAAAGCTACATCTAGTAAACATATTTCTGCTTGGGATAACTTAGGGGGAAGAAAACTAACAAACAAACAAAACACAACCCAAAACTTCCCCCAAAACAACCAGGATTTATTCTCAACAGGTCTAGGAGTTGTGGTCCAAACTGACATGCAAGAGACAGTCACAGTCCTTGGGACCACAATTTTCACTCGACTTTGCTAGATGGTTACATGTTTCTCGCTTATCCTACTTGGCATTAGGTAGAAACCCCATTTCTATGATTGATCCTTCCATTGGAGTTGCTCTCCACACAAAAGCAACAGTTTCATTCCCTGCTGGAGTAGTTTAAACTAGTAATCACTACTAGTGTTCTCTTCATAGCTTCCCATGCATGAGTTGTCCCTGAGAGGTGATTCAAGGCAAGAAATGCCTCCCAAGTAAATTCAGCACAGGCTTGAATTTACTGGCATCAGAGGCTTCTCTCAAAAAGTTTCAGTACTTGTCACAATTACTTTTTATGACGTAAGTGGGCACTGTAAATTAAACCACCCTCTCTCCCTTGCCTCCTTCCTGTTTCACCTTTGATCAACTAGTCCTTTCCTTACAAAGAGAAACACTACATCCTATGTCTCGTTCCATCAGTTAGGTAGGTGCCCCATCAATATCATGACGTGATACCAAGAGCCCTACACCACCTTTGTGATGGAAAGCCATGGAGAGGTGACCAGCTCTGGGAAATGCTACAGGTCTTCTCTGACAGTTTCAAAGGCAGCACGATGACCTAAGGGTCTATAGCTCAACTGTTGGAGAAGGAGGAAGTTCTAAGACCTTCCTATTCTCATGCCAATGCTTGTAACCTGGGAAATCCTTGTATGCTTTATTCCAGCTGTGAGTCCATGTGGTGTCACCACCTCTGTGAAGGAAAGCTTTTAGTCTCGCTTACCCACTTTAGGAAGTGGTCAGTAACGAGGAATAGTAGCTGTATCCAAATGAAAATACAGGTGGCAAGGTTACAAATCCTTAGGACATGGCCTTTGAAGTGAATAATGTGAAAGAAATGTTTTCAGTTACACTAAGACCACAAGGTGTGCATGTAGTTGCAACACTCTTTGAAGGCCTTGGGCAACAGGAACAAAGGAAGAATATTTTTTAAAAATGTATCTTGAAACTTAGAGGTCTCACTTCTATTTGGATTGAATGTAATCATTAAGGAAAAAAAAAGAAATTGACAAGCTAGGCCAGTGTAATATCTCTGTTCTACATTAAGTACTAAGAGCAGTACATCTATCCCAAATGGTCTCCTACTTCCCATGTAACCCCCTAAAGAAACATCATTAAGTTGTGTTCCAGCTGGCTATAGCTGCCCAGAGATACACAGGTTTTTATAACTGAGCACATTTGAACATGTTCCATGTAATACCTGAGCATTCAAAAAACAAAACTGAAGCCCCGGGCAGGCTAACCAGTTGTGTCACATTGCAGTAAGTGGGACCTTGGCTTACACGTGTTCTAGGTTAAACTTTGTTATAGCTTTAGAATTTGTCGGAATTTTTTCTCTCCCTACCAGCAGTTTGGGAGCTGACAACCTCCCTGCCTCAGCTATCAAAACAAAGAGGCTCAGCTAATCACTCGAATTCCAGCCTAATGGCTGGGAGGAGCAGGGGCGGGAGGGGAGGGGTTCTTTTCCTGGACTTTTTCGGCGGCAGTTTTTGGAGAAGGAAGCACCTCGGAGGGGACTCCTGTGGTTTTGGCTTCTTCCCTACCTCCTGCTTCTAGCCCGGTGTGCCCTGTGCTCCAGAGGGACAGACAATCTTCATTGCTTTGGAGTTACTACAGTTTGCCTGAGGCACCGACGGCACCAACGTGGGAGCCCCCGGCCCCCCCACTCCCCCGCCAGGCCAGCGCCTTCCGGACAGAGAACAAAGGGGGACACGCGGCCTTCGGGAGACATCTCGCTCCGTCCCTTCAGAGACTCGTGTTATCTTTCCTTCTACACATTTTCCAAATTAAAGCTTTGTTTTACAACTGAAAGAGGCGCGGTCAATTTGAGAAAGGAATTTTGAATTGTTTTAGTTTACTCTAAACTAAGACAAACTTCAAGTCAACAGGTGACACAAAACAGAATACACTTCAAAAAGTGGGCCCCAAGCATATTTCATCATCACATCTGTAATTGGAAGCTTTCTTAATCCTGTCTCTTGCCACTGTTAGAGAGATTTGCCATCAAAAGTAGCTCAGTTTCCCCTCTCATAGTTTCAGGAACTAGTTTGGGAAGATGAGACCACCAACCTACCAATAATGGTAGCAGTAGAAAATTCCTACCCATGGTCCGGTGCATAGATCCCTCTGTCTGCCTCACGTTTTTTTTCCATTAAACTAATTCGACAGATGCTTCACCTCCACAAAAGTAGAGACATGGATTTGCAGTGTGGCTTGGGATGCAAGTGGGAACACACACAGCAACCTTGTTCAGGAGGGAAAGCAAACCCCTTCCAGAGCTCTCCTGAAGTGTGGTCAGCCTCATCTCCCTGGAACAACAGGGCAGCCGTGACACCAAGGGCTACAAAGTTGTTGTTGTGAGAGGGTGGTTGTGTGGGCGCTCCTGGAGTCTCCAGACAGCTTGTATTTGGCTGCACAGGTGAAGAATAAAAACAAGTCAGGTTATCAAAGGTGTTATACGATGTCATTTTGCTTACTCTTCTCCATTTTATCTGCAATGCTCATAGTTGATGCTGCTTCTTGAGAAATACGTACAAACCTTGTTGCACTGGGAAGGGGGTTTCCTCTCATTTACTGAGTCCCAAAGTAATTTTTTCCCCTGACAAAAGGCCTTTTGGTGGGGCCGTGAGTGAGTACCACGGTGAGTAGCATGCTCACGTGGGTTGCAGGGCAGGCCGTGCAGCAGCAGCATTTCCTTGCTGATGAACTCATTCCACCTCTCCAGCAGCTCTGCCTGGGTAAGACTAGGCAGCCTTCCACAGTGACCCGCGGGAGGAGGCCCAGTCCCACAGCGCCTTTCCCTCAGGGGTACCAGAAGCTGCTAAAGGAAGCTGTGAAACACGGCAACCGTGAATCAACCCTGTTGTCTGGGAATTAGCCATAAACAAACGTCCCAGACCAGAGACGGACTTGCCATTTCAACCACACTTGACTTCCAGTGAGGCACTTTGTGGAAAAAGGACTTTCTTTACTTACAGACCTGCTTCATATCCCTTTCATCAGACGGTCCCTGGTTCACATTCCCTGAAAAAGAGTGACTTACCATCACTTTGTAATGAATTACCCCTTCATAGTCTCCTTCCCTGTGCTGTGCTCAGCCTCTTCCCTGCCGGCACGGCATGTCAGTGCCCGGGTTATCCTGCGGGATGGTGCCCGCTGCGGGCACCGCTCGGGGCTCTCTCACCGTCCGTTCGCCGGAGCCGCCCCTCACACGGCCCCTTTTCGGAAGAGGTTTTAAAGCAAAGCCGCTGCTGAAGCTGTGCCCGGCCCGTCTCAGCGCCGCTTCCCTCCCTCCCTCCCTCCACCCGTCCCCGCCATGAAGCTGCTTCGTGCACCTCAGCATCGCCGCCCCCACGGAGCTGCGGGAGAGGCGCGGGGGGCGCTCCGTGGTGGGCGCGGGGCAGGTGCGGGTCTGCAGGATCCCGGTGTGGGGTGGGGGCAGCCCCTTGTTCCGCCGCAAATCCCCGTTATTGAACCCGTTCTGCACGCTACCACCACCGCGGGGAGGATGCGTGCCCTGCCCTCCCACCTGGCCCTCCCACCTGCCTGGTTCCTCTGGTGCCGTCCGTCCTGCCGGAGGGGCCCCTGTGTTTGCAGGGTGAAAGCCGGCAGCAGCTGAGAGGCAAATCCCAAAAAAAGCCAAGGGATGAGGCAGAAGGGTGTGGTAAACAAGTTTGGTGGGAGAACATGTTCCAAGCAGCAGCAGCAGCAGCAGCAGCTGTCGGCTCCAAGTGTCTCTTTTCCGTGGCCTCTGGGAGAGAGGTGCAGCTGCTTCATTTGGGTCGTTAATGCCTTGAACAACTCTAGAAAGTGTATGTGGGTCAGTCCAGGCACAGTCAGTTGCAGGATTTTTTTGGACAAGCTGAGGGTTAACCGATCCTTTGGCCTGGATTGCCCAAGGACATACCTCGGGAGTGATCCTTTCCACACAGTCGGTTACAAAACAGCTGGAACATAAGCTTGGAGTATTCCAAGGAATAGGGGACATCAGGGAATAAGGTATGGCCCAGGAAACCAAAGTGGATTATTTCAGGGTGAATCTGCCTGTTCATCTCTACTTTCATTTTGTTCCATGTTGAGTTACCTCTGTCCCTTTCCCTTTTATCCTTCCTCTGGCTTTCTTAGGAAAGTTAAAGGGAGCATGTGATGTTGAGCTTTTCCATGAAAGCAGAGTGGCTGCCAGCCTTCCCTTTGCTAGACTGATCTGTCTGGCCATTGCCAGTCCTTGACTCCAAGTGAATTCTCTCCAGCTTTTCCATGAATCTGGGTGCACAGGCATCCTCAACTCAACAACCCTGTTTTAGGGCCCTTTTTGATGAACACTTCTCATGGTGGTGGGTTAGGTTGTTGCTGCTTCTCACGGCAGCCTCCTTGCTGTGCTCTCAGTTGCAGTGATAGGACCACTCGGAAGCAGTTTTTAAGCCAGTAAACCTGGATGGGGATCAGTCCATCTCCCACAACTCTGTGACTGCACACACCGTTGGCATAGCACAGCTAAAAGGCAGCCGAGTGACAGCAGGGCTGCCATGAGAAGCAATGTTTGCTGAGGTGTGCTCCAGGAGTTGCAGCCCTGCAATTCCGTTCCCTGGGGGACCTCTCACAGTAGTATTTTGCTTTGGTTAGTGGAGCAAATTTGGATAACCTATCTGAACTAATAAACCAGCTTATGTATTTGCTTCCTTTTTCAAAAGGCCTACTGTTTCTTGCTCAACAGGTTTTAACATCATTAGTGCTCTCAGCAAAATCTTTCCCTTCTCTGCACCCTCTGAAACTGACACTTTGCCTCTTGCTGGGCTTTAGAACTTATTAGCTGATTTTTGTTTTCAGCTCCTTCATTCCTGCTGTTGGTAGTTCCCATACTTGGTCTTGGAGTTTACAACTGCACTGCTGTCTCTTAATTGCCTTCTCTATACTTCTGTGAGGTTGCTTGTCGATATTATCTCCTGTTCTGCTTATTTTGCCTAAAATACTCTGTTAACATAGAAAAATGCACACATATGAGAAGTCTTAAAATCCAGGACACAGTAATTTTCACCCTCCTGACTAGATCACACTTAGTGACCACAAAGTCCCACAGACACAACAATTGTGTGATGGATGCAGGATGTGAATTAGAAATAAGTTTCCCCCAAGGACAGATCTCTGTATGATTATACTTGAGAATATTTCTTGAACATTACTCTGGAGGATCTGTCTGTGGCATCTCTTGGATGTGATGCTGAACTAATGGTGCCTCTTTCAGGATAGCGATTTCTAAAGCACTGCTAGTCCTCCTCTGCAAGCTCCTCTCCTAACTTGTGATGCAAAATCAAGACACATGATTCTTTTTTGTGATGCTGTGCCTTATCTGCCCCTTTTCTCCTGTTCTGCATTTTCCTACTTTCCATCTCTTTATAACCTGAGAGTGCTTCTGTTGTGTGACACTTCCAAACTCTGTTCCCCGCTTTCTCCCAGAGCAGTTGTTCTGTTCTAAAGGACTGTCTGAAGGTGGCAGCTGTCCAGAGGCAATGTGTCGTGATGAAGCATGTGAGGTTTGGGTTACACTGTTGAATGGGGAGGTGCAGATACACTGACTGTGAGCACCTTAGCTCTAGGTGCCTTACTTCCAAATGGGTTTCTCAGCCTTAAGCTAAGGACCCAAGGCAAACGGTAGACAGGGAAGTGTGAACAACCAAGAATGATATATAAAAGAGATCTTGCTTAGAATGAGTTGCTTAGGCAGGGCTAGCAGAAATGCTGAGGAGAGTAGTGCGGCTTTATCTTTTCTCCTCTTTTGGGGATAGGCACTTGGCTGTGGATTTCCAGAAGGTGCCTGTCTTGGTCTGAGGATCTACAATCTCGAACTTCCTCTGGGAGACAGGCCTTTGTATTGGCTGTAAGCGAGTCCAGAGGTGGCTCTGCCTTCTCCCCTTTTGCCCCTCCTTTTAGGAGCTAGAACATTCACTTGTGGGAAACCCAGTTTTCGTTCCCTCCTCTGTCTTGAGTATTCAGGTATTAAGTAGGAAGGACAGCTGAAGGAGAAGTCTCCCTTTGCTTGGGATGAACTTCACACATGTGGAGGGGTTTGTGCTTGCTGAACTGATAATTGTGTAGCTATTCTCTGCAAACGGCTGTGAACAGCCTCAGCTGGAGCATCAAAGGCAGATGGACATGCATTTGAAGGATCTGAGCTTTGGTCTGGATTCACCAGGGGCATCCAGGCAGTGCTCTGTACTGTAGTCATGCCCTCCTCTGGCTCTAGGTCTCTGGGGACTGCACACTGACCAGGGCACCCCTGATAGCAGAGCTGTGTGTCTTTATTCTGCTTTACTGCAGAAGCTTCAAGAGTAGAGACAGAGATCACCTGGACAGCAGTTTGTATATTAATATTGTTACTGGATTTCCTTGTAATTAAACAGCTGCTGAAGATCCAGGCTTTTCCTGGTTTCTGTCTTTGTGATGTTGTGGTGTTGCTTGCGTTTAGTTTTTCAGTTTGGCAGCTGCTTAGTGCGTCTCTCTCTAAAGAAATATAGTAATAACCTACCAAAGAAATATTATAATCATTAACCTACTTCTGTTGTAGAACTAAAAGGAACAGATTATTTCTTGCAACTGTTGGAGTATTCACTGGGTTACTTTAAGGCAGTGAGTAAATAGGAAGTGTGGGGTTAATAGTGAAATGCAACTCTGATGGATTCTGGTCATGATGTCAGCCTCTACTGAGTCACTTAGCAGCATCTGTGATTGCTATAAACAACTGTTGGGGAAATAGATCTAAAAAAATCTGTTAGTCATGATAAAGCAATTGGTAAAAAGTAATTTAATAGAGAAAATGTCTTTTTAAGCTTCATTTAGACAGTCATGTAGCAGAACACTCTCTTACCTTTGGCTGACAGTTTCTGCATACAAAACTTTTTATTTTCACATGAAACATATTTAAGCATTTTTATCTTAGAATGGTGTCCTCTTTTTTTTAATATTTAATCAGATGAGTGTGAAGGAAATGCCCATAGGTCTGTTCATTCTGTATATAATCCATACGTAATTGTTTTACAGTTACAGTGCTATTCTACTTCTTCAGTTTAGCACTTTAGTTTCTGTTACTCTGCCTGACTTTGGCATCTGCACCCCTCCAGCCTGGCCCTGGAGGAAACAGCTGATCTACACAGCATAGGCAGGACCTGCTACCAGAAGGCAAACTTTTGGGATTAGATGTAAACAGGAGATAGTCTTGGTCAACTACACTTTAAAACTGATGATATCTCCTGCAGAGGAGGGGACTATTCATTGCAGAAAGATAGAAAAGAAACAGCACCAATGCCACAAAGCCTGTGTCTTTACTCCTGTTTTTGGAGATATTAGCTCTTATACCTTAAAGGTGTCATATTTAGTGAAGCTGCTCTGTCTGTTTTAGGTGAAAATCTTGGATGAAGACTAAGTACCTCTTCCACCAGGTTGGAATGTCCTGTCTGGGTTTTCAACACCATACACAAATACGCACTCAAAGTTTGTGGGCATTTTCCTTAAATTCTGTGAGGTGTAAAAAAGTGTAATTGGCTGTGAGAATTTTCTCTTTTCAGTAACCCAAATCCCGAGGACGCACAATTACCTTTAAGAAACTTACCCAGCAACCAGCACTGGGATGAATTAATTATTTCTTTAAGTAGGCTGGAGTCTTGGCTTGTGCAAACTGATGATAACAGATGGCACCACTTTGTGTAGGTGAGGCATGGCCTGAACACAGAGGGGAGAGAGAGAACCTCCTTGTTGTCAGACTCCTGGTGAGTTGTTTTTGCTGTATCTCCTCAGTTTGCCTGTCTGTAGAGCAGAGATAATAATTTTCAGTCCCTAGAGGAAGATCACACATGTGAAGGGCTTTGAAGATAAAAACCACTCTGTTGCTGTCAGCTTTCCATAAAACCAAAGCATGTAGTGTTATCCAACTCTTTAACACTGTGTATCTCGGAGCGATTCGCACATATCTAATAATCAGGAACTTGGAAATGCCAGTGTGTTGCCAGTGCGGGGAAAGTGGAGTTGTGAAAATCCACCTCAGTCCTGTTTTTAGACAACAGACAAAAAAATGGTATGGCTAATTCTTTCAGTAATAAACCTTTTTTTCTTCTTTCATACTTAAGTGGCAGGAGTCATGTGAAAGACTTGGACAGCAGGGGCCAGAAGGGAAAATATCATCTTTCACATGATTTAGTGACACTAATTGCTGAGTTGAATACTGGTGCATAAATTTAATTAGTAGTAATGTTTCAGCATACTGTAGGGACACTCATTTTACTGATCAGAGGTCATATTGTTTTGATTTCCGTGAAAGAATGTTTCCAGGCAAACTTGCTGTATTTCAATTTGTTTCAGTAATGTGCATTTTGAGAAGGTAAACATAGGTTGAGACAATTTGCCTACATTAGAGAATTTTTATCTTCCAAGTTGACCAAATGCTGCCTAAACCTGCATTGGAGCCATCTGATGTTAATTGCAAGGTAATTGTAGCTCTCTAGTACTTTTTGGTCTGTTTATAAATGAGGTAGGATTTGTACTGAGACATTATGCACAAATCAGCCAGCTGATATAGCTGGAGGAAGAATCAAACTTTCAGAGAGTTTTGTGTTCCTGGAAGATTTTCTGACTTGAAGTTTTTTGTTTAGTTGGTTTCAGTGGTTTCAGAGGTTTTTTATCTTTGTCAAAATTAGGTGATCTAATAAAAGCTATCACCTCTAACAGATGAAATAATAAAAGCCTCTGAGGTAGCACAAGTCAAGAGCAAAAATCACCAGCCTGTAAAAAGTAGTTCTGTGGGTGCAGGCAGAAAAAGTCCTGAAAGAGAAGATGTCTGTAACCAGATGGTGTCTGTCCATGAAGTATATAAGACCTAGTTAATGCAATACTGCTTTTTCTGGACTTGGAGCAGGAGCTCAGAAGTGGTAAGACTGTAAAAATGAGGAACCCACCACAAGAGGCTGTGCTGCCTTTGCCCTGAAGGAGGTGCTGGGTGGGTACCCTGTGCCTTTTGTAGGGCATCATGTCTTGCTGTCTAAACAAGAGAGCACTGAAAAACAGCTTGGAAATTATGAATGCTTCTTCACTGATGTGGAGCTTTCCTTTGTCTGTTTTGCAGCTGAGGCAGTTTTTTGAGTGTGCCAGGCCTGCTTTCCCTCCAAAGTTTTACCTGGCACTGACCAAGTCAATGGCAAATGAGAGACACTCTCAGCTGGAGCAGTACCTTCAGAATAGTAAGCTTGGCTACAGCAACCTGATCAGCTTTTATATGTAGGGCCTAATCCTTTGAGAATGAGTCGACAATCATGACTGCAGTGTGCTTTGTCTTCTATACTGGGCTGAGTAAGGGTGTATCTGAACATTGCAGCCCTGTCCTGGCTGTTGGTTCACTGCCTTTAGAACAGCAGCTTATGATATTTCTCTCATTTCTGAATCAGCTGCTTTTCTGCAGCTTTCCCAAAACATAAGAGCGTGGTTTCACACTGAACAGCCTGCAGTCTGTCCATTCCCTGTCGTTTCGGATCAGTGAGCTGAGGCACCCTCCCCTGCCAGTGCTGACGTGGGACCTGGCGCAGATAAAAGAGGGAGGCAAAAAGAGACAGGCACTTGGATGGGTGGACGTGTAATAAGGACCTGAGTTCTGCACAAGCCTCTTCCCTTCAAGAGTTTCCAGGAAGACTTGTGAGAATTGTAACAATAGCTTGTAGAAGAATTAAATCTCAGGTGCAATGTGCTGTGTTATAAATCAGGTCCGCAGGATCCCTAGAATGTGTCTTGTGAGTTTCATGTGAGCCAAGAGGGTAAAAAAATCCATTTCAACTACCAGAAGGGGTGTGCAAGGGGGTGAGCTTAAAGAGGTTTTGTCGCCTCTGGCCCCAGATACTTTGGGCCACAACTTACAAAATTCAAGATTAGTCTTTAAAGTTTTAGTTAGCATTTGTTATATCTTTTTCCCTTGAGTATTCAACAGTTTCTCTTAAATTTACTATCCATGAATGACCATGGAGTTACATGGCCAGGAATCTTGCTGAGGTCTTACTCTGGGAGAATAACATTATGTGTATTACCCTGTTCGTAGCTGCAGTGATCTGACAACAGACTGATAAAGGCAGCTGTGCAGAAACCACAGGATGAGTAAACTAGCATTGGCTGTTTAACCAACTGTCATGTATATGTCTTGTTTTGACACACTAGCCATGTTTTTCATCTTTTGTCTGTTTTATTTCCTCCCTCCCCATTTTGCTCTTGTTTTTCAGTTACCTTGGATTCAAATGTTACCAACAGTGATGTCTTCATAGATTTTTTTTGAAAGCTACTGCAGATAAGTTTTGAATTTTTCAGTCAAATAGTTTGTTATACAAAAGAGTTGAAATATTATCCTACCTCCTGATTTCAAGGTTCCTTTGCTATCTTCCTTTGCTTGTGTTCTTAGCGTATTGATCTGTCTTGTAAAGCAGCGAGTTCCGATGACAGAGTGCTCTCTGTGAAGCCTGGGTGGCAATAATAATAGTATTACTATTGTTTTTTCTCCATGTACAAACTTGTTTCTCACATGGAAAGAACTGCTTGCTTTGTTTTTATATCCTGTGGCATATCTAGTGAATCTTTTCCCTCTAAACAGTTCCCAGAAGAGTCTTTGTGAGAGCTCAATAGAAGGATTACACACATTCTTGGATTTTGCAACTGTAAATGCTTTTTGGTAGTGTCAGTGGTTTGTACTGATAAGTGTATTGATGACTGCTGTGAAAATGTCATGTTCTCTTATCTTGCAGTTGTAGTGATGGGCAGAATCTGGCATGTATTTGGGTTGTTGCAACCTAGATGACTTTTCAAATCCATTTTAATGTAGTCCATGGCATGTATGATCTTTCTTTGGCAGGCTTGGAGCCTCAATAGCTCTTGCTTGTGTCTGACTATTGCAAGGTGCCGTGTCCCTTTTCTTCCCTTAAGTCTTTTCTGGCTGCTGTGGTTCTTATGAGATAATAGTATTTTGGAGCGTGTGAGTGCAGTTTGGCTCCAACAGTAATTTTGGGGCGGGAATGTTGTTTTATTTTTCTGGGAAGTGCTTGGTGTGCTGTGGTAACCTTGCTTGCAATAAAGAGTTCTGGAGAGAGGGATTGTTTTGAAGAACCAAGTAAGAGGTTTTTGTTTTGAGAACTCTTCACTTACTGTGTGTGACTAGGGTACGTAAGGGGAGTTCAAAAATGCTATAGAAAATGGTGTAAATAAGTATTCCTGACAAATTCTAGAAAATTTTTTCCAATATACTATGTACATAAAAAGATACCATTTAAATTCAGACCTACTGGACTGCTAAAGACAGTGAAAGAAAAGGCCCTTCCTGATTTCTGTAGTGAGAAGCAGTCTCTCTTCAGTTCTGAGCCAATGACTGTTATAGCCCTACAGGTAACTACCAGCAATTACTGCTGAGTCCTAATTAGTCTTGATAAGACTGATAACATGTCTGCTAAAGAAAGTTAAATTCATCAGGAATGCCTGTAATTTGCCCGCAAACACTGCCAACAGAATTTTTTTTTTTTTTTTACAAAGTTCTGCCAGGAAATAATTCTTAAAAATGTGTGTTTGCAGGGCTAAAACGTGTCTTTTGCCATGCCAATGTTGTGGATTTCTCTTAACACACCATCAGAAATGATGCTGTATATTTATTTTTTTACTTTACTTCAGGCCTTTAAGGTGAGGAGGGGTGATTTGATAAGTAGAGGTGTAGTACTAGTTTTACGGGTTATGTACACACATATGTATGCTTAAAAAGGCATGTGATGACTGTGATATCAAAATCAGTCAGTTATTTTGTCGAGGTCAAGTTAGGCACTGAATTATACCTTAAGTGTTGGTGCAAGGTCAGTACATTCTCAAGACATAAAAGTAACCAAATTTCTGTTCAACAATGCAATGGATTTTCATATGTGATGTTTAGGCTTCCTGCTTGGCAAAAACAGTAGTTTTCCGGCTTTACTAGTTTACAATTTAAACTTAAAATGGCTGTGCTTACATAAATATGTGTTTCATAATACAAATAGCAGTAGTGCTGTATGTGCTCTTTCATTATGGTGAAGAACAAATTCCGAATAGAGATCAAATAACTCCATGAAAGACAGGAGTACATCCATTGTCATTAGCTGTGTACAGTGCCTTTAATTGGTGTGACTGACAGCTGAATAAGTGTTCATTTTGGCTATTAAAGAATCTCGCTTAACAAACTGGCTTTGTTGTGCGTTCCAGGATTTATTAGTACCCTGTGGCTCGAGAGATGTTTTGTGCAGAGTAACAAAATTTCTGCAATAGTACTGAAAGACACGGGGTGAACTTCATCGTTGGAGCACCTCTGTACAGTTCTTTCTTTCTCCTTTATTAAAGAAGTGTAGGCAGCACTTAGTACGTGTTGCATGAGAGGGAAAACATAGTAAGGGTTTCCGTGTTACTGCTACCTAGTGTTAAAACCAGGCATTACCCCAAACTTGTTCCTCTTTGCTACATTGCAAGAGGGATGATCAGTAAATAAAACATCATTAAAAATATGAAAAAGTATGTTCCTTTTCTGTCAATGACGTGGACTGGCTTTGAGTAGTTAGTCCTGGCTGCCTGAAACAAGGTAGTGCAAACCTGTACAAGCAGGTACCTGCAGACCTGCCAGCTGAGCTGATGTGGGAGCAGCGGCACAGAGGGACTGCACTGCAGGTGGTGACAAATTCAAAGCAGTCAGTCACTTTTCTGCCACCACAGATATTTATTGAGTACAGATCTGTCTGCAGGTCAAACCAGTGCAGCTTTTATAACAGAACCTTCATTTTTAATAGAATGAGAAGATAGGAAACCAGAGGGGAATGAGCTTGCTAGGCTAGGGGTGTTTTTTGCCCTAAAAATTCTGCTGCTGACTTTTTTTCATCTTCAATTTTGTCTTTCATTATGAGAGAGAATAGAACTGTTCACTCAGAAAATCTGCTAGTACTTAATTCATTTACTTGGTTTGTTTCAAAAATGAGTATTTAAACTTCTAGCTCAAGGTATTTGTATATGTCTCTGACTAAAATGCAAGATGCCAAGGAAAAAATCAAACTGAATTGAAGACCTTTTTGGTCCTTGTCCTGTGTTACTTCTGAGAGGGGCTATGGAGTGTGTGCTGAGACCAGTCCTGCTGGAGTGGGAGTGCTGTGCAAGACCCATGCCTTTGCTGCAGCTACTTGACAGTATTGAACATGGCTCACCTGTGTCTGCACTCAGCATCACACCAACCAGCTATGTCCTCCGAGCATATTGAACAGGGCAAACTTTTCAAGTTTTGGACAAACCTGTGCAGGTCAACCTGCTTTCCAGGCCTCTGTTTTTGCCTATCACTACTTTCACCTGTTGCATAGGTTATAGCAGGCATACTCTGGCTGTTGCTCCAGTAACCGAACCTGATGGGAGAAATTGTCCGGGGACAGCAGGACACCTAACACAAAGGAAGACAGCTTGGCACAATGGATGCTTTGCTCCAAACAAGCACTGCTAAAATATTTACCAACACTATCATATGGTAAATTTGAACAACCTAAGCCATAACTTCCCTCCCCTTCTACTCTTGGAATCTCTGGAGTGACCAAGCTGGAGGGACAGATTCAGTATATGCCTCACTACCTCCAGCTCCTAAAGACAAATCCTGTGGTTCTTGCAGGAAACTATTAACAAGGGAAGTCCCTGTGGCTGTGTTGTCTTCTCCTGTTTCATCAGGAGAAAGACACTATGAGCAAACAAAGAGACATCCCTATCACTCTCATTTTAATGCAACCCCTTGAATGTAACCTGAGTTCACGGCCTGTCTCTTTGTTGGGCATCCATGGAGTAAAGTAGTGTATTCAGGATGCAGCTGTGAGGACAGCCAGTCATTATGCATTTATGAACAAAATTGATACATATTTCCAGCCTGTGTTGATGGTGAACAACAGCCTTTAACATGAGAAAAAGGATTTGGGTGTTGGTGAAAGGACAGATGAAAAGTTTCTGAGTACTTGAGCAAACAGAGCAGACCAAAGCCTGATGACAAGTCAAAAGAAGTGTTCTTATGTGGTCCTTCACCAAAAGACTCTGATGTAAGGAGAGTTTTTTTCCAAAGAACAAGCATTAGGCCAAGGACTGAATATCATGAAAGAGCTGTGGTGTGTATGCTGTTTGGAGTATAGGTAAAATGTAACCCAGAAATCTGCAGGTTGTTACCAGGAATCAAAGCTGGTCTGATCAGGGTCTGCATTTTCTTGGCTAGAGCCCCTGCGTTTGCCCATGCAGCCTCTGCCTCCCTGTGCTTGCACAGAGCCCCTGTGTTTGCCCATGCAGCCTCTGCCTCCCTGCGCTTGCACCACACCGTTTGTACATGCAATGGAGGAATGCGTGTTTGTAACTTTCCTCTGTGCTCACTCGCAGTAACTCAGAAATGTGTTTGGGGGTGTATTTACACAAGCAAAAGTCAGACTGACTCTAAGATTTCAGCACTGCTTTAAAAATGTTATTTCATTCATAACAAACTAGGTTGTATTTCTTATTTATGAACTTCTGTTTCAAAAGTGCAGCTGGACACAAAACGGAATTTCACATGGGAAGTTCCCATGCTTTCAGACTTGTGTTGTGTTCGGGCTGGGGAAAGAACTTTCAGACACAGAAAGTTCTGAAGACTTTTAATTCAAGGATGTCTGTTTTATTTTTGTTTCAATATTAAGATACAGTTCAGTCTCCTGACTTGTTGTTCTTTTCAAATATGTTGTAGTAAGGATTTCTATTCTCATCCTCTCTTTTTTATGGTCCATGCTTCATAGCTGAGCAACAAATCCACTGAGAGCGTGCTGAGGATTCAGGTTGGTATTGACTTCTGTTAAAAGAAAAGCACTTAACTTTAAGTTTTCTAAAGGAAAAATGGGAGGAATAAAAAGATATCTAGATATCTTTCTTCCAGTGGTGAGGGGAGTGCTATATAATAGATATATATTGGGGTCTTTTTGTTTGTTTGCATTTTTGTTGGTTTTGTCATTTATTTGTGTGTGGGGTTTTTTGTATAAAAACTTTTTTTCCCCCATCAAAATCAAAACCCAAAGAAAGTGCTTCTCCAGCTCTGTATTATTCTGTATTCTCATGATAATGACTGAGCTATGCTTCAAACTAGGGGGGCAGGCAAGCAAGCAGTAGGCAGCAGCTCTAGATGTTTCAGGAGAGTCTGCCACAGGTAATAGTAACAGCATTAAGGGAAGATTCAAATGAGCAATATTAAGGGATACAAAAAAGTGTCCAATTCTAGTTACTTGGCACACTCCCTGAATTTCAGGAGCAAAAGTGTAGGAAACATGAATAATGCTACTGAACACATACAGTTGCCAAAATACAATGGGTTTTTATGTTGGTGCGAGTTTTGAGTAGATGAGACAATGACTTTACAGCTTTTTCCAAAACTAAAATAGTAGCTTGGGAGAAGATCTGAACTTTTCTGACTCATGCTACAAATTTATTTCAAAAGTATTTTTCCATTCATTTTGGAAGTGGTTGCTAATGCCATGTGTGCTTTCTATATGCATTATTGCTAACACTGGTAAATGCTTTTCCCTTTGTATTCATATTAAACATACACTGGATTCTATTGTGTTATTTTAGGGACATGTCCGTATTCGTATTTCTTCACTTAACACTGTCTTCTCCTGCCTTACAGACTACACTGTTTCCTCCTTTTGTTTTACGTAAGACTTTTTTTTGTCTCAACAATACTTTGCTGATAAGAGGCTAAACACAAATATTTATAACACTGAACAATGTGTGGAGTTTCTGGCATGGTCAGTTCTGCCTCCTGGGTTAAAAGCCTGTGATAAAGGCAGGAGGGGGAAATCCCCAAACACAGGAGTTTATGATGATTCTTATTTTTGGTTTGTTGTGTCATAGCCTTATTAAGAGAATCATAGAATCATAGAATGGTTTGGGTTGGAAGGGACCTTAAAGATCACCTAGTTCCAATCTCCCTGCCATGGGCAGGGACACCTTTCCCTAGACCGGATTGCCCAAAGCTCCATCCAAACTGACCTTGAACACTTCCCAGGATGCGGCATCCACAACTTTTCTGGGCAACCTGTGCCAGTACCTCACCACCCTCCCCGTAAAGAATTTCTTCCTGATATCTAATATAAACTTCTTCTCTTTCAGTTTAAAACCATTCCCCCGTGTTCTATCACTCATCATCATCATCATCATGGCCAGGCTTCACGAACGAAGATTTGGGGAGGGCTCTCCCCACACTTGCTGCAAGCGCGCTGATGGCTAAAGAGGCCGATGCGAGATAGGCAAGTCCGGGTGCAGAAGGTGCAGCAGAAAGTCTCCATAGGCGGTGTTGGCGAGGCACGGCTCTTTCTGCATTGTCTTTTCTCCTCCAGACTGATTCTGTGTGCATTCTCAAAGGAATCAGGAGCGTTATGGATGGTGTGTCTCCATGCCTCCCGATTGGAGGCCAGAGTGGACCACTGATGGTAGTCAATATGGCCAAGGCTGAGGTATTGCTTCAGGGAGTCCTTGTATCTCCTCTTCGGAGCTCCTCTCCTGCGGCAGCCAGTGGCGAGTTCACCCCTTTTAAAAAGAGCAGTAATCAAAAGCTGGAAATAAGAACAGAGTGAATTTGCCCTCAAGATCTTGAAATGAAGCTGTGCTTGTAGTTCAGCAGTCAAATAAGATAAAACAAAATAATATTGAAAAGGTGGCTGTGGAAATGCCTGGTTTGAGATTAAACAGTGATATTAATGTGAACATTCTAGATGAGACTTTGATTTTATTTCCTCTAACACGTAATTTCTTGTAGGTCCTCATATTAATATGCCTACAAATATGTTGCACAGTGTTCTTGGAGAACTCAAGCAGCACGGAAGTAGCTTGAAACTCAGGATCATTCTTTTCTATTTTCCCTCATGTTTGCTGAGTAAAAAGGTGGCAAGTGGTAGTGTGCTGTGAGATGTGACTCTCTCTGAGTGGCAGAAGGGTAAAGTGACCTGTATGTCTTTGACCCTGGGCTCCCACGGGGGATGGGGTGGCTTCTACCCAGGTTGTGAAAGCTTCAGGGATGGCAGTGAGGATCTGGCAGAAGCAGATGCATAAACTTCATGTCCTTTCCCTGTGGGAGCTGCAGCAGCAGCAGCACACCCAGAAGCACTTGCTGTGGTGCATGAGCGCTTGCACCCTCCCTCATCCCTCAGCACTGCCGAGTCCCAGTGACAAACTGGCTGTACAGTGACCTGCTTGCTCCTTGTTGAGAGTCAGTAATGAGCTGTGTCTTTATCTCACTCCGATGTTTGCACGTCCCCATGTTTGTTCCGTGTTCACATGCATTTTTATCATATGTGAAATGTTTCATACCAAAATATGTGCTACACAGGGGTGTGTGATGAAGTGTCTGCTCCTTCCCATTTGAGGGAGGTAGTAAAGTACTCAAGTAAGCACAGGAGATGATCCTCTATGTAAAAGTGAAAGCGGCTTTTGCATCTCCACAGAAGCAAAGTAACACTTATTTTAATAAAGAGGAATGACTAGATATGTCTCCTGGATACAAAGGAAATTCATTTAGGGATAAAGATTAAATCTTTATGAATCTCTCGAAGGACTTCAGATGGTACATTGGCTAATGCCTTGAGAAGAGGTTCTTTTGTACGTTAAGATTTGCAAACAGGTGTGTGGGCATGCAGCTAAGTGAAATACTGGGTATCAGGAAAATTTGTGGGAAGGCTGTTTAAATAAAGAGTGTTTTGGTTTGGCTTTCCTCAAGACCTATTCCCCCCACATATCATTCTACAAACATTTGATCTGTTCTTAATTTTCAAATGTTGTGAGGGGAAAAAATACCAAAGACAACACTTTTTGTTTGTATTTGACCTTACCTCAAAATAACTGTTGCGCTGAATTTCCTAGAAAGTTTGTTTTTCTGTCTCAAAAAAATGTTACAAATCTGAGCTGAGCTAGTTAATCGGAGTCATACAGCCTAGGATGTTCTCCAGGGTACAGAAAGAGAGGTAAGCACACAGGATAAATGCCAGCTCTGCCACCCTGCTCTGATGGCATTGCAGGAGTTGGGAGATGCTCCTAACTAACAAAGACTGCAGAAAGATACCAAGAGTACTTGAAACCAAAGGTTTGCCAGGGAGACTCCCCTCTCTTCCACCAGGCTAGCAGAAGTGGATACAAGAAATTAAGATTTAATTGTGTGCAGTATGCACAATTACAGCATTTTGTTCAACTATGATTCTCAAGGGAAGTACCTCTTCTTAAATAATAAAAATACCAGAAGGACCACTGCTGTCCTCTGATACAGGTCGGTCAACAGAAAGAGAAGCTGCAGTGATAGGTTTCTGCCACCTCATCCAGATGCACTCCCAAGGGAATTCTCAAGCTGGTGTCCATCTTCCTGAAACAAGTAACAGACTTCTCATGCAGAGCAAGGCAAGGGACTTTCTGAATTTGAGCTAAGAAAGTCTGTTAGGGAAATGTAAAGTCTTGATATAAAAACAGTGAATCCCCCATTCCTGTGTGCTACCTCACTGTTAGAAATGTGTGCTTTGCTTCTTGTCTGACTGTGTCTGTCTTTAGCAGTCAGACAGTGGATCTGGATTCTGTACTTTAGTTTTCCAGACTGCAAGCCACCCCTTTATTATGCCTACACAGAAGACAGTTCTCTGAGGTCACTTATTTGAGGCCTGTTTTCTCATGACCTAAGCGCTTTCAGGTTTCTTCTTCATATCCCCTCTCTCTCTGCAGTAGTTTGAACCTTGAGTGCTGGCACTGCACACCATTTAGCAGCAATGGCTCTGCTCTACTCAGATGCCAAAGCCTCATTATTGTCACTGGACATTTCCCTAGGTATAGGCACATGGATGCGTTTTTTTCCTTTGGGCAAGACTGTGACTTTGAATACTCACATGCAGTTGTGCATCCACCTCCTCTTTTTTGAGTCTCTGCTTCCTAGACAATGACTGCATCGTTTCTACAGACACTGAGACATTAGGTAACTGTGTCACTTAACATCAGCGACCCTCCTCTAATTCTTCAGTACCTTCCCATTTGCTGTTCTGCATATTTTTTTGTCATCTACAAGATTTAACAGTAATTTTAGTAACTTACCATACACTAAAGTGTAATCTCAATAGTTTATTTGACTCGAGTAAATAGGAAATGGAGCATCAGGATCTACAGAAGGGCTTCAGCAATATGGAAAGCAATACAACATTGTTCTGTTTCGACCTGACAGGATACATTTAAGATCCCAACCCAGAGAACCTTTCTGGAGGTTTGCCATGGTGCTGACAGCAATATTAGATTTGTTATCCAGAAATTGTACACTGCAGAACGAATATTAGAGGTAAAGGCTATGTAGAATTGTGTTGAAAGTTTCTATTTGTGAGAAGTGTGCAAAAATGAATATAATTTAAATTAGGAAAATATAAGACTCTCTATTTGAAGACACACAAGAGTATCTTCAGTGATTTTTGATGAGTTTATTGTACCAGAGAGGCGGGGGCCACTGCCGATTTTGCAAATGAGCTTTTTTGGTTCTTACATTTATCTACAATTTACCTCTTCTTAATGTTACATGGACTGTGTTTCTGTGGCTTTTAGATGTCAAGTCCAGGGTTCTATTGTATGTTATTGAAACGGAAAATATATGGGGAACCATTCTTAATTAAGCCCCCTTTGCTCTGGGATAGTGTGGGTGAAAGTACTCAAACATTGAAGTCAGAAATGATGGTTTAGTCTTCACTTCTGTCTTGGCTGGCAAACTGCTGTTAAAACTGTGTGCCATTGATGCATCTTGTTTTTCTGCTTCTCCTTCACTTGTTTTGTGTCCCCTGGTGCTTGTCGTGAAACTGGGACTTGCTTCGCAGCATTGGTGCAGTTGGAGTGCTGGCTCTGGGATGTCCTTAACAGCTGTTGCAATACATACAGTAAACAATCGCTAGTTACACTTTGAAACTAGTAGCAACCAAATATTGTTTAAACAACTGGCTGGCTCATGTTTGAAACTTTCAGCTGGAGTTCCCTTGTTATGCCAGGAGAGGAGGAGCAGCAGTGCCTCTGCATATTTCGTGTATTTGCACGTGTATGGGTGCATGAGCAAAGCTTTTTTTTTTTCCCCTCATTTCCTAATCTTAACAGCAATAGCAGAGCATACACCTGCCAGATGGGTGCTGCTCTTTGTCATGGGATTCTGAAATTTCCTCTCATCTTACAGACAATTGTGTACTGTGTTTGTGTTGTGCCTTTGCACAAATCTAGTTTGTGAAAGTAGTGCTCAGCTGGCCATAGGTACAAGTGAGCTGAACATGTTCTTTGCTGTCCTCTGCCAAGCTGATGTGTGTTAGTCTGGCCACAACATGCACAGTAACCATAACCTGGATAAAACAAGGTGACCCCGTGCTGGCTTTGTTCTGCCATGGAGTTTGCAGCACCTGAGGCAATGCTGGGACCGGTTCTTCCAGTGGAAGGGAAGTGTCAGAGTTGGCCTTAGACCCTGCAACAGGAGACTTGTGGGGTGGGGGACGTTGAAGTCAGAAAAAGTTGGGATGGCAGGGATATAGGAATGCTGATTTGGGTAGAGAGAAGTAGGTGCTAATAGGTTGGAAAGAAGTAAGGAGACATTTTTAGATAGGAGACTTGCATAGGGACCTTGAGAAAGGAAAAGATTTTCGAATAAACTTAAAAAAATCCCAATGATTTGAGCTTGATAAACTTGTTAATTTGCAGAGGTTCAAGGTAATTTCCAAGACAAATAGTGGTATTATAAGTTCCTTTTATATATGTTTAATGTTTGTGTGGCATTGTAAAGAAACAATGACATTTAAAATGCTGCAGACACCATTTCCTCTCTTGTGACCTTAAAGATGATAAAGGAATTTTGGGAATTATTTAGCTTTTGTTACTGTAAATTGCAAAATTGCTACTCTATTCACTGTTCTTTTGTGGTGGAGGTAGGTTTTGCAACCATCACTTTCTAATATCCTGCTGCTGAGGCAGCACATACCAGCTTGTGCTTT
This sequence comes from Grallaria varia, assembly GCA_013396735.1. NCBI lineage: Eukaryota > Metazoa > Chordata > Aves > Passeriformes > Formicariidae > Grallaria > Grallaria varia. The sequence continues at coordinate 202,054 of VWZG01009770.1, read as the reverse complement.
GAACCAAGAAATAAAACAAGTCAAAATCCTACTAAATCTGAGATCTGTGTCTGCCATTCCTTGGAAATGCCATCTGGTATGCTTAGTATTATGCTACCAAGAGAAAACACATTGAAGGTCTGTGGCTAATTTCTGGAAGTAATTTGTGGGACTGTACAGTGGCAGAGAGAATAAGAGGTGGTACTGCTGATACTCAGGGTTTTCACTTTTGTGTTTGCATTTAGGAAACTTTCTTTCGATCACACCTAGTGTCCGAATTGACTGTGAGACAAGGGATTTTTATGCTCTGCTGCCCTCTCCAGTAACAGGTCCAATATTAACAAGGGTAAGAAAAACCTCATGAATGTGTATTTTTAAATTTAGCTTGAAACAACCCTTTCCAATCTATATTTAACTTGATGTCTACTTTTTCCCATGCACAAAACATGTCTGTTTTTTAAACCAGCTGGTACAGCTGGAGAAAGTCCTTCTGAACTGTGGAGATGAGTGAACTTACAGTGCTGTCACTGTGACACAGAGCTTGAAGTGTTTTGGGATTGGCACCCTTTGGAAGAAGGCTGAAAACTGGTTCTTCCACCTTATACTCAGACAAAGAAAGTCCAGCCTCTCTGACCAAAGCATGAATCTTCTGTCAGGTTGCACAATCAGTCAGATGAGCTATGACAGGAGTATTCTCAGGATTTGAGAGTTTTCTTATAGTTGTCACATCATTTTCCTGAGCAAACTAAGGAGATTGTGGTCACTGCAGAATTTAGGAATGCTCTGATGTTACGCTCTTTCAGGCCATGACTGCTTTAAGTTAGGCTTTCATTTTTCAGAACCTAAACCAGAATAAGACAGTTGCCCCAGTCTGATTCAGTGGTTTCTGTGCTCATTTCTGCCTGATTTTTCTGTCACTACTATCCCCTTGTGCAGCTGGTCCTGCAAATAATTTCTGCATTTTCTGATGGTGCTACTTCTGCCCTCTTTCAGAGAAGGTGTAGAGGGGCCACAGCAAACTAAAAACAACCCATGTGTCAAGGCAGATAGGATTTTTCCTCCTTCTGCACTGTCAATATTGAAAGCTCAACAGAGCTCAAGTCTGCTCTTGTTAGAAGTCTTCACCCAGAATGCTGTAAGACTGGTGGTTCAGTAAAGGGGCAGGACTTGTAGATATTTCCTAGAAAAACAAGAGGACTCTATCGGCTTGGAAAAGACTCAAATCCTGTAAAAATATATATATGTGATGCTCATGAGCAATGCTGTTATCTCAGAGCACACGGCGTTCACTGCACAATAGGATTTGAGGATTTAGCAGTAATGATCTGGAATAACATGGCAGATACCTTGCATTAGCGGATACTTGGCATGGCAGTAGCATATATATTCTATTTTATTACATTTTTGTGTTCCTTTGAGACTTATGAGACTTGTCACCAATTCAAACGGTGGAATATGGGAGCGGTTATAATTGCTTTTAAATGAGCAGTTAAATGAGTGGTAAGGGAAAGTGTAAAAACAATTAAGTTATGTTAATAGACATTGAACATTTCTTCCTTATTCTTGCTAATGGATAATTAAGATTCTGATCATCTTTGTTTTCAAAGGTAATGTTGTGCAAGGTAGGTCTGCCAAGAGAATAAGATGTTTTAGCTTCTTTTTCTTTCACGATCATGATGATGGGGCTCTTTCTGGAGAGTCTTACAAGGTGCTTAACAACTCTTCCTTGGATTGTTTTGTTGGGCTTGTTTGTTTATTTGTTTGGGGGTTTGTTTTGGGTTTTTTTTTGTTGTTGGCTGAAGTGACTGAACCTGGAATCTGAATGGATCCTGCTCAGGCTAAGAGACTCATTTGGTCTGATAAATTCCCTCAACCCCTCTCCCATACATCTTGGAAAGAGTGGGAGTGAGGAACAACATATGGCAATAGATAAGTGTGGTACAGGGGTGAGACCTTCCCATATGAATATGGTCCCTTTAAGTTTACAAATCATGTAGCAACATTGCCACATGGGAACTACAGGGTGTGGTTTTGGGGTAGGCGTTTAATCAGATGGTCATACCTACATGAAACAGTTCTTAATTTACAGATCACATGCTCAGTTTAACAATAGGACAGGAAACTCTTTTGTTATATTTATAAACAATGTCTGTAGCTTACTTTCCTTCATATCATGACATGTTTCTTTCCTTAACTGGCAGAAACTTCAGTTTAGCTGTGATGTTATTAAGTGAGCTGTAAATCAGGGTTGTGAGTCTCCTTATGATCATAAAAAGTGAAGAGGCCTTTGTATCCTCACTGGCCTGCTGACGTCCTGTTTCCAGTGTGGACACATACGTGGGTGAGCTGGATCCAGACCTGTGACTGGGATAGGCTTGGGCCACTTCAGGGCAGTGAACAGGCTTTGCTGTTGACAGGAGTAAACTGAGGCACTGCAGTCATTGAGCTTATTTCAGTCTTTTCTTTGGCATAGAGATGTTAACACCCTTCTGAGCATTTTAAGTTGAAGGTCCAGGAGTAAATTCAGGCTTACTTAGTGAGGTAGGAACTTTGCAGTCTGTATCTGTTTTACCTACTATCACCTGGCCCCCTTCATTCTGGCTGAGTACACAGAATCCCTGGCAGTTACTGTGTCTCAAAGGTATCTTCTACTGCAGTTGCAGATGGATTTATTTTTGCCTTGTATGCAATACAAACAGACATGCAGGAGGATAGAAAAGTTTTTCAATTTATTACATTTCTTTGGATCTGTGATATTCCTCAGAAATACATCAAGTTTAACAGTTGCCCATAGTCCACTGCCAAAAAAATGTTTAGATGCTCACGTGCTAAAAGAGGCATGTTTAAGCATTCTTCTGAATCACTATATTGGTTTAAAAATAAATATTTATAGATGTAGGCCTTTACACTCAGATTTTTTGAAAAAGTGAGCAGGAAAGTAGAGACCTTTGAAGAATGAGATGCTTTTCTTGCTGTACAATAGTTACACTGCTCTTGTCTGGTGTTCCGTTCAAGAAAACCACTGGTCCTGGAGGCTTGCATCCATATGTTCTTTAAAACCTGTCCTGCTTACCTGTGTATTGAGAGAAAGATATTCTGTAACAGCATAGTCTAAGGGAGTAGAGATGTTCTGTAAGTAATAGAGCTATGTAAGTGAGACTTGGAGAAATGAGGAAGATAACTAGCTTTTCACCTTACTTTACGCCGGAATTTATATTTCTTGATTTTCTTCTCTAAAAGCAAGATACTAACAAGCATGAACTCATATACAAAAGTAGCTGGGATATTTCAATGGATTTCACCAAATGTTTCAGTGGTATTACTTCTTTGCCCCACAGTGGTGAAAAAAGTAGCAGAATTTGAATTTCGTTTTGTGAGTCTTCAGAGCATGAAGGAGTTGCGCTGTAAGCCTGGGATCAGAAAGTGGTGAGCAAGAAGCTTAAGAGAGACTACTAAGACCCATGACAACTACTATGAGCAGAGAAATAAATCCCTTGAATAACTTAGTTACAAAATCCTCAAGCTTCAATAGCTTGACTGTTCTTTTTCTGAGGCCAATTGTTAATTGGAATTGACTGTGGTCCTGTATGTTTTAAATTTCATTACTGTAGTATTCCTTAAGGGTCCTTTACTGTAGCCAGCTATTTCCTCTCTCTCTTTTTCAGAATCTACAGAAAGGTGTTTTGTAGCTGCTTGTCTCAAAATTTTTATACCTGCATAATTCAGTGACCACAAATCGGAATATACCTGTAAACAATATAGGAGCAAATTTTGAGTTCTGAGTTGCAAACTGCCTCTCTGGGCAGAGATGGGTTACTTTTTATCTGAAGTGCTCATTTCTGTACACTAATATATGTAATACCTGAAGCCATAGTTTTAGCATTTATTTTGGTAAGTGGCCTGGCTTAAGCAGCAGAACACTCCTACCCTTTCATTTGCTTGTACCTTGGGCTACTCCTCAGTTATGCTGGTGGAACTGTGTGGGCAGACAGTGGTGAACTGGACTGGTGAGCTAACTGGGCCTAAAAATAAGTTGCTGGCTGTTTATTTTTCATTTGATTTTGATGGCCTATTTTTGGCCTGATTCGGTAACCCGGTCTTGTTTGCTGTGAAACAAATGGTAGTGCTGACTTGTGGGTGAGGATAAACCCTGGGGATAGGGAGTCTGGTGCCAAAGTCCCTTTTGTCAGAGTGCCTGGAGGGTGCAGTTAGGCAGAAGAGCAGGCCCAGTCTTATGGCTCACTGCTGCAGTTGTGCTCTGTTCTACTTCTCCCTACTATGAGAAAGAAAAAAATGGATTTTTGCTTGCCTAGTGGGTTGTATTGGTTGCATCAGATGGATGAACAGAGAAGAAGAGGAAGAAAAGACCATGCCTTTTAGTGGCAGCAAACAAGGTTGCTTGGCTTGAAGGTACACAGAAACCTGTTGTTTGATGCTGGTAACTTGTTGGGTTTAAATCTACTGTGCTCTACTGTGCTAGAGCTCGGCCTCTACAAAGCTTTCTCTGTTTCACTATATGTGCCCTTATAAACGGCAGAACCCAGCAGTTCAATGAAAGAACTGTATGGTTCTAAGTTGTGGCAAAGTGATTGTCTACGTCGATGCTTCCCCATTGTGGTAGTTTTAAATTTTAGGCTTTGGCTAGGTTTCTTGGGTTTTTTTAGGCCTTCCTGGGAAACGAGTCAGGTGACATACATTGACAAATCAGAGGTATTCCCTACTATCTCACATCACATGGGATATAAGGGTGAGGGAGGAAGAGCTGACACACTGTCTTCGGACGCTTCCTTGGGTCAGCCTCTTCGGTGCAGTCTCTTCTCCTGTGGCCGGGTCGGCCTCTCCTTGGCAGGTGGTGGGGAGAAGGATCACAGCTCGGGGCTGATCACTTCACTATTTGGCTAATACAGTGCCTTATCTGTTTTCCTTGGGTGTGTATATAGTACCTATACAGTACCATTGGAGTTACCCCTCTTTGCCTGTATTTGCCTGGTATTCGTGTAGTGTGCATATAGTACTAAGTTCCCTTTTCCTCCTCTGTAAATAAATATATATGTATGTATATATCTGTTCCCCTCACGGTCTGAAGCTTTTAAGTTTTCTCTCCTTCCCCTCAGCTTTTTGCTGTTTTTCTCCCCTTTGGGGGGGGTTCTGGGGGGGAGGTCTGTGCTGGTGCTGGGAAGCTCTGCCCGGTGTTGCTTTGTTTTGGTTTTGCCCAGGGTCAAACTTCCACACCCATCTAGCCCTGTTTCAAGCCCAGAGGAAGGAAATGGGGTTGACTGTGGGCTGTGGGACATGTGTAACTTGTGCAGTGCAGGTGATACATCCATGGAGTGATACTGGCCCTGGAGCCTGCACTGCTTTCGTTGTGCTGTCATGGAGACTTGCCCAAGCTGCTTTAAATCAAATGCCTCAAGCTAGCTGTTGCAGCATGGCACTTGAATAACTGAATATCTAACTTGCTTTGTTGCTGCACTGTTCTCAACCTCCAGCTGTTCCACAGCAGCTGGTACTGCATCTAGTAAGCTGAAGGCTAGGTCTTGTGTGCCAATCCTGCAACCCATGGCAGTGGATGCTCTGAGAGCCCATCAGCTCCTGGGCAGAGAAACCCAAAGTTGTTTGAGAAAAAGGGAGGAAAGTTTTAGTTCTAAATTGAAATTTTTATGTTTGGTTTATGGCCCCTGTTGGCACTGCTTTGTGGCATTTCCATAAGTGCTGGATATAGCTGGTGTTGATCATGGGTTTGTTGGTGGGTTTTTTTCTCCTTCAAACTCCTCTGCTGGATATTCTATCTCACCTATTTTGTGCATGGGAAAAGTCTTGCATAAAGAGGACATATTTAGGTATTCATCCACTCTGTTTTCAATGGGATCTATCTATTTATCTATTCCTAATATGTAGGCACTCTGCCATGATATGAGAGCAGTTGATTTCTGAGCTGTAGGTATGCTGAGTTGTACTAGCTTTGGAAACTATTAATTCATGAGGAAAGATTAGTGCAGAGTAAACTTGTCCTAAAATCAAAGGCCTTGTTTAAAAAACCAAAACAAACAGCAAGCTTTCCATTTCTCTGGGTGTGTGTTTCTGAATGTTTGTATGAAAGGAAATATGTTTTTGCTGATTTTCTTTGCTATTTTTAAAAATTCTTTTAAGGCAATCCAAGAAGTTGAGAGGAATGGGGTTAAACCCAGAGAAGAGCAGATGCAGGAATCTGAATTTCTACCAAAAAATGCAAACAAAGCAAAGGTAAAACAGTATTTTTAAAAACAATTCAAACAGATCAAAAGAGTTTTGATGGGGGTTTTTGTTTGTTTGTTTGTTTTGGGGGGGTGGTGGTTTATGAAATCATACTAGGGGCTCTGAATTTATAAACAGAGCATGGTTTTGTGGAGTGATTTGAGCTGGAGAGCTAGGTCTCCCATCTCCTGGTCAGATATGGAACCACCAAATAGAAAAGAGGCTCCCATCTCTGTTAACATATATATATATATATATAAGGTACCAATAGAATGAGTTGGATCCCAAGGGCTGGCAATATGTTTTTGACTCAATGCTATTTTTCTCTGTTTGCAAAACTCAGGTGCAAAAGTTTGTCATCCAGTTTAGGCAATCAGATGAAAATTCAGACTGCTGGGACTGCTTTCACAGTATTTCTTACTTGTTAGTTTTATCTCTTGGTATCATCATCTCTGATAAGCACCTAAGAGCTCATCATATCCTGTTCAAAAAAAAAAAAAAGTTTCTAACTCCAGACTGTGAATGCAATTCTCTGAATCAAGCACTGACATATTGTGGTGAATCTGTGTTCTTCCAGAAGAAAGTCTATTAGGAATTCCAAAGATTTGATTTACAGCCCTTTTTCTTTTCTTGATAATTTGTTGGTTTTTCCTCTTTTTCTCTCAATCACTAGACTCATTTGCTTTTACAGTAAATTACATTACTTCTCTGTTTTTGGTGCAATTCCTGGAGCAGATTCGAGAAATGCCGTTCTATGGATACGTATGGCTTGATCCGTGTATTTGTGACTATCCAGAAGAAGGCTACTCAGCTGACATCCATGTTGGCAATGAGATTAACTGCTGCATAACACCCCCTGCTAACCAAATCAAAGAAGTCAGCTTTAAAATCAACAGGTTAAGAAGTTGGCAGGTTACTTTCCTTGCACGTACTTTACTGACTTTGTATCTGAATTCACTTCCTTCTCATGAAAACTAAGGTTGAAGGGGAAAGTCTGGGAAGAAAAGAGTGATCTGTTTTAAATCCCTTCCCCTTGTCCATATTCCCCTCTGTAGCTATTCTGAAACATATTGCCTTGGCAGCCTTTACAGCAGTAAAACATCTAGCCTTACTCTGCTGTTTTCTCCCTTCCGCAGCATTCCCTGTCATACTGTACCTACCTTTCCTTTCTTGCTGGAGGTAGAATTGACAGAGTTTTGTGTGGGAGCAAAAGAACTGGTTTAGCCAGCTCTTTGCTTGCAAAGACTACCCCTTCCTACCTCCCACTTGTTCCCTCCCACAGGAGAAGTGCTCTGGTACAGACTTTCAGCTGTTTTATTTATATACTGTATAAAATGAACCTACTTGACTAATTGTGATTTAAGCCTGAACACCTTAATGCTCTTTTTAGCTGCTTCTTCTGTTCTTTGGCTGGGTTTTTTTTGTTTGTTTTTTCTGGTTTTCCAGGGTGCTACAAAGGATGGCAAGGAAGACACAGTGGAGCTCATATTTGAATGCAATGACTCAGACATATGGCAGTGGATAATTTTCTCCACAAAACAAGTTACTTCTCATTTTTTTTAGGAAAGGATCAGAGTAAAATATAATCTCACAGGGTTAGTCGTGCTGAGGGTGGGCCATAAGAAACTGCAAGTTGTTTGGTACACTGTAAAGATGTTAAGCACAGAGTAAAATTACAGAGTCAGAGAAGTGAGAGTTCAGTGGTTAGGGACTGGAATTTTCTGGTGGAGAAGGAATGGAAGAGTCAACTACATCTTTTAATAGAAGAAATCAAAATGTTCTCTGGTTTATCCTCTTTAGGCTTTTGTGCTCAATAGGTAATTGAAGAAAATGATATCAAAACAGATAATGAAGGAAGCTAAAGGCTAAGAAATGGTAAGTATGTGAGTATGTTGGTATAGGAATTTGTATTCAAAGAGAGATAAAGCTGCTACTCTATCGCTCTTATAACTGTGCTAGAGGAGTACCATTGAGGAAAAGTATTTTGCACATTCCAAACAACTGACTAAAAATCAGATTTTTTTCTCAGTTTTACTGAAATACTATTCTGAATTTTAAAGATGGTTTCTCATCACAGTTTTAATAATATGTTCTACATTCTCTCCCCTTGACTTCAGTTTTTTCTGAATCTGATAAAGAATATTGATGGCACAATTTTTTATATTTTCTGCACCACCCTCTTGTATCCATTTCTGGCTTTCACTTATCCCCCACTTCGCTTGCTTGCTCCATCTGCTGCAATGTTAGACCAAACTGAAATCCGTGACGTTTACACTGAGAAAATTTTTGTTTTTAAATAGATGCGTTAACAAACTAAAAATCTAATTTGTAGCTAAAATAATTCTGACTTTTGTGGGGGCCTTTCAGGATGGAAGTAAGTTTAGATACTTGATATTTTAAAAAATAATTTCCAGCATTAGTAACTTTTTTTTTAATCTTATGATATAAAAAGACTTTGTCTGCCAACGGAAAACTTCTAAAGAGAAAAAAGGAAAGGAAAATGTGTGATCTTCTAGGCCCATGTTGAGTGCATTGAGCAATGAGGCAATGAACAACATGTTATTTCATAGCTTTAAACTACAAGCGACTCAGAAGAAAACACCAATTTTAGTTTTGGAAAATATTAGATCTCTTTAATTTTAATTGTATTTGAAAGGGAAGTACATTTTAATTATGAAGATTAGCACTCATTACACAACTATTCACCTGTTGACAGTACTTAGGTAGCTTGTACTAAAACAGAAGGGCAACTATACCAGTTCATTTCTTGCACTGTTGCTTCTGGGTGTGGCTGAATGCTGATTTGCTCAGCATGTTTTGTGAGAGTACTTGGGGCAGTATTTTAGCTTATTCCAAGTTTACATTTGTCAATCTGTTCAGGAGATCAAGGTGCCTGAATCAATGAAAAGTAGAAATAAGAAATCCAGCATCCAACAAATGCAGGTTAGTGAAGGAGAAATTGCTTCCAAAATGTAAATACAGCATGTTCTTGATTGCTACTGTTGTTTAGCCCAATATGTGCTTTTCTGACTAGGGAAACTCCTAAAAAACTTAATGAGAACTTCCAAAGCTGGAGAAAGAAGCTAAAGTTGAATTTTGGGAGGCAAAAAAAGGCAAGAAACATGTCTGAATAAAAGTTTTATTTTAGTTTGATGGATTTAACAACAGTTTGCTTCATTTTGTTTCTTCCAAATGTTTCTGAATTAAGTACTTGAAATTTGCAGAAAGACAGAATATATAGATATCAAGTGTGTATATCCACATGAAGCTCCTGATGTGTTTTACAGACTTGTACTTAGATTCTGCACTAGGATTGTCTATGCATTCATTTTTCCACCTAGCTGGGACTTGTACTCATTTGCAAAATTTGACATGTTACATATCCATGGATAGACATTCCCATTACATAAAAGATGCAATTCCAAGTTCATTCATTGTTAATAGTTACTGAGTAGTTAATGACTAAAAGATGTTGCTTTTGCAAGTTTTTTTGTTTTTTTTTTGAATGAAAGGGAATAATGTAAAGTGAATTAAAGTGAATACTTCTATTACAGTGTGTGATTGGCCAAAGGAGAAATATTTCTAAATAGAACCCCCAAATTTAATCTGAATTCAGAAATAAAAGTGATGTTACTGTGCCTTCAGTAACTGCTCTTCAATAAGCAAATCAATTAACATTTGTGGTGGGTTCTCTTGCCCCTTTCTTTGAAGTGCTCCATACTTACCATTGCTGGGGACAAGATTCTACATTAGTTGTGGCCTTCAGCATTCACAAATAACTTGAAAATTATATTAAAGGAGGCAGCATTTTCTGACTAGACTTGCATCTGGGACAAAGACTGAAGGATGCAGTTCAGTGGCTTCACTATGGCGAAACTTTAGCAAGAACTAAGTTGCACAACACTCTGGCCTTGTGGCAATCACTCTGACATGAGCATACTTAAAATATTTTTTTTTTTTGTGAGAAGAGCAGCCTTGGACAGGACAACATAAAATCACTATTCTTGTCAGCTGTGTCTGGCTACTCTCACAAAACCCAGTGAAGTAAGAAAATTGCAGATGATAGTTAGAAAGGAGGTGTTAAAGCAAGTCATGGTGTGCTGTTGCTTTAAATAGTGATAGTATGGAATGCTGCACCTCATTTAATACAGCAAATTTGAAGTGGTTTAGGTCTTTGTGTACCAACCTGTGTTATTAGAGAATTAACATAAGATCTTAAACCAGGCTTAGCTAACTTCTAAATGCTGTGATTGCAGTATTGGGGTGCTTAAGGTTTTGCTTTGCTATTCCTCTATTTTTCTTTGCAAAGTGCTTGGAAAAATGTGCTTAAAGTTTGTCTTTTTTACATTCTCATTTGAAAAAGTGTTATTTGAGTTGGGTCTTTATAATTTTGCCATTAGCATCCCCAAGGGTCTTACAAGCCTTTGCTCTGAAAGTTTAACTGGTGCTGTCTGAAGGCTCTGAAAACTTTCACCAAATATTTTTTGATGACTTATGAGAAGAAAAACTTAACTTTTATTTTCCTTGTGATCCTGTACACTGATATAATATTTTAGGGGAAGTCAAGTAACTTCAGCCAACTTTCTTCCTCCCGTTTATTTACACTCCCAGAGCCTTGGTGCTGAAAAGACCTGGGGGCAGAGGAACTGTACTTTTACCTGAAAATCTATCTTTCTGATTTTTGTGGTGTTATGGGCATAGCACACACAAGAGTGCCAAACTTACAGAACAAATTAGGTTGGAAAAGACTTCTGAGATTAAGCCCAACCTACGACCAAACACCACCATGCCAACTAAATACAGCACGAAGTGCCATGTCCAGTCTTCCCTTAAACACCTCCAGCGATGGTGATGCCACCACTACCCCCCTGGGCAGTGCATTCGAATGTCTGATCACTTTTTCTGTGAAGAAATCCCTCCTAATGTCCAACCTAAACCTCCACTGGCACAGCTTGAGGCCATGTCCTCTCGTCCTGTCACCAGTTGTCTGGGAGATGAGGCCACCCCNCAGTGCCGCAGACAGAGGGACAATTCCCGATTCCCGCCCGTGTCCCGCTCCCTTGGGCTCTGAGGACGAGGACCGCGCCCACCCCGCCCGCCGGCGGCGGCCTCCGCCCACCAGGAG